>CAUJRU010000001.1:9166468-9715930 GCA_963277665.1 Viscum album
TTGAAGGAACCTGATTCCGAGGCCCGGTGTGCCCGAAATCAATTTTCGAAGTTTAGCTCGGGTATATTCAGTGAACGAACGAGTGGGTTTTCCTAACTTTTGAACTGGTGCTCGGAATCAAAATCTGAGGGCACCGATGAAACCGCAACGCCAGTAATTTCTTAGGAACACCTTTTTTGAAGGTGTTTTTGCTTGGGAGGAGTTGTTAAAAATGTGAAGAATAAAAATATAGTTATTTTACAATTATATTTTTATTACACCACTAATGGTTTATGTGTTATGGGAAAGAAAGTTGTGAGGAAGTTTGCGTGGGGACCACACCAGCCCCCACCTCCTTCAATTTCCCTAACACCCAATTAAACCCCCCCCCCTCTAGCATTTAATTTGTAACTCATCATCTTCCCCTCTTTAATGCAGGTCAACTCTCACATTAATTTTTTTGATTAAAGCTATTCAATTAATTTAATTAAGATTCTGAATTTTGAATTTTTGGAATTCATGGCATGGGTTAATAAAATAAGGATGAACCTTATTTTATTTGAGGTTGGTTTTTTTGTGTGGGAACTTTGGGAGAAAATAAACTATGTTTGAAGAATGTGGAGAATGCCAAGGCTTCGACGAAGAACGTTGTCACCGCAAGGAGAGATCGATGAGCCGTCTCTTCTTATCTCTGAATCCGTTGTGTGATGACGTTCACTTCTTGGATGTATGTCGTTCCATCTTCTCTCCACGTCAATAAAAGGGGGATGCCGCTTCCTCCTCGAACGATCTCCATCGACGTAGAGAGCTTCATCCTGCGACGCCGTTTTCCGCAACGCTAGCTTCTGCGAACTTCTTCGAGGTAGGGGTTAATTTCTGCGTTCAAGTAATATTTAACAAACATTGTTGTTAAATTATTCACCACCTGTTATCAATATAATGGGTGGAGGTCGAACCACAAAAACACGGCCGATCCTCCTCCACTTTTTACTGTTGAAATTTCATATGGCTTGGACGAAGGCGACGTAGTTCCATTGCACCGCGTGGGAATGAGAGAACCACGACGATGGAGCACGGCGCCGTCGCGCTTCGCCGGTAAGGCTGAACGAGGCTGCGGCCAGGAGCGGGTCCCGACTGTAACAACCCGGGATTTTATTAGAATTATTCTCTTTAATTTTATTGATGCCTTATGTTGTACGCTACACCAAGATTATCTTGCGCTATACGCAACACCGTATGAGCTTGCAGTATACGCAACACTATTCTTAGATTGAGTTTCCCACAATTTCATGTTCGTTTGATAATAGTCATTCTATGAAGCATTGAGTGTATATATATATATATATATATATTCAATGTATAAATGAAAAATGGTTGGATTCTGTTATACCAAAACAAAAAGGGAGGCTTGCACAACACGCAACCCAGACTTGGCTTGCATTACACACAATCACAACCTTCCTCGATAGCGTGTGTAGTACGCAATAACAGGTTTCACTAAACAATGATATATTATTATAATATTATAAACTATCCGTTATGAATATTATTAACTGAAATATGAATTTTATAACATTATAATTCATCTTACACATTTTCTAGAATGAGGTATGAAAACAAAATCTGTTTTTTGGATAAAATAAGTATTTTTTTAAAAAAATGCAATTTTGCCGCCTTTTGGTGGTGCACCCCTTTTAAATATAGTTTTTGACATGTTTATAAGTTCAATTTGACAAAATAAAATTCTTCCTTGGAATCCGGATATAAAAAATTTACTTTGGATAAATTTATCATATTATTCTGATAACTTTCATATTTTGATGAATAGTAAAAACACACAATATTTTAATTAAGAACAAATTTTTTATCGCAATAATTTATATGTTTATATTATCTTCTTAATTGGTCTTAAAAAGTAATTAGAATATATTTTTACCATTTAATCCAATTTTGGGAATTGGAATTAATTTCACTTTGAAATTGGACATAAACCAGTGATGATTTTTTGATAGTTATTGTTACTTAAAAACACGCTATTTGTTTTGATAACGGGAATTACATTTGAAATTAATTAATTACACTTATATTTTTTGAATTTGAAAAAATAGACATAATTTTTGAATTCGGAATATCAAATATATCTTAGGCTGAATTTTTGGTATTTTTCTAAAAAACTTCAATTTTTGATGAATAGTGAAAACACTGATTTTTTGGTTAAAAGCCGACTTTTTATTTAAATAATAATTTATTTGATTTAAATTTATTTTAGGTCAAAATAGATACATAATACTTATATAAGTTCAATGAAATTCATTGGAATCATTTTATAATAATTTTAGATTTATAATAATTGTATTGAACTTTTCACTATCTTTTACCCATCTCCTAAAAGCTTTTGCAATTGTTCATAAAACTTAATTTTACCGCTTCTATGAGTTGAATTTCGAAAATTTTAGAGACACGGTTAATATCAAGGAGTAAAACTTCGTTCAATTAGATAAAAATAATGTTTTGTGAATAGTAACTTTTTACTTTTATTTATTGTGGTTAAAGGCAAATAGGGTAATTCAAGGATAAAAGAATATTATAATAATTCAAAATTACCTTGAAACTTGTCCTAACATTATTGGATGAGTAATGGTCGACCATGGGAATCCTTGGGTCAATTTGGGGACCCCATGGAGCCACTTATGAAAGACAATGACACATTAGATTAATTAATTTAATGTAAAGACAAAATTGGCATTAACAAAAATCCTTTAGTAATTAATTTTTATATGGAGTAATATAAATTATATTTTCTACTATAAATATTTATTAGAAAGATAAAAATATTCCCTACATGGTGGTTATTTTTTTATAATTTTTGGACATTATATAATTTATGTTATTTATGACACAATGGTGATGCAGTAATTATATAAATAATGAAATATTAAAATAATTGATGTTATAAATACCCAAATAAATTAAATTTGAGACTTTTTATGAATTACACTAATTTTATAGGTTAATATGACATGTTATTATTGATTTAATTAACTTTTTTTAACTAATCATGCTGTAATAATTTTCACAAAAATCAATTACCAAATAGTGTCAAAATTGACATGAAATAGTTTTTAAAGAAAATATTATATTCTTAATTTTTTTCATATTCATAAAAATCTAAGGATCGGAAAAGATACTTATATCATGATTCTTGTATCATTAATTTACCACTTGGGGGTCTCTTGGATGTATATGGTTTGTCTATTAACTATATAATATAAAAATACAACGTGACATGGTAAATGTCAATCTAATTAACTAAGAGTTAAAACTAAACGATAAGGTTAATATAATGACCCAAACCTGTCTAAAATCTATTGTTTGAGAGGATTTAGACCCATCGCCACATTAGATTCAAAATAAATTAATTGGGAGCTATTATAAACCGAATATTACATTATTATGAAAAAATATTTTGAGTTTTTCCAAAGGTGCCCCTCTCCTCCCTTATAAAAAGGGCACCCCTTCACTCTTTTCTTCACACACTTTTGATCCTTGAATCTCAGACATCCCCTGCCCATTTCTCTTCTCCACTACCCTATCAAAATTCTGGAGGATCTGGTCTCCTCAAAAGACCAACTCTACTTTCTTAAGAGAAGGCTAAAAAGAGGTGCATCGAAGAAGAGGTAATCTCTTCTTCTGATTCTCTCAAGTTTCTTTCTTATTTTACTTATTCTTATATAGTTGTCTCATTATAAATTAATAAAATAAGTATTAATTATATACTGATATATTATTATAAATATGAAACGACCCTATTTCATTATCTATCCAACCTACGGAAAACGAAATCACCGCGCATACGTACGTACGGAATACCGTCTCCACGTCGTGGTGTAATCTGATTTTCCAACACCACCTTACTTGGATAGGTATAATGGTGTGAAGAATAAATATATATAACATCATACTGATTATATGGTATTATATCATCCACTCCAATTCCATTCAATAAATATGGGAATGATATCATCGCTCGTGCGTACGTACGGATTACCATCTCCACGACGCGATTAAATTTATTTTCCATGTTCACAATTCAATAATGATTATAATGTATATTTAATAAGTAATCATGGAATATATGACATAATAATTCTATTGGATTTATGTATATATATATGTATGTCATCTACTTAATTCCATTCAATTCAATAAGGAAACGAAAATAGCGTTCATGCGTACGTACGACCTACCGTCTCCATGAATGGTGTATTTATTTCCATTTATCAATCTATTATATATTTATATTCTGAATATATATTATATATAAATCATGTTTTATATTCTGGAATTAAGTAATTGTGATCTAAGTAATCATATTAATGATTACAAGTCAAAACACGGACGATAAATGAAACGATTTTACCCAAAACACTACTTTAACATGGAATTTTTAAAAGAACGGGTAATATAAAGTCATAAGTGAATCATATATGATATAATAAATATTATTATGGTTCTATTAAAAGTTAATAATACATTTAAAGCCACTATATAGGAGTATCGGACATATACGGAAGAAACTGGACATAAGGTAAGGGATAATTTTGCAATCTCATTTTTATATGAGATTGCTTATTTGTAAGTATTTCTGGGGTTATATTTATCATCCATGTACCTATTTTATAAAAATGGTTTCATGTATTTTAAAAGTACTTTTTACCCTTTTTTGACTTTTACTACATGGTATGTAAGGAATCGTTCTTTTACGAGGTACTTTTTGACTTTTCCAACAAAAGTACGAGAAGAATGTTATTTTTATCTTATAAGGTGTGAACGGATTTTTACAGTTTCATAACGCCTCATTTTCATGAAGCTTACTCTACAAGATTTTATGAATATTTTCAACAAAATACTTTTATTTTAAAAGTGCATGGCATTTTGTGAAAAGAAAATGATTTTGAAGAAGAAAGGATATTTTCCTCAAGAATTCATTTCAAATGTTTTATCAAAACCATTTTCCATCTAAGATGACATTATTTCATATGTGTATATTTCAAGTTTAATGTCTCTATGATTTACATGGTTTCAATTTTCTTATGATGAAATGTACATTTGTTTTATATGGATTATGAGATGATGGGATGATGTTTAGGAATCCCATTTTATTCTTTGGGTTTTGATGAATGTTTTAAGTTTATTTTGTGGCACAAGTAAGAATGATTTCAGTATGAGATGGGTGGGACCTATATCTCCCTCCAATGTATTGGGTAAAGATTTATATCTCATGAGATAGACATGGCTGGAATGGCAAGTTAAACCGGTTCAGTAATACAGGACTGGAACGAGGAGTGAACTCGATTCAGAAAGGGACTTTGTCCACTAAGATTTTTTTGGCAGTAATGCCTTGGATACTATGGAAATCATAACATGTGGTTAATGGTGGCCAAAATTACATGTTTCATTCCCCTGCTATGTTATCATGATTAATGTTTCTTTATGATCTATGATTTATGTACTGCCATGTTTTACGTCATTGCTCAAGACATTGATGTTTAAACATTTTGTTCATGTTTTTAAGTTCAAATGTATATGAATTGTTTTCTTTTATCCATGCTTACCCTTTCTGAGCATCTGAGCTCACCCTTTATATGATTTCTTTTCCCCAGGTTATAAAGTAAGTTTTTAGGTAAGAAAAAAAAGGGGAATATCTTTATGGGAGATGTTGAAGATCTTTCACCATGATTAGAAGATCATGTTCCAAGTTTCCAAAGACACTAAACTATTACGGTCCTTGTGTTTCTGTGTTTTTTATGTATAAAGTATTCCGCAACATTAATGTAATGTCCATGTACGTCATTCTTTGGGTCTCTAAAGTTGGTAACAGAGGAAAGGTTTAGTTAACCTTTGGAAACTAAGATGCGAAAACATTAGTGAGATCCCTAGAGATATTTCTAAGGTATGTCCGGGGATGTCCCTAAGGTTATGTATAAGTATAGGTTATAATCCTAGAATTACGGTAACGATCTTAGAATTAAACATAAGATGTTAGATATAGAAGTTAATACCCCTTTATTATGTTGTTTTACCTATCATGATTTTTTCCTCTCACACTATTCTTTTTGGGTTTTAGAAAATGGCTGGAAACAGGAAGATTCATGATAATGGAGAATATGATGGAAAATGGAATGATATTCTTCATTATCAAGAAAATGAAATGGAATTTGGAAGGCGAAACATCGTTATTATGCCTAATTAGTAATCTAATTATATGATCAATATTCTCAGCTTTGGTATGTTTCCTGACCAAGCTAATAAGAGAAAGATGGAGTTTCATGATGATCATAGAGGAAAGAAAGTTCAATTTCCCTCATGTAATTCATGTGGGAAGAGGCATCAAGGAGAATGTTTCAAAGGAACTGGAAGATTCTTAGGGTGTGAAAAAGAAGGACACAAAGCTAGTAATTATAAAGGAAAAGGATCAGTTAACACCATGGACAAGGATAATGGTATTGCAAAGACATCAACAACGGTTAAGTGTTTTAAATGTGGAATGTATGGGCATTATGAAAACCAATTCCCATAGGGAAAATCACATAAATTGAATCAGCATGTTCATATGGGTAGTATTTATGTGGATGATGATGAAAAGACTACAAATGATATGTGAGATGAAAGAATTGTTGAAGCTCGGTCAATGGTTTAAGAAGGTAGTGGAATGATTACATGTTTATCAAGAGTAATGTTGTATAAGTAATCTAATGGTACTATGGAATAAAGATACATCTAATGATTGTTACACAATTGTCTTTCCTTACGTTTTGAAAGTGTATGATGAATGGTACCGGTAACCATGAAAGGTTATTCAGATATTTTTGGAAAGCACCTAATATGCGCATAAAGAAGTGCTAAAGAGATAATGAAATGTTTAATAGTATTAATGAACTCATGAATTATATAAGGACAAAGTGATATCATGGTTTGAGTATATATAATTTTAGGGATTTTAGAATGTGGAAAGAGTTAACTTTTGACAGCATTCATGTTTTCACTAAGGCTCAATGGGTATTCATTTTTTAAGAGAATACATGATTAAGGTATTCACATGATTGGAATGTGATGAACAAGATACATAGGGGATAAATGATGGTATTCACATGCCCGGTAGATGACATTTCCTAAAATTTCTTTCTTTATACTATAATCTTGGAAAAAAGTATTTTGGAAAAGCCTAAAGATTTGAAATGGATTATGTTAGACATAAGTTAGTATTATTTAAGGCTAGAACTTTTCTCGAAATTATTTCTGTAATGTTATAATACTGTAGTTTTATAAAAAAAAGACAGCCTGCAGGAAGGGCGACAACCTGTCACGTCGGACAATGATGCAAGAATCGAACCCACAACCGAAGTGCGACAGGCCTTCATCGCCTACCACAGGCCTACAGTAAGTCCTTGGTTAGTAGAAACTAGTTTTATTATATTAATCGGTATGATAGATGAAGTATAAGTCCATTTTTGGAACCATATACGACTAATATCACCATAGATAGACTTATATATATATATATCTTTTTCTAACCTTATGTTTGAGACAGATGTAATGACCTATCATTCTATCACATGATCAGCTAACACTTCACGGAACACAAATTCAACTTCATTTCTTTAAGAGATGAAGTCGAAATTGTTCAAGGCACGAACAACAGTGAGATTGTACCAAAATAAAATAAGTATTCCTTCTAATTAAAAATTTTCAACTTTAGGGAAATGATTTTGAAAACAAAAAATGTTTTCCTAGTGCTCTTATATCTGATGAATCAGATGGTACCTTAGATCATCACAAATTTATGGCTTTGTGATTGTTGGTTTTTTTATAGCCATGTTCTCTACCACTCTTCATCAGAACGTGATGGTTAGATTTCTCTTCTATATCAATATTTTTTACCTATGATCTCTTAATTGGGAACCCAAGTGATGATTTACTTTGGGTATCTGTTTTGTTTCTAACTTTACTTTTTAAAATGAAGTTTTAGTATTCCTTTTAACAATTTGGGTTTCTATGAATGAAACTTTCAAGTAGTAAACCATTTATGACCCCAACGAATTTCGAGGGAGAAATTCATTTTAAAGGGAGTAGAATGTAACAACCTGAGATTTTATTAGAATTATTATTTTTAATTTCATTGACGCTTTCTATTTTACGCTACACCAAGATTATCTTGCACTATACGAAACACCGTATTAGCTTGCAGTATACGAAACACTATTCATAGATTGTGTTACACACAATTTCAAGTTCGTTTGATAAAATTCATCCTACGAAACATTGAGGGTATATATATATATATACATATATATATTCAATGTATAAATGAAAAATTGTCGGATTCTATTATAACGAAACAACAAAGGAGTCTTGCACAACACACAAACCTTACTTGGCTTGCATTACACGCAATCGCGACCTTCCTCGATAGCGTGAATAGTACGCAATACCGTGTTTCACTAAACAACGATATATTATTATAATATTATAAACTAGTCGTTATGAATAGTATTAACTAATTTTTTAATTTTATAACATTATAATTCATCTTACACATTTTCTAGAATGTGGTATGAAAACAAAATCAGTTTTTTCTGATATAATAAGTATTTTCCAAAAAAATGCAGTTTTGCCACCTTTTGATGGTGCACCCATTTTAAATCTAGTTTTTGACATGTTTATAAGTTCAATTTGACAAAATAAAATTCTTCTTTGGAATCAGGATAAAAAATTTACTTTGGATACTTTTTTCATATTATTCTAGTAACTTGCATATTTTGATTAATAGTAAAAACATGCTATATTTTAATTAAAAACTACTTTTTTATCACAATTATTTATATGGTTATATTAACTTTTTAATTGTTTTTAAAGAGTATTTAGAATATATTTTTACCATTTAATCCAATGTTGGAAATTGGAATTAATTTCACTTTGAAATTGGACATAAACAAGTGATGATCTTTTGATAGTTATTGTTTCTTAAAAACACGCTATTTGTTTTGATAACAGGAATTACTATTAAAATTAATTAATGCCCCTTATATTTGTTGAATTTGTAAAAATAGACATCATTTTTTAATTTGGAATATCAAATATAAATTAGGCTGAATTTTTGGTATTTTTTTAAAAACTTCAATTTTTGATGAATAGTGAAAACACCGAGTTTTTGGTTAAAATCGACATTTTATTTAAATAATAATTTATTTGATTTAAATTTATTTTAGGTCAAAAGAGATACATAATAATTATATAAGTTCAATGAAATTCATTAGAATCATTTTATAATAATTTTAGATTTATAAAAATTGTATTGAACTTTTCACCGTCTTTTACCCACCTCCTAGGAGCTTTTGCAATTGTTCATAAAACTAAATTTTATGGCCTCTGTGAGTTGAATTTAAAAAATATGGGAGACATAGTTAATATCAAGGAGTAAAATGTGGTTCAATTAGATAAAAATATTTTTTTGTGAATAGTAACTTTTTACTTTTATTTACTGCGGTTAAAGTTAAATAAGGTAATGCAAGGTTAAAAGAATATTATAATAATTAAAAATTACCTTGAAACTTGTAATAACCTTATTGAATGAGTAATGGCGGACCATGGGCATCCTTGGGTCGATTTGGAGACCCCATGGAGCCACTTATGAAATACAATGACACATTACATTAATTAATTTAATGTAAAGACAAAATTGGCATTAACGAAAATCCTTTAGTAATTAATTTTTATAAGGAGTTATATAAATTATATTTTCGACTATAAATATTCATTGGAAATATAATTAGATTTCCTACATGGTGGTTATTTTTATATAATTTTTAGACATTATATAATTTTAGTTATTTATGACACAATGGTGATGCTGTAATTTTCTAAATAATAGAATATTAAAATAATTGATGTTATAAATACCCAAATAAAAGTAATTTGAAACTTTTTATGAATTAAAATAATTTTATAGGTTAATATGATATGTTAGTATTGAGTTAATTAACTTTTTTAGAACTAATAATTCTGTTATGATTTTCACAAAAATCAATTACCAAATAGTGTCAAAATTGACATGAAATATTTTTTAAAACAAATATTAAATTATTAATTGTTATTATATTCCTAAAAATATAAGGTTCAGCCAAGATAATTATATCATGATAGGTGTATCATTAATGTACCACTTGGGGGGTCTCTTATATGTATATGGTATGTTTATTAACTATATAATATAAAAATACAAAGTGACATGGTTAATGTCAATCTAATTAAATAAGAGTTAAAACTAAAATATAAGGTTAATAAAATGACCCCAACCTGTCTAAAATCTATTTTTTGAGAGGCTTTAGAACCATCCCACATTATCTTCGAAATAAATCAATTTGGAGATATTATAAACCGAATATGACTTTATTATAAAAAAAATATTTTGCGTTTTTCCAAAGGTTCCTCTCTCCTCCCTTATAAAAAGGGCACCCCTTACCTCTTCTCTTCAAACCATTGTGAGCCTTGATGCTCAGCCAAACCCTGCCCATTTCCCTTCTCCACTTCCCTAGCAACACTCTGGAGGTTCTTGTCTTCTCTAAAGTCCAACTGTACTTCCTTAAGAGAAGGCTTAAAGGAGGTGCGTCGAAGAAGAGGAAATATCTTCTTCCGATTCTCTCAAGTTTCTTTCTTCTTCTACTTCTTCTTCTATAGTTGTCTCATTATAAAGTAATAAATTCAGTATTATTTATATACTGATATGTTATTATAAATATTAATCAACCCAATTTCACCATCTATCCATAGTACGGAAAACGAAATCACCGAGCGTGCGTAAGTATGGAATACCGTCTCCACAACGTGGTGTAATCTGTTTTCCACCACCACCTTACTTGGATGTGTATAATGGTGTAAAGAATAAATATATATAACATCATACTGATTCTAAGTTATTATATCATCCAATCCAATTCGATTCAATAAATATTGGAATGATATCATCTCTCGTGCGTACGTACGGATTACAGTCTCCACGACACGATGAGATTAATTTTCCATGTTCACAATTGAAGAATGATTATAAAGTACATATAATAAGTAATAATGAAATATATGACATAATAATGATACTATATTTATGTTTATATATATGTATGTCATCTACTTAATTCCATTCAATTCAATAATGAAACAAAAATAGCGTTCATGCGTACCTACGGCCTACCATCTCCATGAACGGTGTATTTATTTCCATTTATCGATCTATTATATATGTATATTTTGAATATATATTATATATAAATCATGTTTTATATTCTTTAATTTAGTAATCATGATCTAAGTAATCATATTAATGATTACAAGTCAAAACACGGACGATAAATGAAACGATTTTACCCAAAACACTACATTAACAAAGAATTTACAAAAGAACGGGTAATATAAAGTCATAAGTAAATCATATATGATATAATAAATATTTTTATGGTACTGTAACAAGTTAATAATACGTTTAAACCCACTATACATGAGTCTTGGACACTAATGGAAGAAATTGGACATAAGGTAAGGGATAATTTTACAATCTCATTTTTATCCGAGATTGCTTATCTGTAAGTATTTACTTGGGTTATATTTATCATCCATTTCCCGATTTTCTAAAAATGGTTTCATGTATGTTTAATGTCTTTTTAACCCATTTTTGACTTTTAGTACATGGTATGAAATAAATCTTTCTTTTACAAGGTACTTTTTGACTTTTCTAACAAAAGTATGAGAAGAATGTTATTTTTAACTTATACGGCATGAACAGATTTTTAAGGTTTCATAACGCCTCATTTTCATGAAGCTTACCCTACAAGATTTTATGACTATTTTCAACAAAACACTTCTTTTTAAATGTGCATGGCATTTTGTGAAAAGAAAATGATTTTGAAGAAGAAAGGATATTTTCCTCAAGAATTCATTTCAAATGTTTTATCAAAACCATTTTCCTTCTAAGATGACATTATTTCATATGTGTATGTATCAAGTTTAATGCCTCCATGATTTGCATGGTTTCACATTTCTTATGATGAAATGTACATTTTTTTATATGGATTATGAGATGATGGGATGATGTTTATGAAACCCATTTTATTCTTTGGGTTATGATGAATGTTTTATGATTATTTTGTGGCACAAGTCAGAATGATTTCATTATGGGATGGGTGGGAGCTATATCTCCCTCCAATGCATTGGGTAAATATTTATATCTCAAGAGATAGACATGGTTGGAACGGCATGTTAAACCGGTTCAGTAATATAGGACTGGAACTAGGAGTGAACTCGATTCAGAAAAGGACTTTGTCCACTAATATGGTCTTGGCAGCAATGCCTTGGATACTATGGAAATCATAACATGTCCTTAATGGTTCCCACAATTACATGTTTCATTCCCCTGCTATTTTATCATGATTAATGTTTCTTTATGATCTATGCATTATGTACTGCAATGTTTTATGTCATTGATCAAGACTTTGATGTTTAAACATTATGTTCATGTTTTTAAGATCAAATGTATATGATTTGTTTTATTTTATCCATGCTTACCCTTACTGAGCATTTGAGCTCACACATTATATGATTTCTTTTCCCTTGGTTATAAAGAAAGGATTTAGGTAAGAAAACAAAAGGGGAAGATCTTTATGGGAGATGTTGAAGATCTTTCACCATGATTAGATGATCGTGTTCCAAGTTTCCAAAGACACTAAACTATTATGGTCCTTGTGTGTATGTGTCTGTTATGTATAAAGTATTCCGCAAAAGTAATGTAATGTCCATGTACGTCATGCTTTGGGTCTCTATAGTGGCAGAGGAGTGCGGAGCCGTCGTGCCACGCCGGAACACGGAGGAGGGCCGCGGCCGGGGCGGGCGTGGCAGAGGGGCGCGACACTGCCGCGCTGCGCTGGACGGAAGGAGCTGCGGCCTATGGCCGCCGCGGTTCGGGGAAGCGCCCGGCTGAGCCGACCACCGGTGCCAGTTGGAGACGGGACCCTGCGGGTCCCACAATTTTTGTTAAGGAAGGCAATAAATGGCTGTCTGTTTATCTATCAAGGGGGGGCAGCCCCCCCCCCCCCCCCCCGACGTACGCTCAGCACGCGAGCGCCCAGGCCGGACCGGCCGCACCGGGTCGGACCGCCCACGCCGGGCCTGACCACCCACGTCGGGCCGGGCCGAACCCTCGCGCCAGGCCGGGCTGCGCCCCACCGGGCTGGACCCGGACCCGGGTTGGGTCGGCCCGGTTCGGGCCGACCCAGGGGGTTTTGGGCCGGGTTGGACCGGGCCCAAACACACTGTTTCCGGATGGATCTGTTCAAACACCCATAACATGGGCTACGGAACTCCGATTGATGCACCGTCAGTTGTGTAGTGATCCTTGAATTGAGATGGTCATTTCGGTATATTACACTTAAGGTTTAGGAGAACTTTTGGTATGGTGGGGTTGGTTCGAACACGAAACCAACCGGGCCCTCGGAGAGAAAATGCTTATAATTTGAGCATCGGACGTCTGATTGACGTGCCGTCGACTTTGTTGGATTCCTCTTAGTGAGACGGTTCATTTGGCTTACTCCGCTTATGGTTTGGATGCAGTTGGAGTATGGTCGGGTTGGTTTTGACTTAAAACCCAACCGGGCCCCTGGTACGAAAAAGCCAATAACTCTCAGACCTGGCGTCCGATTGACGCTCCGTCTGTCACGTTGAGTTCCTTTTGATGAGACGGAACATTGGGATACATCAGGTCCAGACACCGTGTCAGTTTATGTATCGAACCCCTTGGCTCGTGGAGTAGACCCTCCCGGAATCGAGCATGCTGTGTGCAGGAACCCTAGAGCTCGCTGCGACTACGACGATGAAGACGACTGTACTTGGATCATACGTGGGTTCAGAAGCGATGACGACTATACATGGATCCTACGTGGGTTCGACAGTGATGAAGACTGTACTTGAATCCTTCGTGGGTTCAGCAGTGACAGCGAATTTACATGGATCCTCCGTGGCTTCGACAGCGATGACGATTGTTCTTGTTTCCTGTGTGGGTCCGGTAGAACGTGACTACTGTTCTTGAATCCTATGTGGGTCCGGCAGTATCTGAAACTATACTTGGGTCTTGTGTGGGTCCGGTAGAGTAGCTGGTCTTGTATCCTTTGTGGGTCTGACAGCTTAGCTGGTCTTGTATCCTGTGTGGGTCCAACAGGTCAGATGAATCAGTGGCTACATCTGATCATCTCTATCATCTTATGAAGAAGTATACCTGTGTGAACTGAGTCTTGACTTTCAATCGTTATCTTCGATATGATTGTTTTCTATCATATGTGGATTAGGTTTTGTTATCCTATGTGGATTGGATTATGCAATCCTGTGTGGACTAGATCGAACTTGGGCTTGGATGATGGAGCCGAACTAGAATTGATGACTTAGGTATATGTATGGGAATATACCTAAGTAGAGTTGGTTGTTACTTCGTGATTGTATCATTCCTTTGGGGTTTATACTTCGTGGATTCTGGGAGACCTTCAGGGGTCTCGCGGTCCATACTGAGTAGCGTATACTCCCCCCTGCATGGGTTATGCCCGCACTACATTGTGTTGGATGCAGACGACGGACAACGCTGATCGAGGTAAGAGCTTGTGGAGATGGACGGTACCTGGAGGTTGATCACTGGATGGGACGTACACGGAGCAGACGGCTGGATCCGAGGAACTGTGGAGACTATCTATACCCACCCTTCAGGTGGGATTTCCAGAGGATGGCTCGGTGTTGCTGCTTTACATTTCTGCTACTGTACTCTCTTTTCATTTGTACTTTACTTTCAGTTGGATTTGTATTCTCACCCATTTACTTTCCAGCACTTACTTTGGTACTCAGTTTACTTAGTGTTTACTTCAGCTTGCTTACTCTGTGGTGTTTGTTTACTTTATTAAGGCAATGCCTTCCCTATTATTGGGATTTACGCCTTTGGTGCTAGTTGCCAGCCCCTGGGCTATGGAAGGCGGGCTTGTGGTAGTCACGGCACGAGCCCCGAGGATGGGTCGTGACAAATTGGTATCATAGGAGTTTGGTTCTACCGCAGATCTCAGGACTTTGATCTTTCTTCCATGTGAAGCAATAATGTTTAGGGTATTGAGTGTGGTTATCAGTCCAGGGAGTCTAGTGTTGGTGCGGTGGCCGTCATATCCATACACCAGGACCCTGACTTCTGATTTCTGACTCAATGCATGAAAACATTGATTGTGTGTGTGCTTCAAAGTTTTCTTAGTGGTTACTTGTGTCAACTCACTAGGTATACTATATTGACCATGGAACACCTGTCTCTTTTAAGGATGGCCCCAAGATGACAGCCATCTAGGGTTCCGAGCTTTGTGCGAGACGACAACCCACCGAGCGACGAGGCCTCGGTGCAGGGCCCTATTTTAGCGGAGGCACCGGTGGTACCTCTACCCGCCGAGCCACCGATGCCACCATCCATAGCCGCTGAGAGTGCACGTATCCTTAGTGCACTGCACGAGTTTCAACGCCAGTGACCGCCTAGGTTCTGTGGGGAGATGGACCCTCAGGAAGCCGAGGATTGGTTGGAGGCTGTTGTATAAGTTTTCAGGTCAGTGGGGACACCAGCTGACATCATGGTGATCCTTGCAGTGAGTATCATGCATGCGGTAGCAGGTAGATGGTGGAGCCTGATGGTCCAGGTATATGACGAGGAATCTCCTCTTTGGATTGACTTTGATAGACACTTCCGCTCAGAGTTCATTCCAGCCACCCTCCGTGCGGTGCGCATTCATGAGCTACTACAGCTGCGGTAGGGCAGCATGACAGTAGCCCAGTACTCGTCGAGATTTACCGATCTCTCGCGCTATTCCACGGACATGGTACGAGACCCATTCTTCTAGGCCCGGACCTTCGAGCAGGGACTGAGGAATGAGATCAGAGCTTCGATGATCTCCCTCAGTATTCCGACACAGGCAGGAGTACTGGAGTGAGCCCTTCTTGTGGAGAGATTTCTTGCAGAGCCTACACCAGTAGAGAGACCTACCGCAGGGCGGCACGTAGCAGAGTCTTCTGCAGGTGGCAATCGACGGATGTCACAGGGGTCCGAGTGGACCAGACCATCATGCGGACAACCTCAAGACACTGGCTCAGAGGTGTTGGGCACACGGCACAGAGCCAGTCTTACGAGGAGAAGACAGTGACATGCATGTGGCGGGCAGGGCCACATGGCTCATGAATGCCCGACCCACCATGCAGAGGTGCAGCAGACGGTTGAGGGACCACCCAGGCAGAGGCAGAGGTTCGACTGTGGCGGTCCGCAGGGAGCAGGCGGACGAGGAAGAGGAGTTGGCCAAGCAGAAGGTGGTGGGCGACGCTTTGAGGCTCTACCACCACCAACTCTAGGAGGTCCACCCCGACTATAGGGAGCTGGAGGGAAGAGGTAGGCTCAGCATCAGGAAGTGAAGGCCTACGACCATGATTCACCAGAGATGATTCGAGGTACTATCTGTGTCTATTCCAACCTTGATTTAGTTCTTATAGACACAGGAGCAAGTAATTCTTTCATTGTCGCTACCCTTGATCGGAGCTCAGAGATTCTGAAGGAGTCGTTGGCTCGATCCTTATGACTAGAGACTCCTACGGGAGCGGACTCGACAATTACGCACTGGTACCGATAGTGTGAGCATACACTATGAGGCGAGAGCTTTAGCTGGGATATTCTTGTAGCAGCGTCGAGGCCTTACGACGTCATCTAGGGCATGAATTGGTTATCTACAGTCCATGCTCAGATCGACTTTATTAGGCGCAAGGTGGAGTGTGTCCGCACTGATGGGAGCAGGTTCACCTTCACTGGAAGGAAGGGAGCCTTTGCAGTGTAGGATGGACTCATGCATAGGAGAGGATAGCCGATCACTCATCAGTTAGCTAGACTAATCCTAGTAGTAGTGGACGTGCGGAGTCCGAGTTTTCCTGTAGTGGTGGATAAGTGTGCAGACGTTTTTTCGGACGACTTTCCTGGACTACCTCCTCGCATAGAGGTAGACTTCGATATTAAACTGTACCCCAGGACTTCCCTGATATCTACTACAGCATATCGGATGGCTCCCTCTGAGTTTTGAGTGCTACAGGTACTGCTGGAGGACTTGTAGGGAAAGGGATTCATCCGACCCAGTGTTTCAACATGGGCTTCCCCGATTTTGTTCGCCAAGAAGGCGGATGGGAGCTTGAGACTATGTGTCAATTACCGTCGTCTGAAGTAGGTGATCAGAAGGAACAAGTATCTGCTACCAAGGATTGATGTCCTCTTTGATCAGCTCAAGGGATAACTTCGGTTCTCGAAGATAGACATCAGGTCAGGCTATCATCATCTCATATTTTGAGATGAGGATGTGCAGAAGACGGCCTTCAGATGTCGGTATGGCCACTATGAGGTCTTGGTTATGCATTTCAGCGTAACCAACGCTCCAGCAGTGTTCATGAGTCTTATGAACAGGATCTTCTAGCCTTATCTCGATCAATTTGTCGTAGTCTTCATTGACGACATATTTATTTATTCTACTACTGAGGAGGAGCATGCCTACCACTTGTGGGTTGTATTGGGTACAATATGAGAGCACCAGCTTTATGGTAAGCTCTCGAAGTGTCAATTCTGGATACGTGAGGTCCACTTCTTGGGACACATCATCTTTGAAGTGGGAGTTGCGGTGGATCCTGCGAAGATCGAGGTGGTGCTATCTTGGAGGCCACCCAGGAGCGTGACGGAGGTGCGGAGTTTCCTAGGTTTGGCTGGGTACTACCGGAGATTTGTGCCAGACTTCTCTAGAGTTTAATCACCACTTTCAGCTTTGAAAAAGAAGGGGAAACCCTTCGTGTGGTCAGATAGATGTCAAAAGAGCTTCCAAGAGGTGAGACAGAGATTGACCAGTACACCCATCTTGAGGCTACCGAAGGATGGATTATGGTACGTAGTCTACTGCGATGCATCAGGGACCGGACTCGGGTGTGTCCTGATGCAGTAGCGGGAAATGATCGCTTACGGATCACAATAGTTGAGGCAGCACGGGCAGAACTATGCTACCCATGACGTGGAGTTAGCAGCAGTGGTCTTCGCCCTGAAGATGTGGCGGCAGTATCTGATGGTCGTGCGCTTTACAGTCTATTCTGACCACCAGAGTCTCAGGTACATCTTCTTGCAGAAGGAACTGAACCTCAGACAGTGGTGATGGCTCGAGTTCCTCTAGGACAATGACTTTGAGATATTCTATACTCCTAGAAAGGGGAACGTAGTAGCTGATGCTCTCAACAGGAGGACAGGCATTCAACTACTTAGAGAGGCAACAGAGCAGCTAGTCGCTTTGCAGATATTTTTCGTGGATAGAGATGGAGCAGCCTTTCTTCAGTCGCTCACAGTCACACCTCCACTTCATCAGTAGGTCAGGGAGGTACAACGTGGGGACATTGACTGTGAGACGCGGTGTGCACATATATCCTCAGGATAGACACATGATGGATTCTCTATAGGGGGAGACCACGTCATCCTTTTCAGAGGACGTACCATGGTACCAACTGCATTACAAGAGGAGGTGCTGAGAGAGTTTCACACCTCCCCTTTAGCGGTACATCTAGGAGTGGCGAAGAAGTCCCCGGATCTCAGACGACAGTACTGGTGGCCGAGTATGGAGAAGGCTATAACAGAGTTCATTTCTTGATGCCTAACCTGCCAACAGGTGAAGGTGGGGAACCAGGTACCAGCAGGCTTGGTACAACCCTTGGAGGTCCTAGAGTGGAAGTGGGATGGGATATCAATTGATTTCGTGACTGGACTTCCACGTACTTCTAGAGCTAACGACTCCATTTGGGTGATTGTCGACTGACTCACCAAGTCGGCCCACTTTTTACCCATCAGAGAGCAAGGCTCAGTGGAGATCTTGGGACGCCTCTACGTTCAAGATATTGTATGGCTTTATGGTGTTCCATCATCTATCATCTCCGATCGAGATGCTTGCTTTACATCCCGACTTTCGAAGGGGTTGCCGGAGGCGTTCAGGACGCAGCTACGTCTGAGCACCGCCTTTCACCCTCAGATGGATGGTCAGATGGAGAGGACCATTCAGACTCTCGAGGACATGCTCCGTGCATGTGTCCTAAACTTTGGTTGCAGCTGGGAGAGTCACCAACCATTGGCGGAGTTTGCATACAATAATAGATATCACTCCACCATCGGTATGGCACCATACGAGGCATTGTACTGCTGACCTTGCAGGTCACCACTGTGCTGGAAAGACCCTGGGGAGTCAGCACTTGTGGGACCAGAGGTGGTCCAGGACACGACAGAGAAGGTCCAGGTCATCCAGGAGTGGATGAGGACAGCTCAAAGCGGACATAAGTTTTATGCTGAAAGGAGGCGGAGACCACTAGATTTCAAGGATGGCGACCACATATTCTTACGGGTCTCACCTTGATGTCGATTAAAGAGATTTGGCTAGGGTGGCAAGTTATCTCTGTGCTTCATCGGACCATTCCAGGTTCTTAGAAGGATAGGTGAGGTGGATTATCGCCTGGCTCTACCACCTCAGTTGCACCGGGTGCACGACGTCTTCCACAATTCTCAACTGAGGACATACGTGCATGACTCGACGCATATCATCAACCATGGGGAGTTGGGCATTGATGACAGGGATACTTTTTTGGATGTCCCAGTGGAGATCAAGTATCGACATGAGCAGGGCCTACGTGGGCGGCCGATTCTTGTAGTGTGCATCATGTGGCAGCACGGGAACCTCTAGGAGAGCACTTGGGAGAAGGAGGCTCAGATTCATGCTCAGTACCCTCATTTGTTTCCCTAGTTTGTGATGTATCTTTACGGGGACGTAAAGCCCTGAGTTGGGAGTAATTTAGAGACCTATAAATTTCAAGGAAAACGTTTTCTTAATTTATTTGGGATTTTATGAGTACGCAGTTTCTGATGGCACCAGATTCTGAGGCCTGGTGTGCCCGAAATCAAGTTCCGAAGTTTAGCTCGGGTAAGTTCAGTGAACGAACGAGCGGGTTTTCCTAAATTTTGAACCAGAGATCGGAATCGAAATCTGAGGGCACCGATGAAACCGCAGTGCCAGTAATTTCTTAGGAACACCTTTTCTAAAGGTGCATTTGTTCGGGAGGCGTTTTTAAAAAATTTATGAATAAAAATATAGTTGTTTTACAATTATATTTTTATTACACCACTGATGGTTTATGTGTTATGGGAAAGAATGTTGTGAGGAAGTTGGGGTGGGGCCCACATGACCCCCCACCTCCTTCAATTTCCCTAACACCCCATTAAAACCCACTCTAGCATTTAATTTGTAACTCATCCTCTTCCCCTCCTTAATGCAGGTCAACTCTCACATTAAATTCTTTGATTAAAGCTATTCAATTAATTTAATTAAGAGTTTGAATTTTTAATTTTTGGAATTCATGGCGTGGGTTAATAAAATAAGGATGAACTTATTTTATTTGGGGTTGGTTTTGTTGTGAGAGAACTTTGGGAGAGAATACTCTAAGTTTGAAGAACGCGAAGAACGCCAAGGCTTCGACGAAGAATGCTGTCACTGCAAGGAGAGATCGACGATCCATATCTTCTTCTCTTCGCAGCCGGTGTGTGACAACGTTACCTTCTTGGATGTATGCCATTCCATCTTCTCTCCACGTTAATGAAATGGGGACGATGCTTCCTCCTTGGATGATCTCCATCGACGTACAGGGCTTCATCCCGCGAAGTCGTTCTCTTCAATGCTAAATTCCGCGAACTTCTTCAAGGCAGTGGTTAATTTCTTTGATCAAGTAATATTTAAATAACTTTGTTCTTAAATGATTGGATACCTGTTATCGATATAATGGGAGGAGGTTGGTTCGCACAAACATGGTCGATCCTCCACCCCATTTTACTGTTGAATTTTCTTATGGCCTGGATGAAGGCGACGCGGTGCCGTTGCACCGTGCTGGAATTAGAGAAACACGGCGATGGAGCACGGCGCCGTCACACCACGCCAGTAAGGCCGAAGGAGGCTGCGTCTAAGAGCGGGCCACAGCGGAGGAGCGCGGCACCGTCGCGCCATGCCGGAACACCGAGGAGGGCAGCAGCCGCAGTGGGCCGCGACGAAGGGGTGCAGCACCGTCGCGCCACACTGAAGAGAAGGAGCCGTGGCCTATGGCCACGGCGGTTTAGGGAGGCGGCCGGCTGAGCCGGCCGCTGGAGCCAGCTGGAGGCGAGAACCCGCGGGTCCTGCAGGTTCAGTTAAGGGCAGCCATAAATGGCCGCCCGTTTATCAATCAACGGGGGCAGCCCCCCCCCCCTCCCGCGTCCGCTCAGCGCGCGGGCGCCCCAGAACCGGGCCGGAACCCCGTGCCAGGCCGGACCCGGACCCAACCGGGCCAGACCCGGACCCGGGTCGGGTCGACCCGATTCGGGCCAACCCAGGGGGTATTGGGCTGGGTCGGACAGGGCCCAAACCCCCTGTTTCCGGACTGATTAGTTCAAACCCCCATAACATGGGCTACGGACCTCCGATCGATTCACCATCAGTTGGGTAGCGATCCAGGGATCGAGACAGTCCTTTCAGTATATTATACTCAAGGTTTCAAAGAACTTTGGGTATGGACAAGTGGTTCAAACACAAAACCAACCGGACCCTCGGAGCAGAAACGCTTATAACATCAGCTCCGGACGTCCGATTGACGTGTCGTCGACATTGTTGGATTCCTCTTAGTGAGACGGTTCATTTGTCTTACTCCGCTCGAGGTTTGGATGCAGTTGGAGTAAGGTTGGGTTGGTTTTGACTTAAAAACCAACCAGGCCCCTGGGACAAAATAGCCAATAACTCTCAGACCCGGCTTCCTATTGACGTGCCGTCTGTCACGTTGAGTTCCTTTTGACGAGAAGAAACATTGGGATACATCAAATCTGGAATTCATTTCAGTTGATGTATCAACCCCCATGGCTCGTGGAGAGGACCCTCTCGGAATCGAGCATGCTGTGTGCAGGAACCCTAGAGCTGGCTGCGACTACGATGATAACGACGACTGTACTTGGATCCTACGTGGGTTCGGCATCGAAGACGATTGTACCTGGATCCTACGTGGGTTCGGCAATGATGAAAACTGTACTTGGATCCTCCATGGGTTCGCCAGCGACGACGACCATACTGAAATCCTTTGTGTGTTCGACGACGATGACTACTGTTCTTGTATCATGTGTGGGTCCTGAAGTACGTGACTACTGTTCTTGTATCCTTTGTGGGTCCGGTAGTATCTGACTCTGTACTTGTATCCTATGTGGGTCCAGCAGAGTAGCTGGTCTTGTATCCTTTGTGAGTCTGACAGCTTAGCTGGTCTTGTATCCTGTGTGGGTCCGACAGCTTAGATGAATCAGTGGCTACATCTGATCATCTCTTCCATCTTATGAAGAAGTATACATGTGTGAGATGAGTCTTGACTTTCAATATTTATCTTTGATATGATTGTTTTCTATCCTATGTGGATTGGGTTGGGTTATCCTGTGTGGATTGGATTGTGTTATCCTGTGTGGACTAGATCGAACATGGGCTCGAATGTTGGAGCCGAACTGGAATTAATGACTTAGGTATATCTATGTGAATATACCTAAGTAAAGTTGGTTGTTACTTCGTGATTGTATCTTTTCTTTGTGGTTTATCCTTCATTGATTCTGGGATACCACCGGGGGTCTTGGGGTCCCAACTGAGTAGCGTATACTCACCCCGCCACGGGCTATGCCTGCACTACGTTGTGTTGGATACAGACGACAGACAACACTGATCGAGGTAGGAGATCGTGGAGCTGGACGATACCTGGAGGTGGATCACTAGACGAGACGTACACGAAGCAGATGACTAGAGTCGAGGAACTGAGGATACTATTTGTACCCACCCTTCAGGTGGGATTTCCCGAGGACGGCTCGGTGTTGTTGCTTTACTTTTGTGCTGTTGTAATCTCTTTTCGGTTGTACTTTACTTTTATTTGGGTTTGTATTCTATCCCATTTACTTTACAGCACTTACTTTTGTCCTCAGTTTTCTTACTGTTTACTTCAGCATGCATACTCTGTGGTGTTTGTTTACTTTATAAAGGCAATTCCTTCCCTATTATCAGGATTTATGTCTTTGGTGCTAGTCGCCAGCCCCTGGCCTATGGAAGGTGGGCTTGGGGTAGTCACGGAACGGGCCCCGAGGATGGGTCATGACAAATGTATCGACCCCCTTGGATCGTGGAGCGGACACTCCCGGAATCGAGCATGGTGTGTGTGGGAACCCTAGAGCTAGCTGTAATTGCGATGATAACGATGACTGTACTTGGATCCTACATGGGTTCGGCAGTGATGACGACTGTACTTGGATCCTACGTGGGTTCGGTAGCGATGACGACTGTACTTGGATACTCCGTGGGTTCGGCCGCGACGACGACCGTACTGAAATCCTTCATGGGTTTGACGATGATGACTACTGTTCTTGTATCCTGTGTGGGTCCGGCAGTATGTGACTACTGTTCTTGTATCCTATGTGGGTCTAATAGTATCTGAATCTATAATTGTATCCTATGTGGGTTCGGATGAGTAGTTGGTCTTGTATCCTTTGTGGGTCCGACAGCATAGCTGGTCTTGTATCCTGTGTAGGTCCGAAAGCTTGGAAGAATTAGTTGCTACTTCTGATCATCTCTATCATCTTATGAAGAAGTATACCTGTGTGAGATGAGTCTTGAATTTCAATATTTATCTTCGATATGATTATTTTCTATCCTATATGGATTGGGTTGTGTTATGCTGTGTGGATTGGATTGTGCTATCCTGTGTGGACTAGATCGAACTTGGGCTCGGATGTTGGAGCCGAACTGGAATTGATGACTTAGGTATATGCATGGTCATATACCTAAGTAGAGTTGGTTGTTATTTCATGATTGTATTCTTCCATTTTGGTTTATCCTTCATGAATTCTAGGAGACCTTCGGGGGTCTCGGGGTCCCTACTGAGTAGCGTATACTCCCCACTCCATGTGCTATGCCCGCACTACGTTGTGTTGGATGCAGACGGCGGACAACGCTGATCAAGGTAGGATCTCATGGAGCTGGACGGTACCTATAGGTGGATCAATGGACGAAAAGTACATGGAGTGGATAGCTGGAGCCAAGGAACTAAGAAGACTATTTGTACCCACCCTTCAGGTGGGATTTCCAAAGGATGGCTCAGTGTTGCTGCTTTACTTTTCTGCTGTTGTGCTGTCTTTTCAGTTGTACTATACTTTCATTTGGGTTTGTATTCTGGCCCATTTACTTTCCAGCACTTAATTTTGTACTTAGTTTACATAGTGTTTACTTCATCTTGCGTACTCTTTGGTGTTTGTTTACATTATAAAGGCAATGCCTTCCCTATTATCAGGATTTACACCTTTGGTGCTAGTCACCAGCCCCTGGTCTGTTGAAGGCGAGCTTGGGGTAGTCACGACACGGGTCCCGAGGATGGGTCGTGACACATCATGTGTGCTAATGGAAATGAGATAGCTTTGTCTAATCAAATTCCTTATGTTCTTCATCCTATTCATTATTGGCATAGGTGTAAATTTCATATATTTAGACTATTATAATCCATACATTTTCTTCTAATAAAGATATTTTCTCTTCTGTGAAAACCCACATCTTATTTTAGACATAAATCATCTAACCACTATCTAATTTCATGGTCATAAATACTATCATATAAACAAATTATCTCTATATGATCATGATTTAGAACTGTTTATGTGTTATCCTTACTCAATAATGAGAATTGAAAAAAGAAAAACCTTCCACTGAATAAATTTTCCTCATCACCAGTACCATTTACCGTATGAATTAAAATCATTAAAGAAAAATTAATATGGTAGAATCTATATACATATCATAATTTGTATGACCATAATCTATTTTATAAGATACCCCAAAAGCGTAATTATTTAATTCAAGAAAAAATCACATTAATAATTCCACTTCATTTTGAAACTATAATGCCGTAGGAATTATAAGTGATATTTTCTTCATGAGAAAATGTGTGTTATATTATATAATATTTTACATGTAAAGAATATAGTGGATCTAAAAAATATTTTCTACTTAATACATATGACCTCATATGTCGTCTTATAAACCTATAAAAATTAAAAACATTACACCAGAACAAAATATATAAAATAGAAATTCTAAAATTGGAAAATATAGATCGCCCTATCTGTAGGAATCATCACCCCCATAAGAAATATTATATAAACAAAAAAATATGATAATGATATTCAATATCATTGAAAATTAAAATATATATCCATTTTTTTAATTTTAGTGGCTATTGAGTGAAATAACGAAGTGGTGCTTATAGGGAATAATATGAAATGTTACTATTTGGATTCGACTGTTAAATGGTCGTTTTTAAAATATGACCATTTTTTAATATAACCGTTGTTTAATATGACTATTCGGAATTATAACCATTAGTTATAATTTTACTATTATAATTATTGTTTATAATTATTAAGGACGTATGATAATTGATAATTAAAGGAGAAACAATTGCCTCATGTAGTAGAGTCATGTCTTTTTATTCCCATTTGTCCGAACATTGGATGGAATAGCTTCACTATGGTTTTCCTTTAATGAATCCCATGAATATCTCATGCTAGAGATTATAGAATAAAATTACATATGGGATGAGTTCAAGTTACTGGAGATTACCACTCGGTCAATTTTATCAAAGAAACCAATCACCCTACCAACACCACAAACCATACCTTAGGGCGTAAAGGGGTGTAATTATGGATTTTTGTGTTTAGGAATTAGATTTCTAAATTGAAAAGTATTTTTATAAATAAAAATGAAATTACAAAAATTATATTTTTAAAATGGTGTTTTTTATAACATTGTATGTTTAATTTTTAATTATTTTATATATTGAATTTTTGAAAAAAATTAAACATAATAGATTTTTTAGAAAATAAATATTATTTTATAATATACACAGTTATTATGAATAATTTTTGTGATGAAATAGTATTTTAAAATAGTCTTATATTAATATAAATGATAATATAATCTTATAATTTTATAGGAAACCTTTATATTTGTAAGAAAGATAATTGTTCTTTAAAAACATTTGGTTTTCAATAATGAAGTGTTTATATATTTAAAGTTAAAAATAATCATATATAGATAATAATTATAATAAATTAAATATTCTATTTTAAATCACTCTATCTAAACTGTTTAGTGGGTCTGGTGAATGATGAAGTGGAACCGGTCCTGGATTGGGCTGCATTGTTGACTGCTCATGTTTCCTCTCCTATGTCTCCAGGAAAGGTGTTAGTTGATGTTGCTACTGAACTGGATGATAGAAGACTCCTATTTCTAGGGAAGAAGTGTGACCAAAATGATAGTGGGTATGGGTAGTTGCAAAAGCAGACCACTAGAAACTGTTTTTAGGATTTGAAAAATCGGAGGGTGTCTCATGTTGAAGAAGAAATTTCAATGAATGAAGTTCAAAATTTTCAGTCTGACTCTCAGCTCCAGGATATTATATATAGATAAGGTATTCTGTAGGATGGGATGAATGGTAGTAAGGATCATATGGGGCATCCACAATGTTTAGTATATTTTTATTCTAACTGCCACTTTGAGCATGAACATGGAGTGCACGATGGTTATCAGGAGGTTATTATCACTGGAAATTGTGGGGATATATCTCATACTGAAAAGGAGAATGCTCGTGGTAGGGTTCTGACCTATTATAGTGACATTTTTATGGGTGGAAAGAAGATTGTATCATAGAAGGAAGAAGCTTTGACTGCTCCACCAAGCTGAAGGAAAAGGATGGATCAATCGTATATGCCAAATCCAATGCCCACCAGGTCCTCCGTAAGCAAAGGAAAAGGTACATGACCTTCTAAGGAGTATCTATATTTGGAATAGTTAAAACTCAGAAAATGTATGTTAAGACCCTTAATAAGTATGAATGCTCGGAATAGGAGTCGTCCACTATCGATGAAGAAAACAGGCATGTATATGGTGATGAGTATGGTTTTAATGATTTGTTTATGTTTTTATAGCTTGTGTTGCTTGCTTATTGTACTTTTCATTTATTTACAGTAATCATTAGAGACTTTTTCTCTAACTAAATTTTTTTGTATTACTTCATATTTATATCATAATGATAAATAATTAAATAACCCAAATCTCGTAACTATGATATGTTATTTCATTAATATTAAAATTTTGAATGTATTTTAATAAATTTCTAAACCTATAACTGAATTTAAAATTTCTAAAGTATAATATGTTATTTAAAAAAAATTAATTAAAATATTATACTTTCAAATAACAATTCAAAATGTTTCTTGGTAATAATTGATTAAAACTCCATACAATTTTACTCAAACGTCTAAATCTATGTTTAAATCAATAGTTAAGAAAATGTGGTTTCATTTTCTATAACCGAGAATTAGAATTCCTATATTCGAACATTATTAAATATTTCTTCTAATTTTTTCTATAAATATACATCCTTTTCACCCATCAATGTCAACGAAAATCATTATTGAATGAAGAAAAAATAATTATTCATAAAAAATAATCCACCCACTGTATACTTAAGCCCACAAGGTTCTATCATCAATATTTTGGAGAAGCATTCCATGTTAATGGAATTCTCATCACCCCCTTTATAATTCAAGTAATTCATCTTATATATGTATTTTATAGGGTATGTAAAATTGTATTCATTGTATTTTAAGAATACCATTACAACAAAAATATTTTTTAT
Source organism: Viscum album (assembly GCA_963277665.1). Taxonomy (NCBI): domain Eukaryota; kingdom Viridiplantae; phylum Streptophyta; class Magnoliopsida; order Santalales; family Viscaceae; genus Viscum; species Viscum album. Next base: position 9,194,327 of record CAUJRU010000001.1, read on the forward strand.
AAATGTAAGACCTTTGGTATCTCTCATTTTACCGTATTGTTATTGAATGTTTTTTACCAACCTTGTTGTCGAATTTACTTATCCTAGTTCTCTCATTTACATAAAAAATTTGTATATTGTGACTAACCAAAACGTTCCTTAATCCATATAAATTAACTTATATTATAATATATATTATTAATAAAATATTTCTATATAAAAAACCCACTTTCCCTCTCATTGGGTTAAAAATAATATTATTTTCATGACCTTATAATCACAAGTAATAAAATATTTTATATGAAATTCATAATTATTATCCTCCAGTTATTAAAAAAATGATATTTCATTATCAATTTGGACCACATGAAATTAGTACATCTGAAGGTTTCACAATTATAGCACTCCAATTCATTGGTTATGGAATTTAATCTCGATATATGATACATTTTAGGAAACCATGGCGGATAACCTTGGTATATTTCATTTATGACACCTTGGGGATAAACCATGGTGATATTCTTATGAATTCATCATTTCTATATTATATACATGTTTTCATTTTCATAATCATGTTATTTTTATTATTTTATGCCTCATGTTCTCTTGTTCATTCCATATTATTATGCCTCATGATCTTATAAATAAACATCATCATGACATGCTAAATGTATCCCTTGATTATTCCCTTAATGTTATAAATTCTCTCTCATTTTAGTTTTTGAATGTACCAAAGATATGAAATTATATAAATATAAAATATTGTGACACAATAAATATTCCTTTCAGGTGGATTAGAATAAATTTTTATGCTTTCCTAAATAATGTTCTTCATTTAAATGAAAATAAACTTTAAATGGTGTTGTGTTTAGTTCTTTGTAATGAAAATTTTATGTAATAAAAATACATAATTTCATAGTTTGAATAATATAATGGTTTAGTTATTTGGGGAAATAATTGACAATAAAATGTAGTAAAAACATATGAAAAATATAAATATTGGAAAACCACCTATAAATTTTATTAATTATTTAGCATGTGTTTTCCAATGAAATGAAATCCATATATGGATACTACCTATGGATGTATCTATAGAATATATATAACTAGGGATAATAATCCCAAAAACACTATATTGAGGTAGACTCGATTGGGAATTAGTGCAGACCATGGCCCATGCTTTATAGTTGGATTGACACTCCCAGTGTAACATACAATCATTTTATTAAATATATTCTTTCAAATTTCTTTAAATTCATTGATATTTTGAGTTAAATTAAATGAAAAGTTAATATTATGTTATACTCACAACTATGTTTAGCTTTTATTGAATGTATTTTTTAGTTTCTTTGATGAATTATTTTTCACGCAATTCCAATTCATATCAAATAATAATATAATGTTGATATTGTTATTTAATATGGATATAATATAATGGACTTTATATTGGTGGGTGTGAATAAGATTAAATACTATAGATGTTTAATATTTTTTTACACACTTACTATGTGTTTTATCAACTTAAGATAAATATTAATCAAATTTTAAGCATAAAAAGATGTATATTTTTAAAGGTCAGTTTTACTGTCATTTAATGGAAAAATTATTTTTAGTAATATTTTTTATACTTTTTGATTATTAAATGAAAAATTAAACATCATTTTTGAACTTTGAATATCAAAATTTACTGTTGGGGAATTTTTTGAATATTTCATAGAAGATTCATTTTTAGATAAATACTGAAAAACATAGAATTTTAATTGAAAACGTTGGTTTTCATCAAATTTATTTATATAGCTAAACTATATTTTTAGTTTTTTAATGTAAAATTACATGAAAAATATAATATTAAATCTATTTTTGGCCAATATATTTAATTTTTCATTATAATTTGATATAAAAACATTTCAATCATTTGAACATTTCACATTCAAAACCCATTATCTCACAGCATCTCCGAGACTAATTTTAAATTCATTTAACCAATAATTGGGAATTTGATTGGGAAATATATATATATATATATATATTTCAAGAATTATTATATTTTAATTCTAATTACATCAACTAAATTATTTTACTAAAAATATTTTTGAAAATCATTAAAATTATTTACAGTTATTAAGGTCAGAACATGATTACTTAATGATGAAACATAAAATATATGGTGTATTAATGACCAAAACAAATTTAAAATACTATTGGATTAACATATTTCATCCATATATACCTTTTTATCTATTTTTAATTGTTTCATGGTTATTATTCCATGAAATTGACATTATATATTATGTTTTGTATGGAGATAGACAAACATGTAACCTTCCTTGCCATTAACACTAATAATGCTTTGTAGTATGGAAGAAGCTACATATGTTTGGTTGTAAATAATATTTTTAAATATAAATGAGTTATTATTTTCATGATAATATATATTTAATTTTTATTTAAGACGTATTTACATTAAATCCTTAACAAAATCACATACATGGAATATTTAGTAAATAATTAAATAAAATAAATAATGTTTTATTAAAAAAATTAAATTTACTAATTATATTATCTACTTTCAAATGATTTTAAAGTGTTAATAATAATAAAATATGGTCTATTAATATTCCAATTTTACTTTTATAATGAATATATTGACCCATAAAAATATAAAAAAAACATTGTTTTCACATTTACGGTTAGAGAAGAGTTTTTTTCACATTAAATGAGTTTCTGTTAAAATTTATTTTCTACACTTATGGGTTTTTTATTTTACAAAATTGATTTAATATTTTTTAATAATTGGTTTTTCATTTTATCAAATATCTCACATTAATTTATTCTCAATGTATTAATTACATATGATTGAAAACTATCTCTCTATGGAAAAACCAAAATGAAAAAATAATGTAACATAATGACTAAGGAAAAAATGATAAAAATGATTTTATTTTTGTGTTGTGTGGGTGTGTATTGAAAATAACTCCCCTTTAATCCATTATTTATTAATTTTGGAAGCACATGAGGTAACAAATACCTTCAAATAGTGTTTAGTTTTTTATTTACAAGAATGCCACTCGTCTTCTAATATAAAAAGGCAATAACTCCTCTCCTCTCCTCACACCTATTAATCCCTTTGACATGTCTATCCCTTAACCAAATAAAATCCAAAATTCCCTCCTATCACCCAGGATTTATCAATTTAAAAAAAATATATAACCATGGACGCCCTTTGGTGAAAAAAATGAGTTACCTGAAAAAGAGTTACCATTTTCAATAATCACTTTTGATTTATTTATTTTTAATTACTTTCAGTTATTATTATTTTATTATTAAATATTAACATAAGTATAATAAACATATGAGATGTTTTTATGTTAAGGATTCTGACAAAACCTACAAACATATCAATATAATGGGTAACAATATTAAACATCATGTGTACGATGAACTACCTGCCCACGAAACGATGTCATTCATTTTTTTCTTTTACCACATATCATGGTTTGGAATTAATATGGAAATATTGTCTTTATATGATATATATATATATATTATTTATGTATTCTTAATAACTATGTAATTTTTCTATTAAACATACCTTCATTATTTTCATTTAGTTAAAATATAATATCATTGTTTTTGGACGTGCGGACTACCGCCTCCCCAAGGCGATGTGATACGTTCACTCATTATATAGAATGTATAAGGGATGGTTTTAATAAAAATATGTGATATAAATTATATATTTATATTGCTTGAAATATTATATACATTTTCCTTTTTTACCTTTTCATATAAAAAAAAGTGAGAATGTAATTCGTGGACATGTGGACTACCGCCTCCTCAAAATGATGTGATTATTTTTAAATAATCATAATTCTATATATAAGTTTATATGATTAAATAAATATGTATATATATTCTAAGTATCACAATATAAAGATAATTATTACTTAAATTCTTTCAATAATGAATGTTAAAAAATTGGAATGTTACTTATGCGTATGTACGACCTACCGTCTCCATGATTGTAACATTGGTTCATTTTTTATAACAATATTTTATGATTGGTTATAAAATTATAATAGATGTATATATATATGAGAATTGTGACAAAATAATTATTATATATATCTTTATATAATGTCCACCTTGACAATAGTTGACCAACCATATTCATTTCGACACATTAATCGAATATGGCCAATGCAACCAACATATATTTTATTATTTACGTAGTTGTAAAAAAATTATAATAAGTGAAATAAAATAAATTATAAATAGGAAAATAGATTTTAATCAAGTAAAAAAACAAAAATATGTTTATTATTCATAATGTTAATGAGAACCATGACTGTTCATAATCAATGTAGGAAATTTCATCTCAATCTCCCTTCATTGAGACATTTATTGATGTAATGAACCATTATTATTTTATAAGATGTATAAAGATCCAATTTTACATTATACATCCATATTTTATATACTATAATGTCATTTAATTTAATTTTAATATTTATTTTTTCTTGAGGCTTATGATGTAAATGTTCAATGTGTTATGGTAAACATTTAAAGTTTAATGATTTAAATTCAAAATATTTTTCTCCATATCAATATTCCTAATATTTTTATATAGATTTATTTCTGTTGAAATAAAACCCATTTTATGAAAATTTTATTTATATTTTAAATTTAATTCATCTTTTTTCAAAAAAATTTCTTTTTATGTGTTTTATAAAGAATCATTTGATAAGAGACCAAAGGAATGTTCCATTATTAACTTACATGGTGTCAATGAATTTTCAACCACTATGTCCATTATTTTATTATTTACTTCTTTTGAAATATTTCATTTTCCCATAAATGAAAATTTGACATTATTTTTTTATGGGTAATTGGTATTTGAAAAAGGGTTTTCAATGAAAATGGTGTTTTTTTATTAATGATGGGTTATCAAAAAATGGTATTTTTTCTAATGTGTTTTAATATATGTTAATAATGTGTTTTTAAAGGGATTTATGATGAGATTATTATTACATATGATATGGTACATGAGAATTATATGAAATTTGTGAGATTTATACTACTTATAAGACTGTTTGTGCTGAATTATATCTCATAATTTTTCCAAATATAACTTTTATGAAGGGTTGGCACCCATTAAAATTTGTTTGAAACATTTGAACCAGATATAGCTTATACTAATGGTTTAACCCTATTATAGCTAACATTTGAGGCCTATATAGATTATAAAAATTGTTATTCTAATAATAGATCTCTTAGAAATTGGTTAATGATAATATTGGATGTCATCCTTATGTATATTCAAATTAAATGGGTTTCAAATTGTTTTTATGTATATGATTCACTAAGTCACATAAAGAGGTTTAATTTCATCCTATAGTTTTAGATAATTTTCTCTAAGAAAAATGTGTGTTTTTTATTCATGTGAAATGTTTTTTTAATATTCTCAAATAACATTAAAGATAAATGTAAAAGTTATTGAATTTTTCATGTTTTTATTGAACTAATAGTTTCCTATTTGTTATGTCCCTCATAATGATTTTGTGATCAACAAATCATTTATAAATGATTTCATAGGGTTTAAGGAAGGTTATTGGGATGGAATAAGTCATGTTTGAATTCAAGGATATCTTCCATGAAGATAATTGGCATTTTATTTTATAATTATTATATTATATGAGAAATATATACTAATTAGAAGTTTCAAAATTGTATTTTATGGATTTTTTAGGTCATAATTAACTAAAACTATAAATATGAAATGATCCTCAATGTGAGAGAATTTTTAATTCCCGAGTTAAATAAATATTATTTAATAATTAAGGTCAGGTACTTATAGTTTGTATTCATGAAAAGGTTTAGATAAAATTATAGGTTTGGATAGTGTTAATATAATTCACTTTGAATATTTTACATTATGGTTAAGTTGAAATGATAAATAATTTTATGTTTTTCATGTTGCTTCATCTAAAATATTACTATTCAGAATGGTTGTCGACATTCATAATAGGAAAAATGTATTGGGAAAGAATCAAGATGGAAATATCCTTCCAATTGGGAATCCTATGATGGATGTAATTATAAAATAATTGCTTGTGGGAGTGATGGATTAGTTTAAGAAAACTATAAATGGTGGTGGTATCCATTCAAATGAGAACCTGATCTATTATGGAGAAACATGCCTATACTGGGAAATTTTATGAGACAACACCCCCCATCATTCAATGTATCATCTGACCCAAAGGAATCTTACGGAATAATCAATTCCCTAGAGATAATATTTGATGTAATGATTTGTTTGAAATGTAAAAATTTAAATCCTTCCATTTATCATTTTAAAGGAGAAGTTGATCAATGGGGGTCTTTGGTTAATAATTCCATATATAAAGATAATCAAAATAACTTGGAATAGAAAAAGATTAAGGTTATTTTCTATGGGAAATAATTTGATATGGAATTTGTACTCCGAAAATAAAACCAGTTCATATAATTGGGGTAGAACTTTGAAGGTTAGGTAGTTTCATTTGAAAAAAACCTCACAACATTGGATTGTTACATTCAATATTTTATTTGATACATTAATAGAAAAATTTATTTATTTATTCAAGATTGAAACACATTCTATGAATATATTTGTCCTCATTAGAATGTATATTTTATGGTAAATTGGTTAATTATTAAGAGAAAGGTGAAATGGAGTTTGAGAACACATATGTACCATGAGATGATAAGATTATGAAATGTTCACGGTGAAGGGAAAGGGAAAGGAAACCAATTAATAAATCTGATGGTAAACCTAAAACTTGTCCCATATATTGTATGATAAATATTTCTAAATGTACATTAGGAACTATAATGTTTTAATGGTGTCGTATTTTTGGTAAAATGGTTCATGTTGGAAATATAGAATGTTCAGAGAATCCCAATGTTATGATGAATGATAACCAATCAGTAGTGTGAAGTTTTACATGCATTGAATTGAGATATTATGAGAATATGTATCCAAAATTACATTTTCCAGGTAGAAATCATCAATATCATAAACAAAAATGTATGGGGAAATATTTATCTATTATTTCATTAGAAGTTGGTATATAGGGTTATGTGATGAGATCCCCTGGTATCTTGGTATTTTTTTGAAGATTAGGTATATGTTCAAGGTTTTCGAAATTCCTTTCGAGGGATTATGTGATGTAGTCATAAATTGATTAAAGACCTTTCGGGAGATATATAGTAGGGTTTTTGTTTCTATAAGGATTTATTTTAATTAGAATCATTAATTTTCATTTATACATGATTTTAATGTTGTTGATAAAATTTATGGCATATACGGTCTTTAATTATTAATATTATTTTTAGGGATGTTTATTATATTTAACGAAATGTAAAGAGGACGAAATTATGATATAGAAACAAATAAATTATGATTATTTCTATTTATTCATAGATAATAAATTAATTCCTTGATATTTGTAAAATGATAGTTTAAAAAATGATATTTTCAAAATTCTGACCATTTTTTTGAGACAATGTTATATTGAAAGGACATAATATTATTAAAGTGGTAGGATGTAAAAACCCATGATTTTTCAAAATATATACTATCAAATTTATTTATAATCATTAATATCTTGGTTTAAATGAAATAACCAATTTATATTTTGTTATGTAAACATCCATGATTTTCAATATTCAGGTAAAATCAAGTCTCCACACTAACATGTGTTACATGCACGTCCGAGTATTACCGAACAATAATATGTTGTTAATTTTAATATTTAATATGAATGTTATCACATATATACTATATTGGCTTATGTGAATTGGAATAACTTTATTATACACTTTTATAATTTTATGTAAATTCATCCAATATGTTTGATATGATTAGTATACGAATAAATCCTTTTTTAATCATAAAAAAAGATATATATTTTTAATGTGCATTTTTACCGCCTTTTAATGGAGAACATATTTTAAATCTATTTTTTTCAATTTAATTATTATTTTATGAAAAAATATTCATAATTCTTGAAATTGGGATTAAAAAATTTACTTTGAGTGAATTATTTGTATTTGTTTAGAAACTTAATTTTTTTATAAATTTTCAAAAACACAAAATATTAATTGAAAACGTATATTTCAAAAACATTTTTTAGAGAGATAAAATATATATTAAATTGTTTTTAAAGTATAATTAGTTCAATTATACATCCATAATTCCAATTTATTTCAACAGATTCAATGAAATTTTTAAATTGGATATCAAATCACTTCAAACGTTTGAGCATTTCTCTTTAAAAAACAATAATATCACAGTGTCTCGATGAATAATTTTAATATAATTTTATCCCCTTATGTGAATTGAATTAAGAATAACATATATAAATATTTTTAATGAGTTTTAAATTTGTATTCTAATATGATCATCATAGTTTTTCCAACAATTATTATTAGTGAAAACCATTACAATTAATTATAGTGATTAAGGTCATAACAATGATACATAATGATTAAAAACAGAATATAAGGTGAATAAATGGGTAAAAATTGTCCAACAACATTTATTGACATTTTTTGACCCTCTCCACCATATGATGAAGTTTTATGAGTTATCAAGATACTATTTAATGAATGTAAACTATGAAATAGTTTTAGTGTTGAAAAAAGACAAAAAAGGAGCCTTCCTTTCCTTTAACGCTTATTAAGCTTTGGAGTAGGGAATAAGAAACATAAGTTTGATTATAAATATTATTTTGGTATATAAATGTGTTATTATTTTCATAATAATTTAAATTTAAATTTTAGTGGTTATATAATTAGATCAATAGATTAAGAAAGTCAAACCAATGGATTATTTAGTTAATACGTAAATAAAAAAATGATATTTTATTACATAATTTAAAATTACTAAAAATATTATCTTCTAACAAGTAATTTTAATGTGATAATAAATATAAATTATCATCCTTTCATATGATAATTTATCTTTTATAATGAACATATTTACCCATAAACAGTAAATTAATTTGATAGCATAATTATGGTTAAAGCAATGTTATTGCACATTACACGGGTTTCTTTTAAAATTAATATCCAACACATTTGGTATTTTTATAATATAAATTTTGTGTAATATTGTAGAATCAATTTTTTAATGTTTATAATATTTCTCACTTAAATATAGTCTAAATTTATAAATTTCATATGATAAAATACTAGTTTCCTAAATAAAAAACGAAAGTGAGAAAATAATATTCCAACATAACCACTAATTAAAAATTGATAAAAATGATTTTATTTATGTTTTTTGTAAGTTTTTATAGACCATAATACCCATAAAATCAATTATCTATTATTTTTTAATTAAATTAGGTAAGGTTTTCATTGCAACCGTGTGTACTTCTTATTTATAAAAGATTGAAACTCCTCCTCCACTATATGAAGGTATAAAATCTTCTCATCTCTTCACTCCTTTGATTCCCTTTCACAATCCAAACCCATCCAATATAAAATTCCATCATCCCTACTATCATCATTTAATCCTTTATTTTGCATTAAAGTCATTCAAGGAATCCATTGCATGATATCAAAAAATTGTTTCTGAAAAAATAGGTACCATTCTTCAACAATCACTTGATTTTTATTTATTTCTAATACTATTCAATTATTCTTATTCCATGATGATATAACATCAACTGAATCATATTTTTTTATTTTTTTATGTCATGGTTTTTACCTCCACATACATACACATCAATCAAATGGGTACAAAAATACCGTTCATGTGTACGAGGAACTACCACCTCACGAAATGATGCCATTAGGTTTTCCTATACCAAATATAAAGGTTGTGAATCGTGATATAGATAAATATTTTATATTATATATATCTTATTTATGTTGAATTATTACTTTCGAGATTTTTATATTACACTTAAATTCAGCCTTTCCATTTTTTAATATATGATAATATCGTTTGTGGATGTGTGGACTACTGCATCCTCAAAGCGATGTGATTTGTTCAAACATTACATGGAATTTATTAAGGATGGACTTAATGAAAATATGTTATATAAATTAAAGATATATTATATTAATTACATAATTTCTTTCCTATAAATATAATATATCATTTCCATTATTACCTATTTTCTCACTAAAAAAGTGATAACATCATTCGTGGATGTGTGGATTATCTCCTATTAATAGTGATGTGATTATTTTTATATAACAAGAATTCTATATATGAGTAAATGTAATTAAACAATATAGTATATATGTGTTAATTTTAAATCTATAAAAATAAATATTATATACCCTCTTTCCATAATGATCATTGAAAGAATGGAATGTTACTAATGCGTACATATGTTCTAACATCTCAATGATTAAAACATTAGTTCATTTTTTAGAACAATATATTACAACCAGTTATAAAATTATAGTTGATGTATAAATATGATAATTTTTTTATTAATATTATTCAATATAGTTTTATATAATTACCTCCTTGACAGTAGACAACCAACCATATTCATTTTAACACAAAAGCTTAACATGGTCAATGGCCCCATCTTATTAATAATTATTTATATAGTTTTATAAAACATTGTAATAATTGAAATAAAGTATGGAAAACCCTGAAAAAGGTTCAATATCATGTAATTAATTAAATTAACGATATTATTTAGGATGATAAATACACATGTGACTTGTCAGACTCATGGTAAGGGATTTAATCTCAATCTCCTTTCATTGATTAATTTTTTGATGATATTCACTTTTATTCTTTTTTATGGTGTATATAAAGCCCCATGGACATTATATTTCCATATTTTATATATTATCATTTTCTATACTATTCTTTTAAATTTTCTTCTTTCATGGGGGATATGATTTTATGTTTATGGGATGAATAGGACACATTGAATGTATAACGATTTAATTTAATAGTATTTATATCCATTAAAATATTATTGATATTATTTTACATATCATATATACTAATATAATATTTTTATAAAGGAATATTTAGGTCTATTTTGAATTTCGTTCTACGGTTTTCAAAAAATATTATTTTACATGTTTTATAAGGATCTTTTTTATAAGCGAAACCAGGAATGTTCGATTGTTAACATACACAATAACAATGACTAGTCCACAATCATGGACACTGTTTATTTTGGTTTCCATTGAAATATTTCATGTTTCCATAAATGAAAACTATATTTATTTTTTTAGGTGTTTTGGTATAGAAAATGGTTTTTTAAATAAAATGTTTTTTGTTGTTAATTATGGGTTCCCAAAATAATGGTAAATTTTTATTATAAAATATTTTAATATGTTTTTAAAATAATTTTTAAATTTTTTTATGATGAGATCGATTTATTATTGATATGGTACATTAGATTTATATAAATTGGGTGGGCCTCATACATCATATATCAATTTTTTATCTGCATTATAGCTCATGGATGATCCCTATATATCCTATATGAAGGGTTGAACCCAATTTTAATTAATGAGAATTATGTATGCCCAACATATATTATACGAAGGTCTAGACCCTATTATAGATTAATGGTGATCCTGATATAGCTTATGCACTACATAATCCCCATTATAGATCTCAAATTCATTGGGTAATGATTACTATATAAGTCAGCCTTTTGGATATTGAAATTATATTGGTTTGAAAATGGTTTTTGTATATGATTCACTATGTCACAAAATGATATTATTTTTTGTTATTAGTTTTATTATTTTTATTAGAGAATAATTTGTGATCACTATTCATGTTAAAATGTTTTAATTCCTATTCTCAACAAAATTTAAAAAAAAGGTTAATTTTATATGAGTTTTCTTCTATTTTTAGAACTAATGGGTTTCTTTGTTTTTAATTCCCTCATGGAGATTTTGTGATCTTCCAAATTTTTAAAAATATTTTCACAAGGTTTAAGGATGGGTAATAAAAAGGTACAAGTCATGATTGAAGTAATGGATATTTTCTATGAATAGAAATCATGATATATTTTACATGTTTAATGTCATGGGAAATAATTTTACTGATCATATGTATCCAATTTGTATTTTATGGTTTCGTTATAGCCTAATTCACTAAATCAATTGAACTAAAATGATCCTTAATGTGAGACTATATAAAATTATTGACATAACACAATATTTTGTAATATTTATGGTTGGTTCCTTATACTTGGGGAATATATTTTGTTTATCAAAAGTTTTTATGCATCATTTTCAATGATATATAGAAAATGATATTTTTATTAGAGGAAAATAAAGAATAACATATTTATACATGATTTTTTCAGAAATAAATTCTTTTTAGAATTATATGTTTCTTATAAGTAACATGTTTCACACAATGGTTTTATAATATTAAAAAAATAAGGTGAAATAGGAGGAACCTTGTAAATAATGAGTGCAACTGATGATGCACTGATTTCCTTCCTAACATGTTGGAATATAGAATGGAAAAAATCATTGGGATTATGAATAAACTATCTAAATTTATGAATAATAAAAATTCTCATGTTTATTAACAATATTAAACTTGATGGGAACAACTTTTCATTGAGTCATTCATGTTTTAAATACCACATTTATTGAGTGGATCTTCCAACCCATTAATTTTTTATCAAATGATTTCCGCTATTAATGATATCTTTTCTATTATAATTATTTTGGATATAGAGGACATCACAAAATTATTATACTACTGAGTATGAGAAGTTGATCTATGGTGGTTAGTGATTAAAAAATGATTCTAATAAGGGAGATTTATTCTTTGGAGTGAGAAGTGATTAGAGGAAATTGTTTTAAAAAATATTTCCACCCTTAGATGTTATGAAAAACTAATATGGAATTCCATGAGGTAAAGTAGAAGAAATATGAAGAAATTACAAAAATATTAGAAGACTCTCTTGATACACGCCAATATTTTATGGATCCTAATGGAAGGGTCTATGGATTCATCGATGGATTTAGACACCATATGTGGAGGAATTTAGGATATAGAAACTATTAAATATATGATGAGATAGTTTGTAGTGGTATGAATTTTGAATTGTAGTTTCTTGATATGAAGTGGTTAAACTATTCAAATAATAATAATTGAGTAATAGATCCAAACATTGGGATGAATATTGAACATCTATGAGGGGGAAAGAAGGTAGAAGTTCCCACATAAAATAAATTTGGGAAGAAGCTATGGTGGAAGTGATTTCATGGGTGTGAATTTTTTTAAATGTGAAGAATATGTGTTCAAATAGATTTGAAATATCACGTTGAGTTGAAAAATAAACTTCAAAAAAAACATATGTTTATGGGATTATGGGGTAATACATGACTACTGTTTAATGGTTTACAACAAGAAATTTTTAGAACCATTCCATTAAATTTTCAAATTAAAAGATAATGGAGAGAAAAAATTAAAATCCTCATAGGAAATAGGATCATTGTTTTCAGATTTTTTATGATGAAGGATGAAGTATAGGCGGAAATGAAGTTGTGGAATGTACACTCATTGTTCTCAAAATGTTAGAAAGTAATTTGTTTTATTATATTTCTAGTTATATATTCATTTAATCAATGTTTTAATAGAATATAGATTCTATCCTTAAGCTACTATATATAGTGTAATCTTCCAAGACTCTTGGATGGATGATCCTAGAATAAACAATGTATATAGACTATATTATTAACTTTAGAGAGAATAATATTATTTAAAAGCTGGTATTTATTCCCATGGGAGAATTCAACAACATTTTAACGATGGACTGGCACTCAATGTATAATGTTATGATCAAATTTAGATAAGAGGAAATTTTAGTAATCATGAGATATTCCTAAAAGTTATTTCTAAAGGAGGGGTGTCGTAGCATAATATTTACCTAGAAGAAACTCCCATAGAATTATTTATGGAGATGATTAGTGATGAAGGAGAAGGAAATGAATGTAATATGAAGTTAAATGTCCCAATTATTTGGGAATAAATTGATGTAATTTCTAAAGAGTTACATAAATCTCAATCTGAAATATTGGAAGATATCTCAAATGAACTCATATCTGGATTCAAGTCGATATCAAAGACCATTTATAAAATAGAAAATGTGGATTTAGAGGAATTAAATAAAAAACATCAAGATATTTTAGAGAATGGACTTATTCGACGTAGTGTGTCTCCATAGGGAGATCCATTTCTCCATGTAAATTAAAATTATGTATAAATGGTGCTATATATTTATTATAGATTACATAATAGGATCACATTGTTGAACAAGTATCATGTCCACATGATTAATGATTTGTTAAATAAGATTTTTGGGGATCAATTATCCTCCATGATTGACCTATGATCTGGGTATCATCAATTGAGGGTGGTAAAGTAGATATTCCAAAATATGCCTTCAAAAATATATATGATAATTATAGGTTTGTTTTTATTCCCTACAGCTTGAAAAATACACCTTCTATATTTATGTGTTTGATTATTAGAGTCTTTCATGACTACATTGATATATTTTTTAGTTTTTATTGATGATATTATAGTATATTCCAAATTTATAGTGGATCTTGAAGATCAACTATGAGTTATATTTATGTATATTAAGAATGAGATTCTATTTGTAAAATTCAGAAAATATTAATTATAGTTATAATAAGTATCATTATTGGGGAAAAATGTATCCGATAATGGAATATTGGTTGAAACTACCATGAAAATTTCATTAGAGGAGTGGTCTCATCAAAAAAATAATTGATATTATTACATTTCATGGTTTAGTATTATATTATTAGATGTATATTAAAAAATAACCAGAAATTATAATAAAAAAATTAACATGACAATAATCTCACTTCACCTGGAGAAATGTGTGTGAAGAGAGTTTTCATGAATAGAAGAATATATTTTTTTACAGCAACTTTGTTAACTCTAGCATCTTTCAGAGAAGGATTTTTATAATTATAGTGATTCTTGTCTAAAAGGTCTTGGGAGAATTCTTATGCTAAATTAAATTGAGTTCACTTATGTATCATGAATGTTATATCCTCATGATACAAATTATCCTATGCATGACCTATAGTAGTCTACAATCATATTTTCTATAATGAAATGGACAAACTATCCTTATGGGGATAAATGTGTTATATACAAATTCTATAACATATATTAGTATATATTCATATAGAATTAATTGAAAATTAGACAAAGTATTTTTCTGGAGCATCATAAGAACTACAATTGGTCTATTCACTATCTCCCCAAAAGATAAAACAATGTTGATAATACATTATGTTGGAAATACCATGATCTACTTGAAATGATGAGAATTTAGACCAATCAACTTATTGATAACCTATTAAGGTGCGACATTAGAGTTATAATTGAAGTGGAATCATCAATACTATTTGAAATTATTACATAACTATCATTACTAGAGATGATCCAGAGAGATTATAAAGATAATAAATTAATACAAATAAAGATAGAGGCTGTGAAAAATGGTATTTTTTTAGTTAAATATTGATCAAGAAGAAGGTATGAAATATAATACAAGGATATGTGTCTGATCTATTACAGAGATAAAGTCATACCTGGTTTATATAGATGATATAACAACCTAATAAATGCATAATTGATGCACTAAAATGTATTGGGAACCTAGGATTCATTGTGATTGGGATAATATGAAAAGTGATATATCAGACTACACTACAAGGTGCATGATGTATCAATGAAATGATAGTAGATAAAGAAATTAATAAAGGGGTAAATAAACCACTACACATAATAACATCGATGCCAACAATATCACTATAAAACATATCACTAGTTTCCCATGAACATCCAATGGAAAAATGTGATATACGTTATAGTGGATCGACAAACAAAGACCTCCCATTTCGTTCCTATTTCGGAAAATTTCACTCTTTTCTATTTTCCATGATATAATTAATCTATTGGGTGAGGCACTATGGGATCCAATTTCAATAAATTATGATCATGATCCATGGTTTCCATCTAGCTTATAGAGATTTCTTAAACATGATATTAATGTTGATATGAATTTATATACGTCATATCACCGCTAATTAATTTTCAATCAAAAATGAATATTTAGAAACTTGAGGACATTTTGATAACATTATAAATACAATTTAATGAGTATGATATCAAAACATCCCATTATTTTAGTTTTTATACTAGAAACAACATCCACTCAAGTATTCCAATGGAACCCTTTGAAGATATATATGTGATGTGATGTAGAAATTCTACTTATTGTGACGAATATGGTGAGAGAAATATACTTTTCTCCAATAATTTTCTAGAGGTGACTAAAAGGATCATTCTATCGTATAACATATACAACATGCTTATAATCAGAATAAGAGATAGGATTCCAACAATGGAAGTTACATTGAGTTTGATATTGAAGGAAGTTTTTTACTTTGATATCTCAAGGAAATTGAGTCATGTGGATTTCGATGATGGGAATATTATCCCTAGGTAAATTTTCCCCATTGAAATCCTTGATTGTATAGGATAATCAGTCTATCTTCGTTCAATTAAAAAATATTTGTCTTAATATCAGGATGTTCCCCACATATCTCTCTTCATGAATTATAGCCCTGGTCCCTCACATGTACATATCATTGAGGTGGTAAATCATGAACATGAACTCACTTCTAAGGAGTAGTTGGTGGGGATCATTATCAATAGTGACAATGTTCTTTGAAACAAGTCATATCACTTTATTAATATGTTTTAGAAGAACTATAGTTATGAATTGGAGAAATGGGAACTATTGGAAACAACAAAATAGAAGTACCCTAACCTATTCTCATCCATGATTATGAGTTGAAATTTTGGGGATGAAATTTATAACAGATGGAATAATGTAACGAAACTTTCTATTTAAATCATACATTTTTACTAAGATAAATAATTTTATTTTATATAAATTTATAAATGTAAAAAATATATTGAAACCAAAAATAGATTTTCTGATTAATAAATTTGAATTAAAATAGATTGAAATTATTTAAAGGAATATACCAACTGTTATAACTAGAAAAAAATATAAAATTGAAAATATAAACTAATAAATAGGGATCACCCCTTTCATCTATAATCATCTCCTCAGACCTAAAACTGTTGAAATGAAACAAAAGATTAACAAACCAATCAATGTCCTAGAAATTTAAAATATATAATTATATTAGAAGTATTCTGAATATTGATTGAAATAATGATTTATTATTTATAAGGAATAAAGGGAAATGTGATTTTCTGGATTTTACCACTATATAATTATTAGTGTAATATGACAATTGGTTAAAATAACCATTATTGAATATGAATGTTGGGTACTATAACAATTTTTGATAATTTTACAAATATAAATAGTGTTTATTAGTAGTAATGAAAACAGATAATTGATATATAATGGAGAAATAGTGGACTCAACCAATAGATTCATGTTGTTTGCAGCCCATTTTTTAGAACATTAGAGGGTGGTAGATTTGTTATTTTTTACCCTTGAAAATGATAAGGGAGAGCTTGAACAAGTGAGGCTTGAAGGAAATGAGATACGGGAGAATTTTAGGTTAGATGAGATTAGCACTCGATCATTGTTTTCTTTGAAACCTTAGTAAACTATGAGAATAATTTCAATTTTAACAGTAGTATTTACAAAAAAAAATATGGGATTAATTGAGTCGAATTTGATAAATTGATTTTTGGATGCAAATTAAAAAAAAAATTGTATCTTTTAGATAAGTTATACACTTTTATAATATACCATGTATTCTGAATAATATTTATTTTTATGATTTAGTATTTTAGAACACACTTATTCATATTTAAGTGTTAAAATAATTTTATAATGTGCAACAGAATTTTTATAAGTGTTAAAAATTTGATAGTTCCTTAGAAAGTAATATTTTAAATAAAAATTTATTTTATTATTTAAATAATAAAATTTTAAAATTTATATAATTAAATCGATAAAATAAATATTATATTTTAAAAAATAATGTAAAAATCGGGTTAGGGTTAATTTTTATGAATTTTCTCAAATAATTCATTTTTAAATGAATAGAGAAATTATAGTTTTGGGTTTTTATTTGGTTTTTTGACTTCATACTTATGTAATAATTTTGTAATAATTAATTAACCACAATCCATGACCTAAAATATTTGATGTTATTATTATTTATTAATTTAATATAATTTAATAAATTTTGAAAACTTTAATTTAACTTACAACATCTAAAATGGAATATATGATTTTAAATATGATTTTATTGAATATTTAAATTTACATGTCTAATTAAGTATAATATTTTTAGGTTATAATGGATTAAGATAACAGAAAATGTCAAATAAATGTTGAGAACCATGAAAAAAATCATGGGAATGCTATTGGGGTTACATTTTCCACAACCTAGATTCCCAAGACTTGTTTTTGGAATTTATTACAAAATTATTTCAATTATTCTATAAATACCAACCGATTTAAACCGTCCCCTCACTATAGATCCATACTCCATGAAGTATGATCAATATTCTTTCTAATTAATCCACTATTGTGTCCTTAAGCTCACATGTATCCATCCTCATGATTTTGGACATCTCTTTAATGTAGTTTAATTCTCCTCATCCTTTTTCCATTCATTTAACTCTTTTTCAGTACATATTCTCAAGTGTGTGTTACATCATTTTAGTAGTAATTTTATCATGCCATATATTCTAAAATAATCGCTAGTCAATTGGAGACCTTAATTGGATCTTATTTTACTCTTTTCTAAATCAATGTTTTATACCTATCGTGATACCAAATTTACTGATGAAATTTTTTTATATTATTAGGAAATTATTTTATTAGGAATAAATAATCCATTTACCTATCCTTGATGTTTCACTTGTATGATAAAATAATTTTTCTGATTAGAGGACTTATTGTAAAGGCATAGTCCTCTCTGTTCCATTCCTTTACTGAAATATGGTGTTTGATGTATTCTGGTAGGCCAAGGGGACTTATCCCCAACACTTTTCCAAATTTCCAATTCTGTGAATAGGGTTTCCATGACCAATGAGTCATGACCAGTGTGACATCTAATGGTTTCATGAATAATGTTTTCAGAATGGTGATACATCCAAAGATTTCATGAATACTATTTCTAGGACTGGTGGGTCAGGACCGGTGAGACATCCAACAGTGTCATGAATAGTGTTTCCATGACTAGTGAGTCAGGACCGAGGAGACATCTAACGGTTTTAGGAATAGTGTTTCAATAATGGTGCCATTTCCATTTCAAAATTTCTTAAGTGGTAGGGGTTATAGTGTTTCGAGAATGGTGAGTCATTTCCATTTTCAAATTACCAGTTTTTTCCAAATTCCTACAGTTTCCCCCCTTTAATGTTTCCTTTAAAATATAATGCATTCAAAGCCGCATTTTAATGGATTTAAGGCTGATTCAAATCCCAGAAGTCAATTCTTAATATTCCTAATGGTTCGTGTGTCATTACATGGTCAAAATGCAAAATCTTGACCAGATCTTCCTTTAATGGAAAATATAAAACATATCTAAGCCAATGCTTCATTTTGAGTTTCAAAATGATGAGACACCTTCAGAATTTCTCTTCCTCCTTTTATTTCTTTGTTACAAGATGCCTAGAGTTATTCCTCCCATAAGATTCATCCAATATAAATTCCATCCTTAGATCATTTCCTGTTGGAGTTTTTTCATCTGCTTGTGCACCCCCTATTTTGGTGCAACTAGGTAGTGTCAATCGGTCATTAATAAGTTATGTTCTGCCACCGTTATACTGAGTTCCTAGATATGTTTCTTGCTATTTCTCATTTCCATGTGATAGAATGTGATCTCAATGTTTCAAATGGATCATTCCTGGGTGTTGGATGATGTTATAGTTCCATTGCATCCTCAGGTGGATTTAGTCATTGCTGGAGAGGTGATCATGATCCATTGTGTTGGCCCATTCTTACAAGAAGAACATCGAAAACCTTTTGAGGTAGGTGATTCATTGATTATCTATTATTTTCATGTGAAAATATAGAGTTAGCATGATTTAGAAACTGGATCGCAATGGAATTGAATTAATAAATATATAAAATAGATTAAAATAATTGGTATTCCTTGATTAGTAATGTTATTGCCTCTTCAATTCAAGATAGTGTTTTATCTATGCATTTCTTATTTAGCATGTCATTATTGATGGAAATTCAAATTGAATTTAGAGACGGAATATATTGTAAATTATTTGTGCAAAGATAAAGAGGAATGTAAATGAATCAGGTTGTTGTTGTTCCATTTGACATTAGTCAATTTGATTCAGATGTACATGCTTACCAAAATTGATTTATAAACCTAAAGTATGTTGATGACTACTGTTTAAAGGGATGTAAAATTAATTGTTTAATTAATTTTTGACATATATGATATCTTGTTTTTTAGGTTTCGCATAGTTGGAACCTACTAATAATGAATATGTTAATTAAAGATGGATTAAAGAACCGATTTTTGACATAAAATCATGAATTATAGGGTTACAAGTTACCCTATTGTTTATAACAATGAGTGACTTATACTTTGGATCCAAGAGAGATCGTTGTGTGTGAAGGATGAATTCCTTATTTAGGGTGAAGATCCGAGTTTCATTTATTTCATGTTTCTTGTGATGTGATGTGAGCCTGGATGGATGTTGCGATATGTGGGGCAGTGAGGCCCAGTGGTTGTGGAATCAGTTGACACCTAGAGTGGAGTGATACATCTATTTATGCATGTGGGTGTTGGGGAGGACACTGGAGATGTGGAAACTGGTTAATGTTGGGCTTACCTGCTACTGTGAATGTTGGATGCTTGTTGTGTGTCTATCTTCTTTCAATCCCCAATACTTGTGGCAAATGGTCTTTCATACCCTCCTTCTAATAGAGATGTAGTCGTGCGGGGTATGCCACATGATTACCTTGGTTACTACTCAATGATGGATGGTTATATGCTCCTTATATATGTGGTAAAGACATGACATGTAGTTCATCTACTCACTGTGTTTATCCCCATGTGTTTGTTAGCATAGTTTTTCATTTCAAAAATTCATGGGAATATGTGATAGTGATAATTATATTAATAAATGTTTGAATAACTGATGTCGAAACCATGGGGTGGTTCTTTCTGGGATGCAATGTTATAGGTGTACCCTGGAGAGTTGCGGACTCAGTTTGGTTATTCCTGGAGGGAAAGATACTTTTTTGTGTTGCCAATGAAATATAATATGGAATTGAAATTTTTAATTAATGGTTAAAGATTTAATTAACGTAAAGTGAAACTGATAAAAAGGGGATGAAGTAATTTAATAGAGCTCCTTAAATGGTTTTGTTCGTATAGGATACCTAGCCTTAGTAGTAGAAACAAGGAGTCAGAGAGACGATTATTGTAGTCGAGTCTAAAACTTGGTTTTCCCATAGTGTGGCTATGAGCTATATTATATATTATACTTTTTGTGTTTCTGTACAGTACCCCACCCTGTCGGTTAGGGCGACTGACACCCCGGGGATTCTCAGCCTTGGGGTGTGTTTTCTCCAACATCCTAGTGAGAGGATGGATGGATGACTTCCCCCTTTAGCCCATCTCTCTTTTATTGGTGGTTAATTGTGATGGAATGCATGATGGTTTGTTTTTTCCATACATGTGTGTAGAGGGATTTAATGTATTATGGTTTATTTACACACATATATTCTGGATATATTTTCCTATGGACTACTATATGTATATACCCGCATAGGCTGTGATGGACTGAGGATCCTTACTCGGTTTATGGATTGTTGTTGATAAAGGAGTAATACACGTTGTATGATACATGTTATCCAGGTTATAGTGGCTCCTAGAAACATCCCGATTGCTTCTGGTTTTCAAGATGGTGCAGTGATTCTCCCAGGTGTCTGCGGGAAAGCCTTTGTGTTGCACGAGGTGCTGGTTTTGTGCTCGCCCAGGTTTCTTCAGACCATCCATTTTGAAGAGATATGTCTTAGGATGTGCCATGGCGGGGAAAAGTGAAAACAAATGGGAAAGTGGTAGTGACATACCCTTGATATTCATTCTTATATTATGTACTCTTGTATTTGATACTTGGTGAGTAGCCGTTGTGAGGCTGAGAACATAAAATACATGTTTAGGGGACGAGTTAGTTTCACTTGTTGTTCACTGTACTTTAGCATGATTTCATTAATTTTAAATGATAGGCTCCAGGGAGGATCCTATTGAGTATAATATTATACTCACACTAGGTTATATAAACAATTTTTTAGGTCACTTGGGGTAGGTTGGAGATCATGTTGGTTACTACTAGTTTGGGGTTTTATAGGAGCTGTTCGAGATTCATGGCTACAGTCATTTTAATTTATTTTGGTACTTTGAGTTTTTCCTTTCAGTTGTATTAGTTCTTTCATGACATTACATATGTGATCTTGGTTTTAATTTTATATATTAATAGGATCTAGAGTTGGTTGTGGTCTTTCCTATCCCGCTCTTTTTCCAAAGTTCTCATAGAGGGTACTTCCACCCATCTGTGTGATTGTTATAAACTCGGTGGTTATCGAAAAACTGGTGCCTACTAGATGTGGGACTCAGGGGTCATTATCTCTCGTCTCAAATTTCTGGCCGAGGTGGGGCTCACATTATGGGAAGGGGTTCATGACATAGTGTTATTAGTGGTCTAGTTGAAGGATATGATGGATTTTGGAGTTAGGCACAGGTGAGGTTACAAGGGTTGGTAGGGAAATGGTGTCAGCAATGTTTAAGAAGAGCTATAAACACTGGAGACCTACTAAGACATGGGTATTTAGGGATCCCATTGATACGATTCACTGACCATTATTTTTACATTCTCTACTAAATGAGGCGATACAGGTTGCAGGGTAGAGACCTATGAATGGATCATGCATCATTCCTGTTCGCACCTATGCTATATTATTTAGACATTGGGATGGGTTATCCTAAAATGAATAAAAGAAAAGAATTAATTAATATTGAAGTCTTCAATATTCTAGGTTAAGGATCTATAACTGTATGACCTTTTGTAGGTACGGCTCTAGGTTGACAGCCTCATCAGTTTCACAGAGAAGTTGATTATCCTTTTATGCCAGCAGACCACCACAAATTAGAGGATGATGAAAAATACACTTTTAGGAGGACCCCCCTAGAGTTTTAGTTCCAGTGGGTGTAAAATTATGAGGGATTTATTTTAAACTCATTAATAGAAGACAAGTTGGAGGAGGTTGAAATAGCATTTTGTTCGATTTGTACTCAAAATGAGCACTATATGTCATTGGTTGTAGCGATACTAGTTGGGGAAACGAGGCAGTGGTGGTTCATGTTCCTCAGGGACCGTGAGGTATCGGTGGTCACATGGGATATGTTATGAGAGGATTTTGGAGTTGAGTTTGTTTTTTCGACCGTGGATGTGGAAATTCACCAGGAGTTTCTTACCCTTCGGTAGGGAAGCTCTAGTCTGAGAGAGTTATGGATCCATTTCAGAAACATTTTTTGGTTATCTTCGGACCTGATTCCAAATGAGGAGGCTAGGGTGAGGCATTTTGAGAGGGCCTTTTGTCCAGAGATCCAGTGCCATGTCACCCTGTTTAAGCTAATGACATATATCGAGGTGCTTCAAAAGGAATATTTCATTGATAGAATGTTAACCATAACTGAATCATCCTGAGAGGTGAGTCATCAAGATTCCTCATGAAGTATAGATGTTGTCTGAGGATAATGGATTTTATTATAGAAGACTTTATGTTCGGTTAGGGGTCGGTCGGAGCCCTCATCATCTCGTTTCCCCATGGGAAAAGGTTCTCAAGACTATACCAAAGGTTCAGTCAGTTGTTTTTCCTACATAGGATCAGGTAATCAGTAGCGAGAGTGACCCACATTTGATAGTAGTCAGTTTGTGCAATTTGTTCCACTTATGGTTTCTCTATTGAGTTATTTTCATCCGAGGAAGTAGTAGTTGGTTGAACCAACATTGGATCATCATAGAGTAGATGGGGCAAGAATACGCAGACTCAGGATGCTCCCCTTCCTCAGATAATAGAGAGAGGCTTTGGTGGGGGTCTTCATTAGGGATGAATAGGTATTGGAAAAGGTTCTGGCAATCTTATTGCTTTTGCGTTCCCAGCACCAGGTGAGCTAGTCATTGTTCGACATAGACTTTTTTTGTGTTTTCTAATTGGATTTATCCTTTTATTTTATATAGGAGTGATGCGCTCATTTATATCACTTTCCATTATCCATGATTCAAAAATTGTGTTAGAGGGACTTCCAGTTCCCTCAGAGTTGACAAAGCCAATTGGAGGTCAAGATGACTTGTTCGAAGTATACTGAGACTACAATCTACTGTTGGGGTAGCAACGTTCATGGGGAAATTTCCTATTTTTACAGATACAACCATATGATGCCATACTCTGCATGGATTGGTTTTATTCACCATAGTTGATTTTTTTTCTTATGGATGTATGTGGTGTTCCTCGATGCTTATGGAGAGCCAGATATGTTTGTTGGAGAGCAAGACCCTCAGATGGGTCAAAGGAATGTTCTTTCCTTGTCATCCATGATGGATGATCTGATGTTGATTTCATTAGAGGTTCAACAATTGGAATTTCCCAGGGTCATTAAAAAGTATCGTGATGTCTTTCCAGAAGAGGTTGTAGCATTACCCCCTTGAAGGGAGATCAAGTTCAGGATCTAACTACATCAAGGAATGTCTCTTATATTGATGTCTTCATATAGGATGGCACTGACTGAGTTGTGAGAGATGTATATACATCTCAATGGTCTATTGTAGTGTGGTTTTATCGAACCATTTGTGTCACAGTAGACTGCACTAGTTTTTTTTGTGAAGAATTTTGGTGGAAATTTGCGGTAGTGTGGCCATTATCATCGCTTGAACAATGTGAAAGTGAATAATCACTATCTTCATTCACAGATTGATGACTTTTTGATCAATTTAAGGATAAATTTTTATTCATGAATATTGAAATGTGGTATGTGTATCATAAAATGTGTGTGAAGGTTGAGGATTTTCTTAAGATTTCTTTTGGTTGTCTTCATTGGAATTACGAGTTCTTGGTGTTGTCATTTGGTGCGATGAATGCTCCATCTATGTTCCTAGTATTGATGAAGGATTTATTCCGTGAGTTCTTGTATAATTTGGTGCTGGTTTTTTTATGACATCGATATGTATTCCGTGTCTGAGGAGGAGCATCCACAGAATCTGCGTGCCACTTTGGGAGTTCTTCATCGATAGTAGTTGTTTGGGAAGTTTTCGAAGTGTGAGTCTCAAGATTGATAAGTCCATTTATTAGGGAATGTTATGTCCCAATATGGAGTTACTGTGGATCAATCAAAGATAGAATTAGTTGTGTCTTGGTAATCCCCCAATATAGTGGTATAGTTTTGAAGTTTTCTTGGCCGCACAGACTATTATAAGAGGTTCATAGCTTATTTATCTCAGGTTTCGAGTCCTCTGACTGTGCTGACTTGGAAGGAACAGTCATTTATGTAGACTGATCAGTGTAATTCTCCTTTCAAAAATCAAAAGGAGATATTGGTCAGTGATCTATATCATTGTCTTCCTATAGAGGCAGTTTAGTTTGATGTTTTCTATGATGCATTTCATCTGGGGTTGGGATGCGTTCTAATGCAGCAGAGATCATTTGTTTCTTACTAGTCTTGGAAGTTGTGTTTCCATGAACGTAAATATTCCACCCATGATCATGAGTTGTAGTTTGTGGTGTTTTATCTTATTTTTGGGATATATTACATTATTGATGAGGTCATTATGGTTTTTACCAATCATAAGAGCCTAAGGTGTGTTTTCTCACAACGTTACTCAAACATGAGACATCATTAGTGGATGGATATATTACTGGATTATGACTTAAAAATCTTGTATACACCTAGTAAAGGTAATTCGGTAGCCAATTCATTGATTAAGAAGTAATGAAGTGATATAATTTGTGAATCAATTGAATCCTAGATTGTGATGGAAGAACATTTAGCATTACATTTGGATATGGGAGTGGGTGGGGGTATAAGTTGTCGTTTCTATATGACAATGTAGTCATATTTGGGTTATTTCGTGGAAGATTCTTAGTTTGGGGATGTTGAGGTAGAGGTTTGGAGAGAACAAGTTGATTATGGAGAGGCCCCAGAAGGTATGTCTGAGGATGAACAACATTGAGTGTTGCTTTCAGGAAGGTTTTTCATTCCTTCGATGATGTGGTATATGGTTCCTAAGGTGTTCCATAGTTCTCCTTTAGTTGTAAATCATAGTGTTTCGATGATGTGTGGAGATTTGAGGAGTCAGTTTTGGTGGCCTGGGTTGAAGCGTGAAGTTATAGAGTTTGTGTATCAATGATCATTCCACTATAAGGTTAAGGGAGGGCTCTGTGTTCATGGTGTGGGGAGGTATCCATAATTCTTTTCACTCTCATCTATTCCATAACACTTCTCTTCCTCTTCAGATGAACGGTCAGATAGAGCGGACCATCCAGACTCTTGAAGACATGTTTCACTCTTGTGTCCTAGTTTTTTGTTGTTCATGGATGAGGATTTTACCCCTTATAGGGTTCATTAACATAAATATTTTTCACTAGTACATTTATATGGTGTCATTGGAAGCCTTGTATGGCTGACCATGCCATTCTCTATGTGCTACACTGGGGTCATAATGTTAGCAATTCACTGGCCAGAACTAGTATAGAATACAACAGAGATGGTTCAGGTGATTCACGATAGGATGAAGGCAGTGTGGGATCGGCAGAAGTCATATGATGACTATAGGAGGAGACCTATGGGGTTTGACATTGGGTATCATGTGTTTCTAATGGTGACTCCCCTTCATGGGCAGTGAAGGTTCTGTCCTGAGTGTAATCATTCTACCCTATTTGTTGGGCCTTTTGATGTGTTGGATTGTTTGGCTGTTGTAGAATATTGTGTAGAACTTCCCCCATATATGTTCTGAATACACTATGATTTTCATGTATCACTACTATTTCATTATCATTCTAACAACATTCACATCATGAATTAGGGATAAATCGATGTTGATGATGTTGCAACCATTGAGGAGGGGCCAGTGGATATCCAAGACCACAAGGAGAAGGTGTTATGAGATCATGTTATCCCATTGGTTTGTTCATTTTGGTATCACATTGTCATGGAGAAGATTAAATATGAATGTGACTCAAATTTACATAATCAGTACCCCAAGCTGTTCGATCTTGGGCTCTTTTCATGCAACGAGGTTTGACTTGCAGTTGTATGCCTTTCCTATAATGAGATGGATTTGATTTATTACTTGTTGTGTATTTCTCCATTTTGATAGGAATCTCCCCTGGGAGAGTGTTTAGGAGATGGTTGTGGTTGTCTTGTGGTTTCACATATTCATTTTTGAGGTGGTTAAACTCCATCGGTGGATAGAGCTTTGACATGTATCTTGAAGGGTGGTTACTCGAACCCCTTTTTCTCTTTCCTCTTTGGGTTAGTTTTTTATTCTCGAGGATGAGAATGTTTTGAGAGGGATCTGATGTAATGGAACGGGTGACTCTCGTCCATTCAATTCATGAAATCTGGTCTTTGAGGTGTTCTATGAGGTCAGGGTGACGTATCCTCAACACTTTACCAAATTTCTTGTTCTGTGAATAGTGTTTCTAGGACCAATGCGTTCGGACCAGTGAGACAGCTAAAGGCATCAAGCATAGTGTTTCCAAAATGGAGAGTCATCAAACTATGTCATGAAGAGTGTTTCCCGGACTAGTATGTTAGGATCGGTGAGACATCTAACAGTTACATGAATAGTGTTTCTAGAATGGCGAGACATCCAACAGTTCCATGATTAGTGTTTTCAGGACTGATGTTTCAGGATCAGCGAGTTATCTAATGGTGTCATGAATATTGTTTTGAGAACAATGTCATTTCCTTTTTCAAATTTCTATAATGATAGGTTCTATTGTTTTTCCAGAATAGTGATTCATTTCAATTATGGAATTTCACCTTTTTCCCAAATTTCATCAGTTTCACCTTATTGAAATTTCCTTTGACGTAAAATTAATTCATATCCTTATTTTAAGGGACATAAGTCCAATTATAAGATAATAAATCATATCTTCATATTCCTACCTTTTTAGGTTCTGTAACTTTTTCAAAACACACAATCTTTACCAGATCCCCCTTTAATGGAAAATCTAACACATATTAAACCAATTCCCTGTTTAGATTTTCAAATATCTGAGATACCTACTTCCTTGGTCTTCCTTTTTTTTTTCAGGGTACGCGATGCACAGAGTTATTCCACTGATTAAAATGGTGTGATAGAACTTCCATCATTGGGACATTTCCCATTGGATATTTTCTTAATGATTCGACACCCCCTGTTTTAGTACAACAAGGAATTTTCAATCAGTATTCGATAAGGTATGTGCTACCACTGTTATTCTAGGTTCCTGGATATGTTTCTTCCTAATTCTCCTTTCCATGAGATGGAATGTGAGATCTGTGTTTCTAATTGATCTTTCATGGGTCTTGGATGATGGTATTATTCCACGGCTTCCCCTAGTTGATACAGTTGTTGTGGGAGTGGTGATCATGATCTGTTGTGTCGGTCCATTCTCCTAAAAATAACTTTGGAAAGCATTTGAGGTAAGGGATTTTTGGATTATCTATTCCTTTCACATTCAACTATAGAGTTATCATGATTTATCCATTAGATCACAATGGAATTGACATAATAAATATTGAAATTTGTTAAAAATAATTGGTATTCCTTGTAAAGCAATGTTATGGCCTCTTGATTTTCTAGATAGTGTGTTGTCTATGATTTTATTTTCTAGAATTTTCTTCTTGATGGAAATTTGTGAAGAAAATAAATCCAGAATTAATTATATATTATTTTTCTAATGATAAAGGGGCTTGTAAATGAATCTTGTTATTTTTGTTGTGTTTAATGTTAATAAAATAGATTTAGATGTTCATGTTTAACAAAATATATTGATAAAACTAAATAATTTTGATTATTATTGGTCAAAGGTATATCAAATTAACTGTTTAATTATTTTTTGATAGCTATGATATCTTGTTTTTTAGGTTTCCCATAGTTAGAATCTATTAATAATTAATCTATTAATTCAAGATAGATTAAAAAACTGGTTATTTGATAAATGATAATTCCTTATAAGGTTTTGAGTTACCCACTTTCTTGTAAGGCTGAGTGACTTGTACTTTAGATCCATGAGAGCATGTTGTGTGTGATGTTTGAATGCCTTTTTTAGCGAAAAGATCCTAGTTTTTTTCTTTTTCATGTGTCTTGTGATGTGATGTGAGACTGGATGGCTATTTGGATTTGTGGGGAAGGGGGGGCCGTAGTTGTCCCAATATTTGATGCCTAGAGTGTAGAAATACCTCAGTTTATGGATGTGGGAGTTTTAGATGACACCATAGGTGATGAAATGGGTTCATGCTAGGCTTACCTACTACCGGGAAAGTGGGATGTTTGTTCTGTGATTATCATATTTCCATTCCCTGCTACCTGAGACAGGTGGTCTTGCATACCTTCCTTCTATAAGGGAAAAAAAGTGCATGGTATTCCACACGCTTTCTGTGTTTAGATTCTCAAGGTGGGATGGGTCTATGCTCCTACTATAGGTTGCAATAACTCGATAGGTAGTCCATCTAATAACTGTATTGAGACCCTTGTATTTTTAGCTTACTTTTCCTTTTCTAGAATGAATGGGAATATGGTAATGTGATAATGCTATTAATAAATGTTTGAATAAGTTATGTTGAAGCTATGGGGTGGAGCTTTCTGGCATTCAATGATGAGGGTATACTCTTGAGAAGTTGTGGACTCTATTTGGTTATTCCTGGAAGGAAGGAAACTTTATTGTGATGCTAAAGAAATATAATGTGGAATTTAAATGGTTAATTAATGGATAAAGAATTAATTATCCTAAATTGAAACTAATAAAAATGTAAATAATTAATTTAATATATCTCATTATATGGTTGTGGGATTATAGGATACATAGTCTTAGTAGTGTCATCCATGATTCCGAGAGACATTTTCTATGGTCGACTCTAAGACATGGGTTTTCCCATAGTTTGGTTGTGAGATATATTATAAATTGTAATTTTTGTGTTTCTTTGTGCTAACCCACCCGATCAGTTAGGATGACTAACACCTTGAGTATTCTGATCCCTTGTGGTGTTTTCTTTAACATCTCAATGGGAGGATGGATGGCTGACTTCCCCCTTTAGCCCCACTATTTCTGTTGGTCGTTACTTGTGCTTGTATTCATAATGGTTAGTTTTCCCCAACTATGTGTGTATAAGTATATAATACCTTGTAATTATTTCAAAAACATGTATTCTAGATATATTTTCCTTTGGACTATTATAGGTATAACATGTATTGGTCGTGATGGATGAAGGATCCTTAATTGGTGTATGGGTTGTAGTGGCATGAGGTGTAATACTTGATGTGTGATACATGTTGTTCGGGCGGTGGTGGGACCCAAAAACTACCTAGTTTCTTCTAGTTGTGTGGATGGAGTGGTGGTTCAACCAGGTATCTATGGGAAGGTGTTTTTGTTGCATGAGGTATGTGTTGTAGTGCTTGCTCAGGTGTCTTCGGGCCAACCCTTTTGAAGAGATATGGGTTAGGACATGCAATGTTGGGGAAAATTGGAAAAACAGTGGGTAACGGGTAGCAGGGTGACCTTAATATCATTTATTATATTATATACTTCTATATGTGATACATGATGATAGTACCCATGGTGAGGCTAGGAAATTAGAATACATTTTTAGGTGATGAGTTAGTCTCACTAGTTGTTCAATGTGATTTAGCATTCTTTCATTGCTTTTGAATGTGAGGATCTTAGGCGGATCCTACTGAGTATACTGTTATACTCATTCTATGTTATATAAACTATTTTTCAGTTCACTTTGATCAGTTTGTAGATCATTCTAGTTATTAGTAGTTCGGGGTTTTTCTAGAGCTATTCGGGATTTGTGGTCACTGACATTTTACTTTATTTTGGTACATGTACTTTTCCTTTTCATTTTTATTAGTTCTTTCTTGACATTACATATGTGTACATGGGATTAATTTTATATAGTAGTTTGAGCTGGAGTTGGTTGGTGTCTGTCTTATCTATCCCTTTCTCATGTGTTCTCATAGATGGTAATGCCCCCCATCTGTGTGTTTGTTATACCTTCCGTGCTATCTGCCAGCCAGGGGCATACTAGAGGCGGGAGTCGTTTGTCATTACGTCTCTACTCATATTTTAAGCCCAGGAGGGGTTCACTTTGTTGGGAGGGGGACATGAAATTTACATAGATGATAACCACATTCCCTATCCAAGGTTTAAAATTGATTATATAGTCCTGACTATAGTCACTAACATAGTCAAATAATTTATATGAATCTCACACTATATTCTGCTCTAATTATCAACAAAATTATTTTATATGAGTAATGTGTGTCACATGTAATTAAAACATACGAATTGTGTGCTCTATTATCACTACAATTCATTGGGTAAAAAATTTATCCTATATAGATTACATGTTTTATGATACCATGGCGAATAACCTTGGTAATTATCATGTATGAAACTTTGGTGATAATCCATGGTTATATTCTTATAAATGCCCCATTTTTATGTTGTAGCAACATTTTAATGTTTTTTTCAATTTTATGTTTCATAATATATTAATTATGCTTTTTTGATATGCCTCATGATCACATGATTGATGTCTCCATTTATTATTCCCTTATCAGTATTAATGATCACCCTCTTCCATTGATATATGTCCCTATGATATGAGATGCAATAAAAGTATCAAAGGGCGAACCGATGAATTTTACACTAAAGTGGATTAGAAAAAAAACTTAGGATTTATTTTATAATGTTTTTAATATCGAAAAAACTAATCAATAATAGATTATGAATTTTTTCCATGCGATGAAAAAATTTTGTGATAAAAAACTAGGATTCCATAGAAACCATTAACTAGGATTCATTGTTTTATTCCATAATTCCTCCTTCATTCCTTATGGAATATTTAGACTACTCACCATCAATAATATAACTGTTACATTTACGACCTTCCTGATTCACTTCATGAGAATTCACCCTTGTACATTGATTTTCATAGTTACAATATCTTCCACATTTAGAATATTAATCCATAAATAGTAACTTTGGGAGAACATTACTAGAATTTATTATGTTAGCTGAATATATAATTATTTAAACAGAAGTTACATTATTTTTGTTCTTCATTTACACACATAAAGCATTTTCTTATTCATTTCAGTTATTATTAAATGTGTCTCTTTCATTATTTATGACAAGAAGGAAGTAAACTCTTTATTCCTCCATGGTCTACAATTTTCAATCCCATAATAGAATCAATACTTGCCCCATTTGGTTTCCCATGTACATATTGTATATTACATTCATTATTAACATAGTATCTTATAATTCCATATATTTTCAAATACCAATAAATGAAATGTGAGAAACAATAATCATAGTGGGAGATAACATAATCATGAAAAGTTATATATAGGATTATTATGTCCTGATAACATCCATTAAATATAGGAGACGGTATATTTAATCTAAGACATTCATGATCATCATATATTCATTTCATTCATGATGGTTCGAATATAAAATGTTAATTAAGCAATGAATATCCCCCAGTACTATCAAAATAGGTTCCTTATAAGGCTTGTTTCATATACCAGTTAGCACTCAATACAAGGCCAACATTCCATTTTTAGAGTTATAACCCCTTGGTGCATTTTCCCCCAAACCATGTCCACATGTATCATCCTCATAAGGATGTATTTAAAGGAAAAAATCCATATTCCATATCATAAAAAAGCATTGTTTTTTTATTCTACACTTATCCCCAATGTATCTCATAGGTTTATGATCCATAATATATGTTTTCCTAAATGTAGTTCCTATGGTTTCTATTAGACGTACTATGATTCCAAAAGTAACATACATGACTCCAGTAACCTAGTTATGTTGTCTAGCTTCTTACATTATCATAATATAAAAGGAAGCACAATGTGAAGGACTCAATAGTTTAGTATTCTTATTAATCTAGATGTGTGCTAAAAATCCAAGTTAAAATTGAAAACATATATTACACAGTGTTCATTGTTTTGGAAAATCATTTTCACACACATCGTATCCCCGAATACCAATCACAAAACACTTCTTATTACAATAATTAAAATAAAACATTTTAAATTAATGAGATTACATGGTCAGTAAGATTTATAATTTTCCTGATGATATCATCAATTAATAAGAATAATCATCATAAACAGTGGAATTATAGAACACGTTCCATTTTATAAATAAAATGATCACAATATCTAAGAAATATACGATGATCAAATAAACCAATATGAATAAAAACAATATATTGAAACATATCCATGGATATTAAAAATAATAAAATAATAACAATTAAATAAAAAAGGTTCTCAAAATGATTAAACTCATAATATTTGATATCTAAAATATATTTTTAATACTGTTAACCTGAATTTTTAAATCAGTTAGTAGAAAAAAAAATTAATTTGGTTGACTGAATTACCTCATGAGGCATATCAATGCATCTTGGTTTTATGTATAAATGGTTTTGAACCACCACATAAAACATGTAATGAATTCCTCATATGAAAGGTTTGAAACATAATCAAGATTAACACTGATATTTGAAAACTGGAATACAAAA
This sequence comes from Viscum album, assembly GCA_963277665.1. Classification (NCBI taxonomy): domain Eukaryota; kingdom Viridiplantae; phylum Streptophyta; class Magnoliopsida; order Santalales; family Viscaceae; genus Viscum; species Viscum album. The sequence goes on from CAUJRU010000001.1 coordinate 9,228,200, forward strand.
TCTGTATATGTAACCCAATCTAATAAACAAAATCATAAATCATTCAGAATACAGTGGTGAATGGTTAAAAAACTAAACACCCTCATAAATAATTGTCTTAAACCACATAATTAAAAAAAATTAATGGTATCAATAACATATATTCCCAGTGAATCATATGTACAGTAAATGTTGATGTTAATGATGAATTAAAATACCATAAAATGTAATTAAAAACACTACTGGGGAAAATTTCATTTTCTCAATAAAAATCATATTTCAAAATAGTAATATAATGAAAATTTTTCAAAAAAATCATTGAAAATAAAATTTAGAAACTTTTAAAATAATTATTAAACCATTGAGTGTTCCTGATGGTGTAAATTTTTTTCTATGTCATATACATTAAAATAAAGATTCCTTTCCCATTTTTGTGAAATTATAAATGGGATTTGTTTTCAGAAAAACATTAAGAATACTTTAAAAAAGTTATATTAATAAAATATGTAAAAATTTATTTATTAATACATTTCTAATTTTTTTTAAAAGAATTTATATAACCTTTTTAGAAATTATAGAGTTTGGTGAAAAATGTATTTTGACTGAAGCGATGAATAATGTTATATTTTCTTAAAAAAATTATCCCGCATTTTACATAAGAATGCGATGTAAATGGTACTATTAAATGAAAAATATCATGAATAACCAAAATATAAGAAAATATATGGATTTATTATACAAATTTATAAATAATTCCCAAATCATGACAAAAAAAATAATCCTGAACAAAGATGAGATTGATAAATAAATTCCAAATCATCGGAGGATTTAGAATCATAAATAATATAAAGTAAATAACATCAAATGAAATGTCAAATACCATGATGATATATATATTGATTATAAAACACATCATTGGGGTATTATATACAACCCCCAAAATAAAAAAGTGGTGAACATGTCGTTTTTCTCATGTAAGTAAAAGTGAGACGAGAAAATTTTACCCCAAGTTCGACAGTCATTCTATGTGTCTAATCTTCATGTATAAAAATATCATTTTATTATATGACTTTTTTTGAAAAATATTCATATATATCATTCCATATATTATTTTTATAGTTTCGAAAATCTTGTTTATTATCATTTCTTTGATAAAATCACTATTTCAAGTTAATATTGCTTCATTTTCATGTAAGTTTTAGTTTAGTAACATTTTTCATTCTAATTTTATCATTGATAAATAATACATATTATTTTATAAAACATTTAATTATAATATATATTCATTACATAAATATTTATAATAATCTATTAATGTCTGAGAATGATATTTGAGTATACTGTTTATTGAGATGATAGGTTGTACATAAACATCAATTCGGTTTCAATTTTTCATGATGGAATGAAATAAAAAGTACATTTTAATTTAAATTTCGAAAAATATTAATACATAATATATATAATTTATATTTATAAAATATATCCTTATTTCCATAAATGTAATAATAAACTGAAAAATATTTCACATGGAAAAATGGAAACAGTAGTCCACACTTATGCACAAGTGATGTTATTTTTTCAGACAGATTGGATTTTTTAAATGTAAAATTGATATTATATTTAAAATATTATTTATATAAAATAAATTTCACATATATTAATTAATTTTAACATTATTATGATTCATGTAAATTTATTGAGAGAAACAAATCACATCACTTCGTGAGGGCGGTAGTCCACCTTACACCTAAGTGACATTATCATATTTCTCATAGAATAAAAATTAAGAAATAATATATGGTATAAAATATAATGAAGTACAATAATTTCCTAAATATAATATACATATATTATATAAGAAATTATAAACATCTTTGAATAGTGTTGATGGAAAACATACAACATCTGTTTGCATGGCGGTAGTCTTCCACACAAGTGCTCGATGGTTTATTTCCCATTTGATGGTTGTGGTGATTGATATGGGTTATATTATTTACATAATAAAATATTAATATATTTACTATACTTTTGTTAACATATTATCATATGTTAGGAATCATTGAGGTCTTTGGATGAATAAATTAAACAAATACACATAATTAAGAATTGTGACTCCTCTTCAGAGATCCTATTTAGGCTTATAACTACAACCTTCATTGTGGGGAATAATAATAATAAAAATTACTCTTAGATGTGGGGAGTGAATTATTAATGTAATTATCATAGGTATTGACAGAAATAAAGGGTTTTGGATGTGTGATTATAGGATGATATGGGTGGCCATTTATATGTATGGGAGAGGGAATATATGGAATTTTTGAAATGTAAAAGTGATACCCATGTTCTTGTCATTGAAAAAGACAATACAATCTATATAACTAGTATTTTTTATTATTCATAAACAATTTATCATTTAAATTAATTTATAAAAGACAATACAAATAAAATATAGTAATGTTTATTTAAAAAATAAGTTTTTAAATAAATTTAATATAAATATTAAAAATTATTTTTAAATTACGTGTATAATTTGTGACTAAACAGCCTTTTATAAAAATACTTTTCCTAATATATTTTTTCATTCACATGATACAAATTTTATTTATAATCATTATATATCAATTGAATTTATTTTTTACATTATAAAACCATATTATATTCATAATAATGTTAATCATGTTCATAATCTCCATCTAAATTTCTATATAATAATCTTCATGTTTGAATAATAATATTCAATATAGTATTGAAAGTCACATAAACTCAATGTTGTGTGAATGAAAAACAATCAAATAAATTGTATTTATTTGAAATTAAATATATCATAATGGATAAGTGTGATATATTTTATTATAATATTGTGGATTCATTTCATAAATTCTACATAACATGATGTTCCTCTTTTAAATTATTGGGATGTTACAAAACAGGTTTTCTATTTCTCAAGTAAGGATAATTATACATCAATCATCATTTAAGAAACATTTATTCTACCATATAACATTAAATACTCACCTAAAAATCATTTAAAAATATTTGGTAACATATTAATTCATAATTCCCCTTTTTGAAATCTACTTATAACATCGCTATAAATAACCATTTCTAAAATAATTGAATTTATTTCTAATTATCATTCTAAAATCCTAGTAAAATATCGTAATGTACCATAGAAGCATGTCCAAATTTTAGATTTCAAAAAGGGAAATATTTAGTTTCATGTGTACTAATAAATCAACATATCAGATGTAAAGGATTTTCATTAGAATTTTTTTTGTGGAGAACATTGATTCTTAAACATCATGTCAGGTTTTCAATGATGTACTATCATAGGATCCATATAAAAATATATTGATGTAATTATATATCTACAACCAAAATCATTCCTTAATAAGTGTCCTCGGTGGAATTCCCCCTAGTGGAATAGGTTTATATATCCCTATTGCGGACCTAGATTTACTAATGAATGTATAGTAGTGTCCATATAAAATTATATAGTAAGACTCCTAGGATCCAAAAGTGATTCTTAATCCATTATTAGGTGATCAATAAATAGTGCCTATGAAAATTTTAATACAAGAAATCTCACATCACCTCATATTCAATATTCTAAAGAAAAAAACATTGCACATATCAATGTTGTAACAATAAAAAAAATTATTCCCATTGGTTAAAAATTTACATCAAATCCATAATAAATGTACCTCTGGGGATTGTTCTTAAAATAAGAGAACAATAGGGTCACACAATCACACTATTTAGAATACCATTTAAATGTAAAAATTAAATCCATACATAAAAATATATTGGTAATTCCATGTTATTTTCTAATGGTTGTAAATTAAATATAAAACCCTTAATTGAAATCAATTATTTGAAATATATTTACTAAATATATAAAAAATAATTCATTACAAATATTCCGATATAAAACAACGTACCAAGTCACCCATGTTATTAAATACTAAACAAATCTTGGAACATGAATTATAAATTTATTTCATAATTTAAATAATGCCTACAGGTGATGAAAAATCTAATAGTAAACAATGTAGTTATTTATACTAATTATAAATATGTGTAATTCCATGTTTGACATGATATTTCATGTAATAACCTTATATTTTTTTTTGAAATATCATTGAATCCATTATAAAATGTAGTCAGTGAATATTGTGCTTTCATTATATAATTAAATAAAAAAGTTATAATGTCTATACGTAACATTTTATAGAAATTTATTGAAAATAACTATAAAAATAAAAACAAAATTCAATGAGAATAAAAAATCATTTAATCATCAACGATGTAAAACGTTCAACTGTTTACTAAGAGGGATGAAGTGGGGAGAAGGATAATATATAGAAATTAGGAAATAATGTTTCACTAGATTAAATATTAATGAAAATGCAGTGGCATATATTTGGTAGAAATGGGGAGAGATTCATAGGACTTCCTCTAGTGTTCACGTACCTGGTTGAATGTAGGTGAATGGAAAATTCGTTCAAAACTATTTTAATTCAAATAATGATAATTTTGGAAACACAATATTATTAAATTGACTAATTTGGAACATTATCCCACATAGAGTTCCTAATCAAGAACATTCCATATTGAATCCAATAGAAGGGAAAATTTAATTGAATTTTTTTTCCACGTGGTCATTGCTAACCATATTCCATCATTGAACCATCCAACTCCCATAGACTTCTATGAAACATGGTTTAATATATGAATCCCACTAACCCTTTTTTCACATATATATGAAATAAATCTAATAATTCATAATTACATACATGTTAGTGTCATGTGGTGAAATTTAATGGTTACCACATTGTTTCTTCTAAATCATTCACCCCAAATTGTGTGAGAAAATGAAATTCAGAAAAAACAATATTCAAAGGGAAATAATTTGTATATAAATTGAAAAAAATAATTTAAATTTTAAATATAAATAATCTCTATAATGACCCGGTGTGTGAAAAAATCCCCACTTTACTACATTCATCACCAGGAAAATCCATAGAAATACTAGAAATACCCAAGCTAAATCTAAAATCTCACCTTGTGGAAGATGTGATATCCATTGAAAAAAGCCTAAAAGTATTCTACAATTATAATCCAATAAGAAACGTAATCTTCCCTAATATAGTCAACTATAATAACAAAACAATATGGAGACTACAATAAAAACTGTAGATGGAAAAAATTCCAAAACCAAAGAGTGGGATATGAATGAGAATATCTCTTCTCCCTTTTTGAATCAAAAAAATTATGTGGTGAGATGAGAACAACACAAATGAAAAAAAATCCTCAACTATGAGAACAAAACTCTTAATATTCCAAAAATAATAAGGATTTTTCATGCACAAAAAATCCCCAAGGAACCTTATAGATATACAATCATTTTAAAAAATATTTTTTCCTGGATAAATGTGAGTTATAAGATGTTGCAGATTAATATACTCATAAAACACATCGAGAAACAAAAAATATATATTTCATTAATAGATATTATTACATTAGAGAGATATAAAACAAAATAAAATATAAAAAAACAATGTGGATAAAAATTGAAAAAAAATTGTGGGAATTATTTGGATCATTGTAATATTCTATAATCAGGACACCCATGATCAAAACTATAAAATGGGAAAAAAATATCAGAAAAAAAATCAATATTTTAGAAAATGTAAATATAGAGAATTCATGGTATTTTTTTATATTATTAATGAATGAATTAATATGTATTTATAGAAGGTAATGAGACATTTGAAATATTAAAGTCACATTGGAAATAGTATATGGAACATTGATAATAATAACCTAATGATTGGGTATAATAACCTGACTATTTGAATTGTAATTTAATCTTAATCTAATAAAATATAAAATAAATAAAAAATTCTTATAGTCATAAAGGAGAATATAAACATTAAAATACTATAAAATTAATTTAAATATAATATACTAAAATAAATTATACACAAATTTTTAATAAAAAGAATTTTAATGTATTTTATAAATGTTACAATTTTTTATTAAAAATACTAATACATAAATTTTTTTACAATTTACATAAAATTATAATAATTATTATAACTAAAATATTAAAATTTATTAAGGGTTAATTTTTGGATATTTTTTGAAATACATCAAATTTTAGGAGAGTAGTAAATATAATGTTTTTTCATCACTAGTGTACTTAAAATTACAACATACGTGATGTAATAATGATATAATTGAATTATATAGACATTGTATTGAAATAAACAACATCAATTTGACAAATGATTAATTTAAAAATAGTAACCATGGTTTCAATACATTATTAATATCTTCAATGCTCATAAATCAAATGACTTCCATTAAAATAATAATTTTTTTATGAAACCATTAATTTTGATTAAAAAATAAATTGGAATTATAATGTGATTAAATCTAATTAATTAGTGTTATTTATTTAATTTTTTTATTATTGTATAAACTATTACTATCTAAAGTGTTACCTTCAATATACATTTTCATTTAACTTTATCACTCAAAATTACCATTCTCCTCATCTATACATTTCACCTTAACCCTCCCTTGGAAAAAGATTTCACATCCAACCATAAAATAGAAACATCTTCATAAATAAACTCTCTAATTCCACTAAAAATTAATAGGGAAATGTTTTGTTTTCTTACTACATATCAAATTTATTCAATGCCAATGAAAAGAAACAACACTGAGAAAATAGTCTACTTTCCTGAACTTATCATAACAATTTCCTCTTCTATTATTTTGTAATTATTCATTTCACAAAAAAATAATCCAAAATTATTTCAATAGAATTTAATCCTTAAGTAAATGATGATAACCTAATATAATCATTATATTTATTATTTACTTAATATTATATATTAGTCATTATTCTTCTTTAGACATTTTTTATTATCTGTCGGTTAAAAACCAATAAGAAACATTCCAACACTTTTCATATAACAACATTAATGTATGGATATAATAAATTATTTATGAAATGTAAATAAATTAAAAAAATATTATATTATTCTATAATAAATTATAATTTTTAAAATTGACCTTCAAAAATGCGATATGGAAGAAAAATATGAAATTTTAATGTAAAAATTAAATATAAATGAGTCACCACTAAAAATGGGAATTAAGGAATATAAATGACTGGTTATAATTTAAAATGTGCTCAAAATGAATGAAATTTTATTCTAGTTCAGTTTATTAATAAACATATGTTTACAATTCTCGAAGAAAAAATGGGACGAAATTAATCAGGATTTATTGTAAAAGGATTCCAAAACTAAACTCCTCTTTGTAATATCATCATCATCATATTATATTATTTATATGTTTTCATATAATATTAATAATTTTTCTTCAAATATATTTCACAAAACTCTATAGGGATTTACAAGTTTCTAACCTTTCAAAAAAATTATTATCCATTTATAAATGTATATTATCAATGAGTATTTTTTTCAATAATTTCAATTCAAAAAATATTAAATTGTTACTTCCCCACAAATGAATGATGTTGTTTTATGATATAATATGATTTACCTTATTTGTTTGGGAAACTAATGTTTTATTAAATTACTTATTCTTTACATGTCCTTTAGGATTCCCATTCCTTTAAATTTTATATTTCTCGACTATGGTTTTTATATGCTATCTTTACACATGTCATGCATCATTTTGAGGATTTTATGATGTGATGGGTGGGATAAAAATATAATAAACCTAAAATTATTTGGTTAATGCAACATATATAATTAGATTATGTGTATTAGGTGTGACCATTATGTGTACATTGTTCGTAATTATGCTTTTATTATTTTTGAACTTATATTTTATGTCAAAAGGATACCAGAATCTTAAATAAATATGTGTGTTATTTGGATAAAATGTTATGATATTTCATTATTATACATAATACACATTACATTTCATTATGACATTTTTCAATAATTAATATGATTATCGTCCTAGTATTATTATATGATTCTATTCATTATGTCCACCCTTATATTATTGATTAATGTCCCTTATTCCTCCCATTATATTCCTTCCCTTACTTATATTTTATCTCATCACTTTATTTGTTGTATATAATTAGGTTATATCTTGTAATAAGTAAAACGTGAGTTCTTTTAATAGGAAAATGAAGATGGATTAAAATATTTAATTCAATTTCTTATGTACAATAGTCATATGCCCCTAACCTTCCCATTATAATAAACTTTTGGATACGGGTATTTATCACAATGTTTTGTTGTTATATAAGAAATATGTAATAATAATATATTAAATGTTGGGTCACTATTTTTTTCAATATAAAACACTATATTAAATTTGGGAATTAAGACTAGATGAAATTTATGAAAACCCACTTATATGATATGGTTTTAATGGAAATATCTGGATGTTTTGGTAATTATAAAAGTAATTCAATTCAAATAAAATAAATCCATTAATGGATACTACAAGATGATTTTCCTAAACCATAATTATAAATGTAGGTGACGACCATAAATCTATGGATATTAAGTATTTAAACTATCAGCATCTGGTGAATGGATAATAGGAAATGAACACTATAAAACCCAGACATCGGTAACATAAACATGGTTTATAATATATTACTTTTCCTTAAAATACATGAGATATACATACACCTGATTAATTACATTAGAATTCCTGGAAAATAAGACACGTACAAGATTATCATTTTACATTAAAAATATATTTTACATTATAACAATTCATCTTTATTCTAAATATTAGTCATAATATAATTTTACATATCTTGGGGAATGGAAAAAAAAATTAAAAGGGTGATATTAGATACACAACATGTGTTATAAACAGCTGAATATATCATGTTTTAATAATGAATAATCAATATGGAAGGTGTTGACCTCACCTGTTTTGATAATCCCAATTATGTGTTCATATATTATGATACTCTCAATTACTGATGATCTACATTTTAATTCTTTCAAATCAGTGATCAAGTTAATAATAATGTTTAAATAATCTCTTATTTATGTTAATCTCGATTATCCTTGTTTATACTAGCTTTGAAACAATTCTAAGTCAAATAGATGTAAGCTACCGATAACCAGAGCTACCGATAGCCAGAGCTACCGATAGCCAGAGCTAACGATAGCCAGAGCTACCGATAGGCAGAGCTACCGATAGGAAGAGCTACTGATAGCCAGAGCTACCGATAGCCAGAGCTACCGATAGCGAGAGCTACCGATAGCCAGAGCTACCGATAGCCAGAGCTACCGATGCACACAGAGCTACCGATGCACAGAGAGCTACCGATGCACACAGAGCTACCGATGCACACAGAGCTACCGAGGCACACAGAGCTACCGATGCACACAGAGCTACCGACGCACTCAGAGCTACCGATGCACACAGGGAGCTACCGATAAGAGATACCGATAAGAGCCACTGATGAGTTTGAAGAGCTACCGATGGAAGATCCCTACACCGAGTCAACTGTACACGTGTACAAACAAACGACTACCTATAATGAACTATGGAGTCAAATCCTATATCCTCGACCCTATTTGTTTATTATACTAACGATTACATTTGTTAATTTTGATACATTTAATGTTATTAAATTATTTGTGTTGCCATTTCAGGAAACTGTACCAAGTACGACCAAAAAGCATAATCATTCCTCCTCAGAAATACAAAAAGGAGTGGCACAAAAAGGCAGATGGTGTATGTATCAAAGAATAAGAGACACTAGACCAAGAAGAGATCAAGCACATAGAATATCCTGGCGTTCAAGCTCAAAACGTTCCAAGATCAACTGGAGAACTCGCACTCATGTGACCACTACTACCAGCCTCCAGAACATAGAGCATACATCAAGCAGTCTATGCTAAATAAAAACCACACAAAACTCATCATTCTTTGAGCCGATAAGCAAGATGAACCTGGAAGTCAAGGAAGCAGATGGTACTCTGTTTTCCAGAAAAAAACCAGAAGAAGACTCAGAACGAAGTCTGATCAACAAAAAGGAGTCGAGAGCTGCACGAAGATCACTAGAGCCTTTTATAATCTCTAAATCTTTATCTCTGTGATTTACTTTTAACATTACGAGCAATGTGTGTTATCTGTTGAATTTTACACACACACTGTCTCCTGAACCTTAACTGGAGGATTTGAAAATCCTCACTCACTATCTTTTCATCCTTTTTCCCACTGTGGATAGTGGTAGAGGTTGTGTGTGACCTGGATAGCTGGTTTCTGTTGTTTTGTTTCCCATGGATAACAGTGGTAGAGGTCTTGGACCTGGACAGTTGTAAACTGTTGAACCCCGATCCAAGGTGTGGATCATCCTTATATAAACTTTTGAGAGGACTAAGTCTCGGCTTGAGACTGAGCCTCTTGGTCAACTCCTCTGTGTTTTTAGTTAAAGTTTATATCCCTACAATACATATCTATTTCATATTCCGCTCCTATTACTTTGAAATATAATTTATTTTCAAGGTTACTTTGATAGTTAAACTTGCAAGTGTTTATATATATTATAAATCTGTAAGTTAGTTTCAAAAGTTAATTTAATCATCAGATTAAGTTAACTGAGAACTAATCAATCTTTGAGAAACTAATTGAACCTTTATAATCTGTATAAATTCACTACAGTTTAATCTGTTTTTGAAATTGGGAGATTTTAATAGAAATTGTTTTTAGCAGAAATTTTAATTGGAACTCAATTCACTCCCCCTCTTGAGTGTCCACTCCGACCAACATTTGGTATCAGAGGGTTATTAATACCTTCTAAATTACTCTGTTTTCAACTGTGATTTTAGTTGTATTTTAAAGTTCTTAAAATTTCTGTTATTTCTAAATTTTTATCTCTTTAAATTTTGTTTATAATGGATAATAGACTTGAGGGTGCTGCTACTAACCGGCCACCTTTCTTTAATGGAAATAACTATGTTCAGTGGAAACTTAAAATGAAAATTCATCTAGAAAGCATGAGTTTTGATATTTGGACTGCTATTGAATCTGAATATAAAGTTCCCACTATTGATAGATCTACTTTGGATGAACCTACAAAGACTGCTTACAATAATAATTGTAAAGCTATGAATGCTCTGTACTGTGCTCTAGGAGATGAAGAATTTAATAGAATTTCTGCATGTAAAACTGCTTTTGAAATTTGGGATACCTTGGCTGTTTCTCATGAAGGAACAACCAATGTTAAAGAAATGAGATTAAACACTTATACTATTAAATATGATAATTTCAAAATGAATCCTGATGAACCAATTTCTGACATGTATCTCAGGTTCAATGAGATAGTAAACACAATGAGCTCACTCGGAAATATTGTTCCTGCAAAAGAACAAATTATTAGAATACTGAGATGTTTTCCAGATAGATGGAGAGGTACATCCATTTCAATTAGAGAATCCTGTGACATTGGAACACTGCCTGTCAAGGAGTTAATTGGTAAGCTGATGATGTATGAAGAAGATATTAAAGTAAATAAAGAAGAAGATGAGGAACCCAAAAGAAAATCTGTAGCGTTTAAAACTACAGCCTTTAAGAGTAAAGACAAGGATAAACTACAAATGGAGACTGAGAGTTCAATGAGTGAAAATTCAGAATCTGACAGTGATGCCGAGATGGCTCAAATATCCAGGAGATTCAAGATGTTTTATAGGAAAAAGAAATTCTTTAGGAAAATGAATTACAATGGAAAGTATGATCAACAAGGCAAATGGAAAAAGGATTGGAAGAAGGCTGACAGGACTGATGAAGTTTTCTGCTATGAATGCAAGCGAAAAGGACATATCAAAGCAGACTGTCCAAAGTTAAAATTCAAAAAGAAATATGATTACAAAGACAATAAGTACAAGAAAGCCATGAAGGCTACCTAGAGTGCTTCAGAAGACAGCACTAGTGAAGCAGAATCTTCGGACTCTGAAAGGAATCGAGCCAACATGTGTTTCATGAAAAATACTTCTGAGGTAACATCTGACACTCCTGTTTTAAATTCATATTATTCTGGAGATGATTCTTATTTAGAAAACATGTCAAAATCTGAACTATTTGAGTACTGTGATATGTTGGAAGAAACCTGTAATGAGCTTAAAGACAAATACAAAGGTTTAAAGAAATAGTATACTTTAAGTGTTAAGCATAAATCTGATCTTGATATAGAAAAGGAAAAGAATGCTCAACTACTAAAGGAAAATATAGAACTGAAACTGTCAAATGAGCAACTTAGAAAGGACTTAGAAAAATTCACAAATGGAAAGGATGCTTTAACTCAAATGCTAGGAAAGCAAGTTGCACCTAGATATGCTACTGTTTTGGGATACCAACCTGGACAGAGACAGTTCACTAGAACCCGATTTATTCCTAAGTCTGAAAAAAAATTCTGATAGTTCCAGTTTTGGAAATTCATATGCTTCAACAGGATGTTCACATGGTTATAGACAAAATAAAGTTTATCTTTCAAAATCTGTTGTTTCTGTTAATTGTATGGGACCCATAAAACAAATTTGGGTACCTAAGGCCCTGATTTCTAACCTATCTGGACCCAAGAAAATCTGGGTACCAAAGTCATTTCCTGTTTAAATCTGTTTTATAGGAGACCTGCTTGAAGAGCTGTCACAAGAAGATATGGTATTTAGACAATGGGTGCTCAAGACACATGACTGGAGATTATTCTTGCTTCAAGAGCTTAATAAAGGTTGATGGAGGTCATGTCGCCTTTGGTGACAACTCTAAAGGAAAAATCATCGGCCTAGGCCAGATTGGTAACACTGACTTAGTATTAATTTCTAAAGTTTTATTCGTTGATGGACTTAAATATAACTTGCTTAGTATATCTCAATTAGGTGACGATGGTTTCAATGTCTAGTTTGAAAATGATTCGTGTGATGTTTTTAACTCCAAAAATTCTTTAGTATTTTCTGCTCTATGGAATGAAAATGTTTATGCTGTTGATTTAAACTCTTTAGCCAAACAAAATATTTCTTGTTTGAATTCTTTTCATAAAGAATCTTGGCTATGGCACAGAAGATTAGGACACTGCAACATTCACTCACTTAGAAAACTGGCTAGGAAAAACTTAGTTAGAGACCTACCCAAATTAGAATTCCCAAATGACAAAGTGTGTAATCCCTGTCAAAAGGGAAAACAACACAAAGTTTCTTTTAAATCAAAGAAAGAAGTCTCAACTTCTCAACCACTTGAGTTGGTTCACATGGATTTGTTTGGACCATCAAGAGTTTCTAGTTTAAATGGGAAGCATTATGTCTATATCCTTGTAGATGACTTTTCTAGATATACTTGGGTATACTTTCTAGCTCACAAAAGTGAATCTTGTCCTTACTTTATTAAATATTCCAAGTCTGTAGAGAACCTTAGTGGACTTAAGATTAAAACCCTAAGAAGTGATCATGGTCGTGAGTTTGAAAATCATGAGTTTGAATCTTATTTCTCACACAATGGCTATAGTCACAATTTTTCTGCCCCTAGGACACCCCAATAAAATGGTGTAGTAGAAAGGAGAAACCGAACCCTTCAAGAAATAGCTAGAACCATGCTCAATGAATATGAACTGCCTATTTACTTTTGGGCTGAAGCTGTTAATACAGCTTTTTATGTTATCAATAGAGTCTTGATCAGACCTGCTCTTAAGAAAACCCCTTATGAGTTGTGGAACAATAGAAAGCCTAAGGTTAATTACTTCAGAGTTTTTGGTTGCAAAGTCTTTATACTTAATACTAAAGATAATCTGGATAAGTTCGCTCCCAAAAGTGATGAAGGAATTTTTCTAGGTTACTCTATTTCAAGTAAAGCTTATAGAGTTTTCAATAAGAGAACCAAATGTGTGGAAGAATCTGTTCACATAAAATTTGATGAAACTGATCCACATGAGCCTAAAACCTCTCTTGAGAATCTTGAAGATGATTTGTCTATTCTGGACCTTAATGATAAATCTAAAGAACCTGTTATAAAAACAACCAGTTCTGGACTTTCTCCAGAATCTGCTTCTGTTGAACCCGAACCTATAGACGAACCTAAAGTTTCTAGTCCAACCTTTACCAAATCAACTAAGATTCTAAAGAATCATCCTTTAGATGTTGTTGTTGGTAATCTTGATAGAGGAACACAAACTAGAGCTTCTCTAAGGAACCAGGTTGAACATCAAGCTTTTCTGTCACAGCTAGAACCCAAAAATATCAACGATGCTATCAATGATGAATTCTGGGTAATAGCCATGCAAGAAGAGTTGAATCAATTTGAAAGAAACAAAGTCTGGGAATTAGTTGACAGACCCAAGGACACCTCGACAATAGGCACAAAATGGGTTTTTAGAAATAAAGTTGATGAATCAGGAAACATAGTTAGAAACAAATCTAGACTAGTTGCACAGGGATATAGTCAAGAAGAGGGTATAGACTATGGAGAAACTTTTGCACCTGTAGCTCGACTGGAAGCTATTAGGATCTTACTTGAATATGCATCACATCTGAATTTCAAGTTATATCAAATGGATGTCAAAAGTGCATTTCTAAATGGTTTTATAATTGAAGATGTTTTTCTGGAACAACCACCTGGATTTACAAACCCTCATTTTCCAAATCAAGTTTTTAATCTTTCTAAAGCTTTATATGGTTTAAAACAAGCTCCAAGAGCTTGGTATGATAGACTCGTCAATTTTCTTATTTCAAAAGGTTTTACTAAACGGATCGCTGATCCAACTCTTTTTATTAAAATAATTTCTAAATATGTTTTAGTTGTACAAATCTATGTTGATTATATTATATTTGGATCTTCAAAACACTCTCTATGTACTGATTTTTCAAAAAGTATGCAAAATGAATTTGAAATGAGCTTAATGGGAGAGCTTAAGTATATTCTTGGTTTTCAAATCTTTCAAACTAAGGATGGAATTATTTTAAATCAAAGTAAATATAAAAAAGATCTTTTGAAACGTTTTGGATTGGATAGTATTAAGGATAGTGATACACCTATGAGTACTACCTGTAATTTGGATACAGATGAAGCTGGGAAACCAGTGGATCAAACCAATTACAGAGGTATGATTGGGAGCTTACTTTATCTTACTGCTAGTCTACCAGACATTATGTTCAGTGTATGTATGTGCGTGAGATTTCAAGCTAATCCTAAAGAATCACACTTACTGGCTGTTAAAAGGATTTTTAAATATCTTAAGCATACTGTACATCTAGGTTTGTTTTATCCAAAAGGGCAATCATTTGACCTAACTAGCTATTCAGATGCTGACTTTGCTGGATGTAAGTTAGAAAGGAAGAGCACATCTGGAACATGTCATTTACTTGGTAAATCCCTAGTGTCATGGTGTAGTAAGAAATAGAACTCAGTTGCATTGTCTACTGCCGAAGCTAAGTATATAGCTGCTGGTAGTTTCTGTGCACAAATTCTGTGGATGAAACACACTTTATTGGACTATGGATTTGAGTTTAAACATGTTTCAATTAACTGTGACAACACTAGTGCAATAAGCATATCTAAGAACCCTGTATCTCACTCTAGAACCAAACACATAGATGTAAGACATCATTTTCTGAGAGATCATTATCAAAAAGGTGATATTACTCTTGAATTTATTGGCACTGAACATCAATTGGCCGATATTTTCACTAAACCTTTAAGTTCTGATAGGTTAAGTTACATTAGGCACGAGCTGGGGATGATCAATTCTCACCAATGTTGAAATTCTCACCGATGATAAATTCTCACCGATGCTGAAATCCTCACCGATGTGAAATTCTCACCGATGTGAAATCCTCACCGATGTGAAATTCTCACCGATGTGAAATCCTCACCGATGTGAAATCCTCACCGATGTGAAATCCTCACCGATGTGAAATGCTCACCGATGTGAAATCCTCACCGATGTGAAATCCTCACCGATGTGAAATCCTCACCGATGTGAAATCCTCAACGATGTGAAATCCTCACCGATGTGAAATCCTCACCGATGTGAAATTCTCACCGATGTGAAATCCTCACCGATGTGAAATCCTCACCGATGTGAAATTCTCACCAATGTGAAATTCTCACCGATGTGAAATTCTCACCGATGAGAAATTCTCACCGATTCTATATTTTAAAACTTCTGTCTGCCGCCAAGAATATGAATCATTTTATTTTTATGTTATTTTACTTTATTCGTTTATTTATGATTCCTACATGCTAAAACTAAGCCTAAACCGCTTCTCACTCCACCGGTCCCAAAACCCTTCACCTTTTAATCCTAGCTCCCTAATCGACTGAGAACCCTAAATCCGCGATGAAAAAAACCAAGATTACTTCCAATAGAGATGACAGTGTAGAGCCTAAAACAAAGAAGCAGAAAGTGCAGCAAGAAGCTCATGGAAGTAATGTCAGAACTAGGTCGGGAAAGCGACCAGTAAATCCTCATTTGCAGAATAGAGATATTGTGATTGAAAAGGAGCTATGCGTAGATTGGCTGCTACCAAGCAAGTCGTTGGTGCTTGCAATTCTGGAAGATCAGAGATGGGTAGATTTTTTTTCAAATAACAATGGTCCCTACTACCCGAAGTTAGTGAAACAGTTCTACAAATTCGTAAGCTTCGAGAAGTCTGAAAATGAGAATCGGGTAAGTTCTTTTTTAAATGGAAAAGAAATGTCGTTTTCTTCAGTAGAGTGGGAAGAATGTTTAAAAGTCCCACATGAAGGTGTATCCGGGTATGTCTTAAGAGCAATTCCACCTACCAGTAACATCTTTGACTATGAGACCGCTTTAAAGGAGCTAACGAGTAATGGAAGTCAAAGTCAAGTGGTTGCTACTGAATTGGATGGAGAGAACAGACTGCTTTTCAAATTTGTTAAACATGTTTTGATACCGAGGAGAGGAGATTTTTCTAATCTGAGATATCAAGATATTTATCTTCTACATCTGTTAAGACATGGTGTGAAAGTTAATTTGTGCAGACTGCTGTTGAATCAAATGGAAGATATGATTAGGCCAAAATCAAAGACTAATGCCTTATTCTTTACCAAAATGATCTCTGTGATGATAAAAGTGAAAGGGATAGCTGAGTCTCAGGATGAGACAGTTGTAGTTAAGAATAACTTCTGTATCACTACTACAGTTTGTAAGTACATGAAAATCAATTGAAACCCGTGGAAAGGAGAATGGGTCAGTGATGACCAGAAGGTGTATGATAAATTTAATCCTGTGGATTATCCTTCAAGGCCAAAGGATAAAAGAGATCCAGGTTTAGGATCTGATGAAGAGGAACCCAAGTACAGTGATGAGTCAGAAGAAGAAGAAGAAGAATAAGAGGGAGAAACTCCTATGGATATTGTAGGAGATCCAGACTTGCCCCCAAGTCCTGTTACTGAGCTTGTATACTCAAGAAAAGGAAAAGTAGAGGAAGTGTTATCTATTCATGAGGAAGACCAGCCAGTTCCTCAGCAGGAAGGAGAAAAAGAGAATGTATCTGAATCATCTGATTCTGCTAAGTTGAGTCTGAGTCCATTGATTGAAAACTCAGTTTCTCCTACTGATGAAGTAGAAACAGAAAGAGAAGAAGCTATACCTGTTTCAGAAAATCTCCTTACTAATGCTGAGATGGAAGTTGTTGTGGAAGATTCTGATGAAGAAAGACCACTAGAAAATGTAGTTGTTGTACATAGGAATGCACCCATTGAGGGGGAGCATCATTCCAATCTTGGAAATGTTACAGTGGCAGTTGAGATTGAAGACTGGGTAGAAGACCCAGGTTTTATAGTCTATGGCTTGGATTA
Source organism: Viscum album (assembly GCA_963277665.1). NCBI lineage: Eukaryota > Viridiplantae > Streptophyta > Magnoliopsida > Santalales > Viscaceae > Viscum > Viscum album. The sequence goes on from CAUJRU010000001.1 coordinate 9,246,014, forward strand.
TCCTGATTTGGATAATGAAGTATCCTTGAATAGACCAAAGATCAGCTATGACATCAATTCTGAGTTATTACCTGATGATGTGGTCCGAGTACATGATTTAGATGTGCTGAAAGAAAATCTCAAAGTCTGTTTTGTAGAAGAAGTAAAGTCAATGGAATCTTCTTTAGTTTCCTCGATTCAATCAGTCATGAATGATTCAGTTGTCAGCTTAACTTCTGCAAGAGTATCTACTACAGTTGGTCCTACTGATTTTGTTACAAATTCTGATCTTGAATCCCTGATGCATGAGCTGAAAGAATCCTTCAGTGCCTCAGTTAGTGAGATGAAGCACTGTTTTCATGAAGAAATGAAGTTGTTAGAACAATCTCTTGAGCTTTCTATTGGTTTCAATCTGTCAATGTTTATTGGCGAGCTAATGGAAGCAGTCAAAGAGTTCCAGACCCAATATTCTAGAATAGAAGCAGATCTTGAAGCCTTAAAGAAGTCTGTTACTACTTTAGACTCCTACATGAGCTCAAAGCCTCAAGCTGATAAGGATTTAGCCTATGTGAAAAGTGTTGTAAGCCAAATGGTTTCAGTATTTGAAGATTTCAAATCTTCTATAAAGGATCATGTTAAAAATCAGGACTCTCAACTACAAACTCTGATTAGTGGCTTGACCAAAAGTTTCAAAGAAACTGTATCCTTCTCGGTTGGTCCTCTAGCTTCAAAACCTGCATTTGATTTGAATCAATTCCAAGCTATGATGAAGGAGGAGCTTGGTTCTATTTCAACCAGTGGCTCTGTGGACTCATCAGATCTAAGCCGGGTAGTGCTCTCTACAAGAGATTCAGTAAGGGAAATAATGAAAATCGTCCACGACACTATGAAAGAGGCCTCTGCCTCTCAGGAGGAAATCAAGAACAAGGTGGATTATTATTTCCAAAGGATTTTTACCAAGCAACAACTCACCCATCATTTCAAGCTGATGTTGGAAAACATGAAATTACCCCCTGTAACTCAAGCCTTCCGAGAACAAGTGAGCAAGATAAGAGAGCTGACTCCTGCCTTAGAAAAATTTATGGAGAACAAAGATGATTTTATATCTACTATGGAAAGAGGAGGAGGAATCATTATGGATTTCAGAAATCTGTTGCTGCCCTTTTTGCATGTTGATGCCAGACCAGTTATTGTCCCTCCTGCCTTACCTGCCTCTGCCTCTATTGAGTCTCCAGTCCAGATGACTCCTGCTCAAGCCATCCGAAGCCTCACACCTATGATCACTCAACAACTGTCCCAGTACAGGCCAGACACTGTATTAGTGGCTCAGCCTCCTGTGATCATTTCTGGGATTCCAAAGCCCTCACTCACATCCTCACCACCTGCCTCCTCTACTGATCCAAAGGGAATATCTCCTGTTGAAGATCCGGATTTCTGAAGTGGCCATGCTGTTTGATAGGATTTTTTTCTTTTCTATTATGTTTATGTAAGTTTTGTCTGGTCTAATACAAATGCTTTTCTTTTCAGTGGCTCAGTTCTCTCTCTCTGGTTTCCAACTTTTTGATTATCACAAAGGGGGAGAAAACTATAAAGGGGGAGAAAATATAAAGAGAGGGGAGGGAAATATCAAAAGGGAAAATTTTTTGAGCCTTTTCTACTATTCTAACATTTACTTCCTTGGTACCAACTCTTTCAAAGCTTATCTATGATATTATTGTATTTAATACATCCTATGATAATTTCTGATCTATTTCATTCTATTACTATTTCCTTTATTTCCTCTGATTGCTTTCCTTGAGAAATTAGAATATAAAAGTTATATTCTCTTATACTATATTCTCACTATTTTTGGTCATATCATAAGTTGTGATTATCAAAAAGGGGGAGATTATTGACCTCACCTGTTTTGATAATCCCAATTATGTGTTCATATATTATGATACTCTCAATTACTGATGATCTAAATTTTAATTCTTTCAAATCAGTGATCATGTTAATAATAATGTTTAAATAATCTCTGATTTATGTTAATCTCGATTATCCTTGTTTATACTAGCTTTGAAACAATTCTAAGTCAAATAGATTTAAGCTACCGATAGCCAGAGCTACCGATAGCCAGAGCTACCGATAGCCAGAGCTACCGATAGCCAGAGCTACCGATAGCCAGAGCTACCAATAGCCAGAGCTACCGATAGCCAGAGCTACCGCTGCACACACAGCTACCGATGCACACAGAGCTACCGATGCACACAGAGCTACCGATGCACACAGAGCTACCGATGCACACAGAGCTACCGATGCACTCAGAGCTACCGATGAACACAGGGATCTACCGATAAGAGCTACTGATAAGATCCACTGATGAGTTTGAAGAGCTACCGATGGAAGATCCCTCCACCGAGTCAACTATACACGTGTACAAACAAACGGCTACCTATAATGAACTGTGGAGTCAAATCCTATATCCTCGACCCTATTTGTTTATTATACTAACGGTTACATTTGTTAATTTTGATACATTTAATGTTATTAAATGATTTGTGTTGCCATTTCAGGAAACCGTACCAAGTACGACTAAAAAGCATAATCATTCCTCCTCAGAAATACAAAAAGTAGTGGCATAAAAAGGCATATGGTGTATGTATCAAAGAATAGGAGACACTAGACCAAGAAGAGATCAAGAACATAGAATATACTGGAGATCAAGCTCAAAACGTGCCAAGATAAACTGGAGAACTAGCACTCACGAGACCACTACTACCATCCTCTAGAACATAGAGCATACATCAAGCAATCTATGCTAAAGAAGAACCACACAAAACTCATCATTCTTTGAGCCGATAAGCAAGCTGAACCTGGAAGTCAAGGAAGATGATGGTACTCTGTTTTCCAGACAGAAACTAGAAGAAGACTCAGAACGAATTCTGATCAACAAAAAGGAGTCGAGAGCTGCACGAAGATCACTAGAGCCTTTTCTAATATCTAAATCTTTATCTCTGTGATTTACTTTTAACATTACGAGTAGTGTGTGTTATTTGTTGAATTTTACACACACACTGTCTCCCGAACCTTAACTGGAGGATTTGAAAATCCTAACTCACTATCTTTTCATCCTTTTTCCCACTGTGGATAGTGGTAGAGGTTGTGTGTGACCTGGACAGCTGGTTTCTGTTGTTTTGTTTCCCACGGATAACAGTGGCAGAGGTCTTGGACCTGGACAGTTGTAAACTGTTGAACCCTGATCCAGGGTGTGGATTATCCTTATATAAACTTTTGAGAGGACTAAGTCTCGGCTTGAGACTGAACCTCTTGGTCAACTCCTCTGTGTTTTTAGTTAAAGTTTATATCCATACAATACATATCTATTTCATATTCTGCTGCTATTACTTTGAAATATAATTTATTTTCAAGGTTACTTTGATAGTTAAACTCCAAGTGTTTATATTTATTATAAATCAGTAAGTTAGTTTCAAAAGTTAATTTAATCATCAGATTAAGTTAACTCAGAACTAATCAATCTTTGAGAAACTAATTGAACCTTTATAATCTGTATAAATTCACTGCAGTTTAATCTGTTTTTGAAATTGGGGGATTTTAATAGAAATTGTTTTTAGCAGAAATTTTAATTGGAACTCAATTCACCCCCCCCCCCTCTTGAGTGTCCACTCTGACCAACAGAAGGGTTAATGACTAAAAAAATGAATTTAAATAATAATGTGAAAAAATGCATCCATTAATTGTAAAAATTAAACAATATCATGTATCATAAAATAAATTCTGAATAATGATAATGCATAATCATTGATTTTAAGTTATAAGGGATCCTGATATCTATATTTTAAATTCCTTGTTTCATGATAGTACAAATTATTTTTTTGTATATAGTAGAACCCAACAATGTACGAACAATTTAATTTTCTCATAAGTGATCTTGATTCATCGAGGGTTATTTAATTACACGCCCCACTAATAAATGAATGTCCAATGCATTCAATATATATTTAATGATCTATATAATTTATTAGAAATTTCAATTATCAAAAAATAACTATTTTTAATTAGAATGAATAATATAAATATTTATCTAGTCAATGAAAAAATAATCAATGTAAATTCCTGTATGAGAAAGATATATTTTTTAGGAAAATATAATTTCTATGATACATTGACCAAATTTATTTATAAAAAATGAATATTTTAATGATCACAATAAAATTAATAATTCCTCATAATTTCAATAAAAACATTATTAATATTGAGATAATATATATTTTTAGATGAATTAGTTAGTTTTTAGAAATAATAAAATATAAACAAAACAATAAAATAATCATTCAATTAAGAATTTTTATATAATCAGTGAAAAAATGTCGATAAATATAAATGAATGTATGATTATTATGGTGGTGGGAAAATATTTTATTGACTTATATTTTAATAGAAACATTTCATCCAAATTTCTATGGTGAATATTGAAAAGGACACTTTATAAATATATTATAATTGTTCCTTTGCAATCATTAAAAATTAATTAATATAAAATAATTTTCTTATTAATCCATTTGAGTAAGTAAGAATGTATTTTTTTAAATAATTCCTCTAAAATAATGGTATAAATGAAAAATATACTCGACTATAATAGAAATATGAACATATTTTCATATAAAAATTCATTGATTGATTCATAATCCAAAGAGTGGAAAATATTCATGAAAATATAGAAAATCATAAAATATATAGATCATAAAAATATTATTTTAGTTTAGGAAATATTATTTATAATAGGTTTTCAATTAAAATATGTGGAATCCTAAAGGAAAGTAATATTGTAATGTAAATTATTACCTATTTAGAGACATTTAAACTATAACACCATGAAAGAGTTATAATTAAGCTTATCCTTATTCATCATTTATAAATTTATAGTCCTATTAAAAACCATAGTGGGGAGTTAAATACCCAACATAAAAACAAATATGTGCATAATAAGAGATATATCTCAATGGAATAGAAATTTAGATGAAATCTCATACCTCATGAATCCCATTGGTTAAAAATTAATTGACCCAATGTATAATTGTTATATTCATGTAATAAATTTTTATAAGAACCATATTATTATTAATAATATTACATGTGATCCTTCTAATAAATCATATCAGACAATTTTTTACAATATTTTATTATTATCATTGTTTTTGGTGTTCACTGGTTCATTTAATCATACATGTTTTTTTGCGGATGTTCTAGTGCTAATGTATTGATTATGGTTCCATAATTTTTATTACTTAAATAATAATATAAATATAATGTGAATACATTAAAATTTCCTTGTTACTGTATTTGTAATGCATAAATGAGAAACAAAACACGTCGCATTGTGGTGGTTGTTGTGCACACATATGCAAAAGTGATATTAAAATTTTCCAAAGTAATGTATGGTAAGATGGTAGATATTATATTTTAATTCAAGAAAAATAATTATGTCATATATGTAATATATAAAGACTAGATCATTATTTATAACAATCTAATAAAAATGGTGATGTAAAAAAAATTACACTTCAATGGGGAGATGGTAAGTTGTTTGTATGCATGAGTGATGATTTCACTTTCTATTGGATAGAGAATATGTTTCATGTGGTTTACCAAAATGATAATAAATTACTACCAAATTAATTATTAATTATATAATATTTTAGAATTGATATAAAAAATTTAATGGATGTAGACGATGTTATAAAAGTGATAAAGATGTAAATGAAGGCTACATGTTCTTCGATATACTTCCTTTAGATATCTTCTTAAGGGATCTACAATTTTTATTTTGGAAAGAAAATTAACACTATAATATAGATAAAAATGTTGTAAATATAAATGTCCATTTTTTCATCATTCGTTATTTCCCATTGTTTTTTGAATAAATAAAAGAATGTTGTGTACATATATAAGATAGGGAAAGGACATACATGGAATTTTTGAAAATATTAAACTATTATTAAATTATTTGAAAGAAAGATACTTCCAAAAGGATATTTATTCATAGAAAATTATTCCACGGTCTAAATATCCCCATCCAATTTGGTTTATAATGGTTTTGTTTCATCGTAATCGTAATATTTTGGTTTTATACACCATTTAATAAAATTAAATTTTAATCATCGTACTGAGTTCTAAAATAATAAAGGGTTATAATTATAGTTATATATTAATAATATTCTCATAAATAGAAAAGGGGAAAATTATTGACATATAATATGCCCCTTTTCCTCTTTCATCATTATGTTTTTTCAATTATTTAATAGAATATAATTTATATAAAATATTAATAATGACATTTTTTCAATATTAAAATAATGATAGATTAAATTAATAATGAAAAGTTTGAAATTTTAATTTATACATTCTAAATAAATATAATATTTCATTTCTATTTTAAAAATTCAAGTGATAGTATAAATCAATCAAATTACATATCTTTTTATATTTATAAAATACATCATTATATTTTTTGTGACTTGAATAAATATTATTTGAGAATTTAAAAATTATTTATGCTAAATAATTTTTCATTAAAATAGAAAAAGTATGTCTTTGGTAAAAATTTACTTTTGGGGATGAAAATAAGATTTTATAGTAATACATAACATATTAAATGTTGAGTGATCTAATTCCTTAACACGTTTTCTCTATAGCCCAGAATCAAGATATTCTCTTCATAGTATTATAAGTTATGTTCTATGACTATTTTCTTAGATCTATTGACATGTGTTGGATTTTTCATACACTTACTCAATAAATAGACATAAAAAACTTCATGAACATTAGAGAGGATTGGTGGAATTTCCAAATGTTATTCCATGAAAATAATTCATTAAAAAATTATAGATGATTTGATATACCTAGTATTTTAATCACTTTCACTAATCTTTTTGGTCAAAAAATAAGTTTGTCTTATTATAAAAAAATATTATATATATTACAACCATTTATTTATATTTTTCATAAACAAAGTCACAGATGTCAGAAAATTGTTTTTAATGCTAATCCCAAAGACTTAGCGAGAAAACATGTTTTAAACGTAAAGACGTTCAAAAGTAACATAAGTTTTTATATAACATTTCAATATAAAAATGAATCCATTGACATATATTGTATTAATATATATATAATTGATCAATTTTTACTTTATAATCAAATTTAAAATATAACATAAAATTAATAATTTTTTAAACGAAATTTTTGTTTCTAACTAAAACTCAGTATTTCCACTATTAATCAAAAAATGAAGTTTCAATGAAAAATATAAAAAATTAACCCTGAGTTAATTACAACATTATGAATTCCAAAATTATGTCTATTCTATAAAATAAAATTCATAAAAGTTTTAAAAATTAGTTTTAAAATAGTTTCACCATTAAAATGTGGTAAAACTCTGTCTTACGTGTACAACAAGATAACTCAGTGATGTGTGTACTGAAAGATAATCAATGTGTTTCATTTACTGAAACATAATCTTTTTGTTACGTTTAATAAATGTAAAACATAAAATAAAATATTTTTAATGCTTTTTGAAATGAATAATATAAAACTTATTAAATAATTCGAGAAAAAATATTTCACAAAATCTCGGGGAATTACATTCTACCATTCATAAAATGAACTTGACCCTTGATATTCGTTTAGGTAATCAATGGTTCAATACTTGAAGGTTTAATTCATAGAAACCCACATCATAAAAATTAATAGTGATACATCCTTTAAAAAAGATAGTTTTAAAGAAAGTGGTTACCCAAAGTAACATATAACCAGGTTTCCACATTTTAGAACACATATGAGAAGTGAAAACAAGAAAAAGGATGAAAAATATAACATGAAATTTCTAACGGACAGTGATAGAGAACAATATTAGAAGGAATTAAATAATCACAAACCCATAATCATGTTATTACATAAGGTACCTTATGATTAATTGTAAATGAAGGTACTATGATAAATATTTTGGTTTCAAGTTCATTTTTTCCAAAAATAAATGAAATTTCATGATATGATAAACTTGTATGATTTCAAGAAAACCACCCCACTTGTTATTTCATGATCCACATCACCTCTTTATCCAAAAAGGAATGTTAATTTATCATTCTTGAAGCACTAACAGGTCATGAGAACCCTGATATTTCATCCCATCTATCATCGATTATCATCAACACCATGTTTTTATAAAACGTTTTCAAATATTCATAAATCCTCGTATGGAAAGATAAAACACTAATCTTAATAACATTATCTGATGTTTAACATAATATTTTCATAAATAGTAAACATTATAACACATCCAAAAGATATAAATTCATAATGTTGAAAGAATGTCATGAAATAATGTTAACATTGATCTCCAATTTATAACAAATCATATGTATATTTTCACATTCCAAACATGGGAAACCATCGTCATTTATTCCCTTGAAACATGGTAATAACCTTAATTAAAATAAATCCTTTTAAAAAAGATGAATAATTCATTATTCAATTGATTACTAGATATATTATTTTAATACAAGAAGTTATAAACATTATCCTTGAAGACATAGAAAACATTGCCAATAAATGGTTCAATTGTAATTTGTACCATACAATTTAATTATAAATATCTAACATATATTTATCGAAACAAAATTATCTCAATGTACGACATTAATTAATGGTTACCTTCCCTTAATCAAAATATAACATTTCAATGAAATCATTTTTCTATGTCTTCATCGCCATTCATCATGTCCTCTACAATCCTTAATGAAAACAAAAACTATAAATACTTATATATTTCATGATTCATATAACATAATCTCTTAATTAGAAAAAATAATTACTTCATTCACCCAACATTATTTTTTAACCATTACTCAGGATTAATCACCTTATTCCATAATCCATATTTCCTAGAATATGAAATATGAATAAAATCTTAAGGTTCCTCTACCAAAATCTAATAAAGATCATTATGTTTCATGTAAAAAATAGTTGATGAACACCGTATACCTTTCACATGTCATTTTTAATCTATTTATCTTCTGAATTATAACCAATACTTTTACCACATTCCTTATTTTCATTATGAGATTTCCACTTGAGAAATTGATTCACATAATGCTCATACTTTCCACATATGAAATAATAAATGATAACCATGTTCCTTCTAGTTCTCTCCATTTACTAAAACTAGAAATAATAATGTGAGAAACAATTATCATAGAGGGATACCATATAATCATTAAAACTACGTGTAGGGTGCCAAAATCATGAATCCTACTTCTTTAATCTATTACACCTTAGGTTTATCCAAGGTATTTCATAGTCATCCTCTCCTTAAATCCTTCATTATGGTTCATAAAGAGTTTTTGAATTTTGAATTCATATCCCCTATGAGTGTCAAAATAGGGGACATCAAGGCCTGTTGTCGTGTACCAGATTACCCTGAATCATGCCCGGGACATATTTTCGGAGTTTTTACCCCTCAGTACATCTATTATAGATCCACATCCACTTGAAGTATCTATAAATGGATATATTTATAGGAAACCACTCACTATATCCATTACCAAAATTCTAGGTCATTTTCCTAATCATAATCCATCCCTATACTTATCCTTAGAGACATCCCTAGACATATCCTTATAAATATACCTAGGGATCTCAATAGGTTTTATCAAACATAGTTTCATATGGTTAACTAAATATTCACTTAGATACCAACGACAGAAACCTATTCTTGATGTATATATACATTACATCACTTTTGTGGAATACTTAAAACATTACAAAAATTGACACCCAAATAAAATATTAGATTAGTGCCATTGAAAACACGGAATCATGAAAACTTTTATATAAGTGAGCTATATTATCTTCCACTAGGTTCTTCATTGTGATTATCCTTCTTATACACCTAAACAATAATACATATCTTCATAACATGGGGAAGGAAACATAAAAAAAAGTGTTCTCATATGCCCATTAAGGTTAAACTTGGGAGACATGTAAGAATAAACATGATAATAGAGTTATGAAAATGTGTTCATTAAAATTTAAGATCATACCATGCATGTCGAAGATCATAAACAGGAGTCATGGAATTGTGAATGGACGTTCATAAGACATGAATCATAAAACAATAAAGTACTTTGGCCATGAAATCATAACATAAGAATAAAACATTTAATTGTGGAAAACAAATAAGAATTAAATATTATTTCTATATTATCCTGGGAATCACTTCCATAACCATCTTATTAGTATGGTTTCACTCTCCATACTATGAAGGAAGTAATGGTTCACTCCAATGTATATATTACTTGCATAATTTTACTCCTCGTACAATTTTCGTAGACATGGTTCACTCCCATGGGAATCTTAATAGTCAAGTATTATTCCCAAGACCATCTTAGTCTATCTTATTAGATATAAATCATTACTCAATGCATTATATGGAGATATATTTCCCACACATATCATAATGAAATCATATATATTTGTTCCAAAAAATAATAAATAATCATATCATTACCAATGAAATTAAATTGATATCAGAAATGGGTGGGGGTTTCATAAGAATATAACCCATTAATGAGAAAAATATTTCTTAAAAAAATCCATAAAACATAAACCATTCATATAAATAATAAGAATGGAAAAATTGAATCATTTCCCCAAAAAGGAATGTGTAAAACAAACATATGTCATCCTAGATGGGAAATAATTTTCAAAGATATTTTAAAAGAAATTTTTTAGGACAATATCCTTCTTCTTTGAAAAATTATTTTTAAAAAATAAATCCATTAGAAAAAAAGTTTCATGAAAATAAAATTCAAAACGTATAATGGAACCATTTAAAACATTTTGAAATCATTTTTCCATTGAAAATTTGTAAAGGAGATTGAAACCCATTTGAAAATAATTATTCACTGAAAACATATAAAGAAATATTTAAAATTTTTGAAAAAAATTTCATTGAAAATTAGTTTTGTAAAAGAAATTATTAAAAATTAACCTTTTAATGAAGTAATGGAATATTCATAAAATTTATGGTGGGTAAATTCTTACATTCTATACGAGGAAAAAAAGAACATTCCATTTACATGGTAAAAATATTAGAAAAGGGCCTCTATTGGAAAATGACACAAATATTCATTGGAAAACATTGGTAAAACTAAAAGGGGATAAAATTTTATTTTAATTATAATGGTATAATAGTATATTATTGTTGGATACAGTTTTTAGAAAACTTTGTTTTGAGGGAAAATAAATTTCCCACCGATGATAGGGTAATGTTGAGCGTTCTTAAAAAAACTTTCTTAACTATATTTTGTAAAAAAGTGTCAAAATACGGTAACAATACATGAATATATCATGAATAACCGGAGGAGAATAATTTTTGATGAGTTATATTGAGATATGGATCCCAATATTTCATCAAAGGAAGAGTAAACATAAATAATCTATAAAAATTATGAGATTGTTTTAATAAACACTTATATCTTCGTAACATGGGGTCATACTCTCCATGTAAGAAAGGAATATTAAATGAAGCATATAATATCATTAAAATAATAGTATTAGTTATATAACATGTAAAATTGAAATATATACACCTTGAAAAATAATTTTTTCCGTAATGAAACTTGAGTCTCAAAGAACACCAATTGAGACAAAACTATCATACCGATTTGATAACTTCTATAACTCAAAACCTATAAAATAATGTTCATAAAATGAATATGTAAATACCCATAAAATTATGTATAATAGACATATAATACATTAATGGTCAGTAAATACACTATATAAATGAATTTAGTGGTGAATAAGGAATGTATATCATGGATATAAAAGTGAGATGAAATCCCCTTACCTTGTGTCATGACTCTATTCATACTCTTACATGATTTCTATATTATAAATATAAGTTTATTATATATATTTGACAGAATAATATTATTATATATAATACCATATATGGTGTTATTATGGCTTTATAATACCCTCTTTCTAACAATACTATGTTAGGGTTTCACTTCGGGTAATATCTGCTTTGTTTTTTGCTTGTGTCTTAAATTGTTATATCATTAGTCCTTATATTTATATAATGATTTAAAGATTTAAACCAAGATTTAAATATATTTTAAATTAATTATATTTAAATTATAATTATCCATTGAATATAGATGTATGAAACTCAATACACCATTCATGGAGACTGTAAGCCGTATGTATGCACGAACACAATTTCCGTTTAATTTTCGTATTGAAAGGAATGAAAGTAAAAGAAATATATGTATATATATGTACGTATAAAATTATTGTAGTAGTTTTATTATATAATATATAATATATATTCTCTAAACCCATCCTTAATAAATTTTAGGTAGTGTATGAAATAATCACATCACTTTATGGGGGCGGTAGTCCACACTTCCTCAAACGAAATTCTCATATTTACACAAAATGGAAAGTAAAAAAAGATATGTGGTGTAAAATAATAAAAGAATATTAAATAGTAAATAATTATAATATAATAAATATATATATATATATTGGATCCATTATAATGTTCACAATGAGAGGTCATAGAGGAAAAAATGAACAATCATCGCTTAGTGAGATGGTAGTTCACTACACATGTAAACATTATGTTTGTTACCCATATGATGGAAGTTTGTGTAAGTGTAGGTATAACCATTAGAAAAAAAACATACTATAATATTTAGGATACGGGTTTTTTTATAAATTAATAGAATAAGGGTATTTTAGGGAGTGGATAATAAAAATAAACAAAACAATTTTAAGGGATGGCGTTGCCTCTAAATCAGGTAAATATTTTTGGATTGCACCAAATTTCTTCCTTGGAAGACTTTTATTCCAATGGGAGGAGTCAAGGAGGAAGTTATGGATGTTGTGAGACCAATTTTAATGATTTTGGATAAGGAAATGTTTATAGAGATTTTTGAAGATGTTGGGAGGAGAGGAGGCCATTTTATAGTGGAGGCAGAGTGGCACTTTTGTAAAAGTTTGGGAAAATGATTTACACGTATGTTTATCCCATGGAATATGGATCCAATAATAGTACAACGTCAATACATGGAATTATAGGTTATAAATATGGGTATAAAATGAATTTTGGAAATGTGAATAGGTTATTTAGGCCCTTACATTTAATGTTTAGTCCTTAGTTAAGCTTAATTTTACCTTACATTTTAATCGCTTTCAGTAATAATTTTAATAAAAAATTATATTTATATTGTTAGAAAAAAGATATTATATTGATTACGACTGTGTTTCTTCATTTTTCAAAATTAAAATCATAGAATTTGGAAAATAAAGTTTATCGCTAATCCAGTAGTCGTGGTGAGAAAGCGGGGTTTTAAAGTAAAAACGTTCAAATGATCAATAAGTGTCTATAAGTAATTTTAATATAGAAATGACTAAAATGAAATATATTTTTTAAATATATCTATAATGGATATATTTTTACTTTATAAACCAATTGATAAAATAATTTAATATTAATAATTATTTAAACAAAGAGGACTTTTTTAACTAAAAGACAGTATTTTTCACTATTTATCAAAAAGTATAATTTCTCAAAAAACCCAAATATTCCCCCTAAGATAATTTTCACCTTATGATTTAAAAAATTATGTTTATTTGTATAATAAAATGTATAAAAGTGTCAATTTTTGTTAAAATATGTTTCCCATTAAAAGGTGGTAAAACACTGTCTTGCATATCCCACGATCAAACTCATCATTGCATATACCGCAAGATAATATAATTGGTGCATGTAGTAGAAGATCAATATGGTGATGTGTGTAATGAAATCTAGGAATATAATAATCTATTTATAGTGTTTTGTGAAATGAAAAATATAAAAAATATTAATTAATCAGAAAAAAATTCACAAAATATCAGGGTGTTACAATCTTATAATGATGATTTTGGATATTATGAAACCATGAACAGTGTTCAAGGATATGGACCATGAAATTATAAATTTAAGGGAAAAAACAGTTCACGCAAAATTGTTAATTTTAGCAACAGACAATTAAAATATATTAAAATGGAACGTAAAATGCATATTATAATGGAAAATAACTATGAATATAGATCTTATTAAAATGATTAATAAAACTCAACTAATTATTATTGGATCTTTATGAACGCTCGATAAGTGGAAGTATAGGGTAAGGGTTTTATGGTCTCAATCTTAAATCCTGGAGACATGATTACTTTTTGACACCACAATAATGTTAACATGGTTATCTGTTATTAATTACACAACGAATGTATTATAATATATATTTTATTCTATTCATTGGATTTAATATTCCAAGAAATTTTATTTCATTGAATTTATTTTGATAAATGGGTTATAAATTCCATAAGTGTTTAGTGTCACAATTTTCACTTACTAAGACAAGTTTCAAATTATAGAAAATTATTCTTTTACATGATCTATTTATTATGAAATGAAAGCATAATCCTAAACATAAATGTCTTACTATTATTTAAATGTATATTTCATGTTCTATATCTATTTTTTATTTATTTTATACAATACCATTATGTGAAAGCTTAAAAAAAATTGATTTCATTTACATATATCCTATATTAATTATGCTGCACTATGAATATGTGAGATATAAACACTGATTTTTTTATGTTTTGTTTCCAAAAATTGAATTGGAATATTTTATTCAATCACATAATCTCGTCATTCATATTTTCCTTATATAGTTTTTATACTCATGCTATGGGGTTTTCTTGTAAATATTACTTCATTAACTCATTTTTCATAATATGATTCTATACTCATTTATATAATCTATATATATCCCCTTTGACATATTATATATTTAATATCATTATATTAATGGTATTTCTATTATCTAACTCCAATTTATTATGTTGGGGAGATTTTTATTTTGAAATTAATATGTTTCATTAAATTTAATAAATGCATTAATCTTTTTAATGTATTTTACCAAAAATATATATCTCCCATGTTAATATTATTTGTATTCTTTCATGAATTTTATTCTATATATTTAAATTACTAATTAAGGTTATTTAGAGGTGATTTGGAAATTAATAACATGGTTTTTTATGTAATATTTAAAATAATTTCAATTTGATTTATTGGTAGAATTTTTATAAACATATAAAAATGATTTTTTTAAAAATTTACTTAACTAATGAACTTTCCACCGATTATAATCAACCATTTTTATCAAGATTCCATTAAATTCTAACCTAGTTTTACTGTGAATATATTTTTTCCATTTTCTCAAGAGTAAAATTTATTTAAATGTTACCAAAAGAAAATAAAATTTCCATTTCTAAAATAATTTTTCTACTAATTTTATAAAAAAGATATTCCTCTATAAAAAATTCCCATTATTGATAATTATGGTTCAATTGGGATGTGGTCTAATGATCGAATTCAAATTATTTCTTTGGATATGCTAGGATGTTTTCAAGGTTATTTTCATGGTAATCAATCGTCTTCCAGGGATTAATTATGTTATGATGGAATAAATAATGAACTCATGTTTTTTATGTGATTCATATGTATGTTTTATTAGTATTCTATTAGTTGAGTCATATAAAGACATATATTTAATTTGAAAAAGATTTATACCACACTATAAGTCTAAGGGATTTTTTTAATAATTTTTTATTTTCTATACTATAAAAGTTTGGTTTTTATTCCATATCCACTAGTATATGAGATGCACGTTGTATTGAAAAATACTTTATACTATGGGATACTAGTAGTTTTGTCTCATCTACAATGTTATTTTTTCTATATTAATATTTCTTCCACACACTAATGTCATTTTCTAAAACTATGTTCTACTATTACAAATCATTGTTTTTTATTAAGGATTTAATTATCCTTATATTCCAACCAATTATTCCCCAACATATAGTTTGTGATCAATTTGTTTCTGGCTCAGAATATCCTATTCTATTTCCATGGACAATGTATTTGTTCTCAGACATATATAATCATATTATACTAAGATAATTTCTTCAATTATTAATTCCTATGTTTACTATTACAATCTGTTTGAGCTCACACATCATATTATTCTATTTCCCCATATAATGTAGAATTATATTATACCAGGTATACCAATAATAGTAAAATGTGAACATTAATTTTTATTATATATTAAATATTTAGGGTAAAGTGATTATTCATTTTCATGTGGGAAAATGCCAATTTTAAGAGAAAATATCATATTTATTATTCTATGGTTTATAATAATTATTTAAATCTCAAAACATGCATATTTTTAGGAATATGATGGATTCAGTGTTGGGTATTGATATTTCAATTATTGTTGGTAAAATTTAAGTCAATTCGTTTGGTATCATAGATAGTATATAAAGAGAATGTAATTAAGACAAGATCTTACTGGGTATATCTAGGTAATCTCATTGTGGGAAAGATATAACTAAATATAAATACATGTAACCATTGTAGGGATCAATAGTATCATTCCATGAACTTCTATAAGGAAATTCAAAAAATAATCTCATATAACCTTGATCATCATGGGGTTGTGTGATGGGAAGTGTAGGATATGAAACTAAACCAATATAGTAGTGGTCATGGGGGTCTAAATAGATTTAAGTTCCATTACTAAATTATATATAATAAATCACCTACCACCAATGGATTTACCCACTCTATCCATAGCTGAATGTAAGTCCTATTATGGGAAAAATTATTATAAAGATATCAAATTTTTCACAGAGATATTCAACAAATAATATAATATTGTTGAATCGATATAGCCATGAATGATCGAAATCATCGGGAGGTCTACTCTAAATTTAATGATAATGGAATTGAAACGGTTTATACAATGAATATGAACATGTTTTTTATCATAGGGAATTTCATGTTTCCTTCAATGACATATGGATATATGTTTTAAAAAATTATATTCCATATTATAGGATGATTATATATTCAATAAAGGTAGAAAACATTGTCCAAGATGATAATAATGGATGGAGAATTTGTATTGAGATCAGACCTATGTTTAATGAGTTATAATAATAGAGCTGAGAGATTCCCCTAAAGAAATAATTGGCTCAATTTCATCTAATGGGGAATCAAATGATGTCCCATAAAAATAATGGATGAAAAAATAGAATAATGATGGATCATATCCCATTCCTTCTAAGATAGAAGCATAAATTTTGATGAGGGAAATTAAATTCTGAAATATTACCTAACAATCAAAATAGTTCAATTTTTTAGATAGATCAACATAAAAATTTGAAAAATTATTAATTTCAATCCTTGATAAATGGGGATGTTATTATTGATTTTTGATGTACAATAATTACAAATAGAAATTTCATTGTGAGTTGGATGATTTCCAATGTTGGATGGACGTTGATGATGTTTCTATACAGATCATGATGTTATTTTATAAAAATATTATGTAGAATCAGTTTAGTAGGTTTTTTAATCTAATTCCATTGATAATATTGTAAGTTGGGATGAGTTTCCTTGAATATAGAATTTGGTAAATAAGATTAATATAAAACGATTTATTTCTAGTTCTAGATATAATTTAATTATGATTGTGGTATATTTTGTCAAAGATATATCCATGAGACATAATTTAGGAAATATTTACCAATCATGTCCAGTAAGAAGAAAATATTCTGACCATTTATTAAATAAAGGAAAAAGGTACAGTAAAAAGACCATCAGGGTAAAACAAAGGGGTTTTCCCTCATCCGAAAAAACATAAAAAAATGTTAGAGATCAAAATAAGACATGACGATTCTATAATCAGAATCACCGACAGTTTCCCTTTCAGATTAAGAATTTACTTTATTGAAGATCATGGGGATTTTTTTATTTTCCCTCTTTGACACCATAGATGTAGATATGGTAGATACAATATGTGGTATATTAGAGTAGTCCCTATGTGGCTTTCACTTCAAAGATATGGAAGTAAATCCCTCACTATCAATTGCCTTTTCCGTTCCATATTGAAATTTATCTTTAAAGAGGCATGAACACAACTACTCGATGCCATAAAGGGGGTTCTGTTAATGCCTTCATCGACAAATATTTTTCACCACTTCTCATATATCCTATAAGAGGAAAATAATTTCTTAATTTCATGATTACAATCAACATGTTGGTGAGTATCAATTTGATCAGCTTGCATGGTTATAGGTTTATAAGCCACATGTTTCATGTATCCTTGTCCCAAATAAGACTATGTATAGATATCTTCTATGACAGCCAGAGGAGTCTAAACATTTTCAGTAGTGTCCATTACATGTTTCATATCATCACCCCCATGTTAAGGTGCAGTTTCCACCTACACATTATCAAGAATGATAGAACTAGAAGTTATATGCTGCATCAATCTCATAGTACATGAAATATTATGAGTACTCATGCCAACTTTTAGCTCAGTATTATGCCCTATCGTTGATCTTCCACCACCATGATCCACCTTACTCAAATCATTCATTTTCTTCTTGCATGATGCCTCATAATGCCATTTTATAGAGAAAAAGGTACAAACCACATTTATACAACATATATTTTGACATTCCCAATTTATTTATAGTTCATACAAAAAATTGGGAGTTTTTTTTATATTCAACCTTAAGTGGTATGCCATCATCAAACACTGAAAATATTATATGGTTAATTTAGAACTTTTTGAAATCATCCACCACCAGAACCCAATAAAAATGCACAATCTTAACAGCCATAGTGGATAAATTCATTTTTTGGAATTAAAATAGTAGAGGAAATATCAAAAAGAATTTTGGGATGCCATAAAATCCTATTAAGACCAATTATTTTAATATAGAATTGAGAATTATTATTTTTAATAGAAAATGGGTCAAACTGAAAATCTAATTCTTAAAAGGAGATCATACCTCGTTTTAGTGAAATTAACCCAATACCCCAAGCATGCCACATCAGTTCCTCCGATGGAAAAATAATGAAGAATAAGCCCTACCCATGGGTATGCATTTACTATCCGAATAATTCCATATTGAGGTGAGTTTTTTAAAAATTTCATCAACTTTCCAATGTTTTCCACAATAATGGAGCACCATCCGAGCAATGATGGGGAACTTGAAATTCCTAAAAATGATTTTATATATGTTGGAAGAACATAGTGAATAATATATTATAACTGAATATAATTTTAAGATATCATAATGTAATTTGAAGAATATCTAAGTTGATCTAACGATATAAGGTTTCAGACATCATATTCTTGATTTTCCATGAAAATATAGAAAAGAAGTACATAAGAGTATTCATCAAATTTGCATGGTACTAGGGATATTATATTGTGATACATAACATCACTTAGATTAAGGTAATTCTTCGTAGATCACACATATAAACTATCAAATTCATAATTTTCAATGTGCTCAGACATGTAATATTAATTATGATTTTACACTATGCAATAAAAAAATAATTTATGGTGTAAAGAATAATGATGAGGTTTACACAAATGAGAAACTCCAAGGTTATTGATGATATGTAATATGTAATATTTCTCAAACAAAAATAAATCATATTATGTATTTCAATATTCATAGGACTTCATTGAATAAAGAATATTATACTATAAGAAAAATAATATTTCAGAATTGTTACAAGGTGAAATATAAGATTAAATTCAATGAAATTGATTTATTATTCACTAGTTAACAATCAAAAATCATGTAGTATTAAACATGATTCAGGTATATATTGGTTATGATATTTGATGAAGGATCTTGTTTGATGAGAAGAAGATTTAAATTAATGAATAATTACATTTCGATTGAATTATTAGAAGAAAAATATGAATTGAGATTAAGGGAATATGGATAGAAACAAAAAAAATAGTGATTTGAGGAGAGTAAATGAGAATATGATAACTGAACATTAAAACATAGCATTCAAAAAATAGAATGAGATGTATAAATCAGATATCATTGATATATATCATTATTCATGAATTATATTATAGGATTGTTGAATATTAATATATTATTTCACATATTAAAGGACCACTAATTAATTAATCTAATATAATATATTACATGTCAAAAATAACGACTATGATTATAAATGTGATAATAAAAAAATTAATTGGAGTTTTAATATTAAAATTATATAATATTAATAATGAGATATTTGTGATTCTTTATATAAGAATATTATTTGAAGCACAAATAAAAGGAGAAAGTCGATTCTAAGGAAGGGGTGATTTGTGGCCACGACCCGCCTCCACCAAAATGAGGGAAGGGACAGAATGCTGCCTGACCCTTCCTTCATCTTGTTAAAGGATAAATAATAACACCGAAATCCCCCCTTCAATAGGCCCTGGAGTTGCGACTAGCACCATAGGTATAAAATAACCCATAATAAGGAAGGCATTACCCTTTCTATTTAGTAGGATCGAGAGATACGAAGGCAAAAACCCGAACAACTTTAAAATTGAAGGTAAAGGTATAACCAAAAGCCATTCACATAGGAATGTTCAAATATAAACCCATACAAGTAAACAAAAAATCTAAAGGGAAGGTACAAAAATAAAGAAAAACCACAATGACAAATGTCCCAACGTCCTAGCTAGTATGGTCTCACATGGTCCCTGAAGTCCTCCTGAAAACATTAAAGTAGTTGTATACATGATTGTTGAGTATATAGGTATTCTCAGTAGGGAAAACCAAAGGCTCTCGCACATAGGTGGGGAGGCATTCTAATGCCCCGTGAAAAAAGAGATAACCAAAACACCTATCAAGGAAACTATCGACCCAAACCTCACCAAGGCACACAACCTAAATAACAAAAGACAGATATGGTAATATTAATAACACATTGATGTTTGGTTATCCCGCACAACCTTCCCACAGGTTATTAAAGACATACTATGCATGAGACCTCCCCCTCTATTCTCACGACAGTCCCCTTGACATACACCATTCACACACGCATTGGCTACAACAACCGTACATCCCTACCCGCAGACACCTAGGCCACCACAACAATGCTACCATGCTCGAAGACATCTGGGACAGGATAATCACTACAACCCCCGAAGACATCTGGGCCTCATCCCGAAGATTCTTGGGAAACAAAACCTACCCAAACACACCTAGGCCAACCACCACAATAATGCTTTCTAAATAATATTGTGCTATAATGGACCTCAGGTTGTCACTGCCTGCCCAAAGTGTTTTGGGATACTCACAAGAGGGAGCAGAAAAGGAGATAATAACTAGACACTCATAGGAGTGTTGTTAAAAACACCCTCCCACATGAAATGGGGGTGTTCAGCACGAAGTGATCAACTTGGGCGGGGTGAGAAAAAGAAATATAAGAACTAAATTTTTACATATAGGTAAAAAATCAGTCATCCCAAACTAAGGGTCCCGAAACCAGCTCATACACAAATTCCCTCATTACTATTCATTCATACAAAACACAATAGCCACCACCATAGAACAACGCATCCCTGGAAAACAATTCCCCATTGAACCCATTCTTGTTATCATGTTCAAATTACTATGTTTAAATAATTCTTCACTACTGGGAAACTAAGAAACACTGACAGAAGCCAAGGAAAGAAAAATATCTAGACAAAAATTTAAGCATTCACATCTTGTTCTCTTGTAATGTTACAACAACAAAAGGGATCTGTGAGATACCTTGAAGTACTAAAACCAAATCAAGCCGCAACATACTGCCCAAAATTCACAAACAAACAACTACACAATAGAGGATCCCATCCCGATCCACGTCACCTCACAAGCATTAGGAGAACATCCATAAATATCACCATAACAGAGCAAGGGAGTTTCTGGATTTTTAAAACACACCATTCATTATGTTCCTCCTTTCCTTTTAGTTAACCGGGGTGATCACTCATGGATTATTGTTCATTATTAATCCATTTAATAAATTGGGATTATGTGATTAACCAGTTTAAATGTTACATTGATTCAATCTTAAGATTATCTAGAAAAAAGAGGTTCATTAGTGTGCAAGAAGGGACCACCAATGGCCACAATTTTTTGTGGAAGTAATCCTATGAAATTCACAACATATAGGCAATGATAAAAGAGCACAGAATCATCATAAAACACACTTCTTAATTATTTAAAGACTAGTTATTATCCTCATAAAGGTTTGGTTTTATTCATCCCCTAAGAAACATTTTCATACCCACCCCGCTAGATACACAGTTAATAGAGACGAAGGAAAAACCCTACCTGTATTATCAATGATTGATTTTTTCTTCCTCTCGCCAAGAACTCGGGATGCGCGACTTATAGAGGGAGAAATCCAAGGATTCCAAGAGAAAGTAGGAAAAGCTCTAGCATAGGCATAGAACTGGCCGGGGGAAGAGGGACTCCAAACACACCCAGGGAAGGAAAAGATACCATCCATGAATAAGAAAGAAACTCTATGTGATAAAAGGAGAGATCCTAGAGTTATGGGACATGAAATTTTGAATGAGTTTAAAGGATTATTGTGTTTTCTCCACGCCGTTGGGCAGTTACACATGATTTAATTAATTGATTTTTAATAATTATCATCAGAGAGGTGTCCCTAACAGCTGGGAGTTAAAGGATTTCAATTAAATAGAGGAAAATGTGTAACAACGACTCATAGTTTCTGTCCATTGAGGGTTGCCCCACTCTTGGGGATTAGAACATCATTTATGGTCTTTAAAATGGACTCATACTAATTTAACGAGTTTTTAAACTTTAAAGGAGTTTTTATGAGAAGACTGTGCAAAGAAACCCATGACAACCCCCCGTGGCACCGATCGGTGACCCACTGTTCGGTGAGTCACCATGGTGACACCCTGCCACTACCACTGCCACCCTTACAACTCACTGATGGGGTTTAGGACACCCTAAACACCATAATTTGGCAATGTAATGGACTATGAGGGTTTGGTACATTACATCAGATACCTCTCAAACTATTATTGTCCTTGAGAATCAAAACTAAAGTTCAAGAAAAGAGAGGGGTCTGAACAACCACCTCAAAAGATACCTCTCAGGGCCGAACCACCCTAGGGTTGTTCGAAATCCGGAACAAACCTCAATCTCTAGGAACACCTCTTCCTCATCTAGTTCCTAAACAACTACGGATACACTTCCACTCCTCTCCCCCATGTAGCCACACAAACACGTAATGTTCATATCATCGACTCATATGGATCAGGGAGTCCCTTCCTCCAGGTCAAGATAATATCCACTTTGGGTGGCACTGACTCGACCGCACGAGTTTAACCGCATACACCTTAATTCATCTTGATTAGGAATTAGGTCCCCCTCTCCCCATAGTTGAGATTCATCACATACATTTATAGAACAAGGGAAACAACCCATCTCATAGTTAACTAGGTCAGGAACAACATCACAAAAAATTACCTAAAAAAAGAAAAACAACTCAAAACAACTCTTAGTATTGGGCATGCATATGTGCCTCTCATTCCCTGGTACTCACCTCAAGGACATCATTCCTCCATAACACAAAAACGAGGGGACTGGTTCCTCCATGAAGTACCTTCTACTCATGATCCTCATTCCTCACTGTTTGCTCTAGAACTGTCGCATCGTCCTTGATATCCATCTTTCCCCAGTCGAGGATGTGAGAGTCATCATTTAGATACCGATGGAGCTAAGACAAAAGGAAGACGTCATGCACCCTCTACAGCGGTGGTGGTAGTGCCAGCTGAAAAGCCACTTCACCGACCCGCCTCAACACCTCGATGGGTCCGGAGAACCTGTGAGAAAGCTTACATCCCCTTCCAAACCTCCTTTTCCCATGCCAAGGGGTGACCTTCCAGAAAATGTGGTCACTGACCTTGAACTCCAAGGGTCTCCTCCTATGATCGACATAAGACTTCTTTTGTTACTTATCCAACTTCATCCTATCTTTTATAATTTGAAACTTCCATGTCATGATCTGAACAAACATCGGGCCAAAAAAACCTGCTACCCCAACCTCTGTCCAGCACATGGGTGAGCGACATGGTCTCCCATACAAGGCTTCGAACGGACCCATTCCAATTATAGAGTTATAGCTATTTTTGTAGGATAACTCTACCAGAGGCATGTTTCATACCCACGATCCCCTTAAGACCAAAAAAAATAAATATCGCATATCCTCCAACATCTGTATTGTCCCCTCTATTTTCCCATCTGGTTTGGGGTGGAAAGAAGTGTTGAGGCATATCTGGGTGCCAAAATCATGTTTCAATCCTTTCGAGACCTGTGAGGTAAACCGTGTATCCCGATCCGAGACTACGGACCTCAGAACTCCATGCAGCCTCACCACCTCATCCATTTACCTCTTTCTAAAGGAATCCACCACACTCGACTCTTTCATTGCCAGAAAGTGAGATGATTTCATCAGCCGTTCCACCACTACCCAGATAGCATCGCAACCTCCTTAAACTATGGGTAGTCCAATGATGAAATCCATCGAGACGTCATCTCACATCCACTCAGGGACATCTAAAGATTGTAACAGACCTCCAAGGGCACATTGTTTAACCTTCACCTTCTAACACACAAGTCACATCGTCCTAAACTATACCAATGACTGCTTCTCCCTAGGCCACCAAAACTGACCCCTCAAGCCCGGGTACATCTCTGAAACTCTTGGGTGTACCGTCATGGGTGAGTTATAGAATTCAACAAGAACATTCTCATGCATTTCCACTATGACGCAAAAATTTCCATGAAATAGCATCTGATCCAATCAGTCTTCCAACCATACATCCAAAGCATCGCCCTGGATAAAAAAATCGCGAATCACTTCAGCCTCTAAGTCCCCAAACTAGGACTCCTCCAACTACCGAAACAGAGAGGAATGCACTGTCATTTGGAACAAACAACCTCTACCATCCCCCACCGTAGCATCCAGGTATAGGGAAGCTAACTCTTCCATTTCCATACAATATTCTTCCATTTCACGAACCACATCCTTCTAGGAATTCCTACTCAAGGCATCATCCACTCCATTCCCCATTCCTAAGGTGTAGGAAATTTTGATGTCATAGTCCTGAAGAAACTCCATCCACCTCTAATGTTGAATGTTCAGGTCTCACTGGGATAAAATATACCTCAATCTCTTGTGATCTGAAAATACCACAAAGCATTCCCCGATAAGGTAATGCTTCCACAACTTCAGTGTGAACACGACTGATGCAAGATCCATATCACGGGTGTCGTAGTTACGCTCATGGGGGTGTAACTACCCAGACCCATAAGAGATCACCCCTTGTTGTTTCATATGTACACATCCAAATCCTTGGCATTAATCATCATAGAACACCTCAAACATCACCCATTGTTCTAGAAACCTCAGTACTGGGGCACTAACCAACTTCCCCTTCAGATAATTGAAGGCTACCTCGCACTGCTCACTCCATACAAAAGCTTGGTCTATCTTGGTCACGGTTGTCAAAGTTACTGTAACTTAGGTAAATTTCATCATGAATATCGTGTAGTAACCTAATAGACCCAGGAAACTATGAATCTATACCACATTATTGGTTGATTACCAAGAAGAAACCACTTCTACCATCAAAATGTCCACTGCTAATCCCTGCGCAGACAGCACGTGTCCAAGGAAGTGCACATCTCTTGTCCAGAACATGAACATGGACTACATCACATAGATCTGGTGCTGTCAGAGGACCCCTAAAACAATCCTTATATTCTCGGCATGATCCTTCAGTAATATTGAGTAGAATAGGTTGTCATCAATAATCACGACTATGAGTCGGTCCAGATATTCCTGGAATACGGAGTTCATGAGTCCCATCAACACAACTGGTGTGTTCGTGATGCCAAACAACATGACCACGAACTCAAAGTTCCCAATTATCCACCTCAAGGACGTCTTTGATATGTCACCCTAATTCACCCTTAACTAGTGATATCCTGACCACAGGTCGATCTTGTAGAACCATCCTACCCCCTTCAACTGATCAAAAAGGTTGTTGATCCTCGGGTGGGGGTAACGGTTCTAGACTGTCACCTGGTTCGGCCTTTGGTAGTCTATACACATCCTAATATCATTGTTATCCTTCATTGTGAAAAATACTAGATCACCCCATTGGGACACGCTCAGTTGGATAAAACCCTTATTCATCAGTTCACTAGTCTGAATCCGTAACTCTTGCAACACAGAAGGCGCCATCTGATAGGGATCCATTGAAATTGGACAGACCCCAGGTTACAAGTCTATCCCCAAATCAATATCACATCGACGGGGTATAGTCACCACCTCTCTAGGGAAAACGTCTATGAAATCACTGATGAACCTTGGGACTTCCACCATCTCTGTATCTGCCAACTCCACTGACAGATCAGCTAACAAGGAAAGAAGGGGCTCCACTAGCGGGCTGCCCTCCTAGAACCCCTGCTCCCCATTGAATGTCACATGTTTTCCACCCATATCTAACAACACGACCCCTTTTCAGAAGAAGTAGGTAATGTCACACACTGAGAACTACCAATCGATTCCTAAAATGACATCATATGGCTGTATCTGCAGGCAATGATGGTCCTAACTAGAATGATGTGGTTCCAACATCAGTCTACGTCCCGGGAAAACCTGAGACAAGTTGGTATGACCTCAGACTGGCATACCCAAAACCATGGGCATGAGAAGTCTGTCTACATCTAGACACAGAGTGTGGGCTAGGATGGGTGCAACAAAAGAGTGTGATGCTCTTAAATCAAACAAGTCGCATGAATGGTTTCTAAACAAGATGATCGTACCTCAAACGATTTCTAGCCTTGCTGGAACTGCTGCCTCTACGACGTGAAATGGACCACGCCTAGCTTCTCTTCCCCTCGGCTATCGTACGCCTCCTCAACAACAACCTATTCAAGGATCCTGAGAAGCACCCTGAGGTTGGCCACCTCCTGTAACCTCTGCTCTCGGAGGAGTGTGAGCTCACTGTCCATGCTTGTAACACCCCGAGATTTAATGAAAAATATTCTTTTAATTTTATTAATGTCTTGTGCTACACCAAGATTACCTTGCGCTATACGCAACACCGTATTAGCTTGCAGTATACGCAACACTATTCTTGGATCGTGTTACACACAATTTTGATAATAGTTATTCTACGCAACATTGAGTATATATATATATATTCAATGTATAAATGAAATATGGTTGGATTATGTTATATGAAACAACGAAGGATTCTTGCGCAACATGCAACCCTGACTTGGCTTGCATTACACGCAATCACGACCTTCCTCGATAGTGTGTGTTGTACGCAATACTGGGTTTTACTAAACAACGATATATTATTATAATATTTTTATGAACTAGCCGTTATGAATAGTGTTAACTAAATTTTGAATTTTATAACATTATTATTCATCTTACACATTTCTAGAACATGGTATAAGAACAAAATAAATTTTTCGGGTAAAATAAGTATTTTTCAAAAAAATGTTGTTTTGCCGCCTTTTGATGGCGCACCCACTTTAAATCTAGTTTTTTACATGTTTATAAGTTCAATTTGAAAAAATAAAATTTTTCTTTTGAATAAGGATATAAAAATTTACATTAGATAAAGTTTTGATATTTTTCCGATGACTTTCATATTTTAATGAATAGTAAAAACACGCTATATTTTAATTAAAAACAACTTTTTTCATCGTAATATATTATGTGGTTAAATTATATTATTGAATGGTTTTAAAGTATAAATAGAATAGATTTTTACCATTTAATATAATGTATGTCATTATCATTGATTTTACCTTGAATTCGTAGGTTAAATCAATTCAATCTTTTGCAATGTTTTAAAGAAAAACCCGTTTTCTTTCAACAACGGGATTAATTTTAATTTAATTTCTACAACTTTTGTGTATTTAATTTGGAAAAATGGATTCCATATTTTGAATCAGTGGATCCATATTTTTTTAATAAGCTACTTTTTATTTTTGGGAATTATGAATAGTAACTACGGTAAATTTTATTTACCATAGTTAAAGGTAAATCGGGTAATTAAGGGTAAATATAATATTTTAAAATTAACCTAACAAATTTCAAAATACTATTGTATGAATAAAAGTCGACCCATATCACCTAAGGGTCGGATTAGATTCATTTAATTAAATTTTTTCAATGAAAATAATTTAATTATTATTAAAACCAAAAAATGTGACAACATGTCACTTTCTTAAATCTCATAAGTATAATAATTTTAATCTAGTGATAAACTTCATGAAAATTCGAACATGAATAGTATCCAGAAATATAATACAATTATCTACGTCATAGGAATTTATTTACTATTTTTAGGGATTAAATAATTATCATTCATTATGACACAAAGATGATGTAGTAATTGTCTTATTAATAAAATATTGACATAATTGATGTTATAAATGCCCAAAGAAATGTAATTTGAGACTTTTTATGACTTAAAAGAATTTTCTAGGTTACTATGACATGTTATTGTTTCTGTAAGTAACTTGGTTCGAACTTATCATTCTGTTATGAATTTCATAAAAATCATGTACCAAATAGTGTCAAAATTGACATAAATTAGTATTTAAAACAAATATTATATTATTAATTGTTATTTTATTCCTAAAAATCTAAGGATCGGCCAAATGACTTCGATAAGATTATATATATTAATAATAAACAACTTGGGGTTCGTTTGGCTTGATATAGTATGTTTATTAACCATATAGTGTAAGAAAACAAAAAGACACGGTAAAAGTTAAATTATTTAACTTAGAGTTAAATCTAATTGATAAGGTTAAAATAATAACCTAAACTTGTCTAAATCCTATTGTATGAGATATTTGCGACCCATAACCACTTTATCTTCGAAATAAGACCCTTTGGAACCATTATAACCCGAATTTGACCTTAATATAAAATAATATTTTTAGATTTTCCTAAGGTGCCCCTCTCCTCCCTTATAAAAGGGCATCTCCTACCTCTCCTCCTCACACCAATTTGAGCATTCAAGCTCGTCCAACCCCTGCCAAAATCTCTTCTCCACTTCCCTAGTATCATCCTAGGGGTCCTGGTCTTCTTCAAAGACCATCCTTAGTTCTTTAAGTGGAGGTTAAGAAAAGGCGCGTCAAAAAGAGGTAATATCCATTACTGATATTTTTCAATTTCTTTCTTCTTCAACTTCTTCTTATTTAGTTGTTTCATGATAAAGTAATAACATCAGTATTTCTTATATACTGATATGTTATTATAAATATGAAACAACTCTAATTAACCTTCTATCCATCCTACGGAAAAAGGAAATCACCACGCGTGTGTACGTACGGAATATCGTCTCCACGCCGTGGTGTAATCTATTTTCCACCACCACCTTAATTAGATGGGTATAATGGTGTAATGAGTAACTATATATGATTATTATAAAGTTATATTGATACTTAAATAGTATACATACACTTAAACACAAGTTCACGATCATGAGAACGATGTCATCGCTCGTGCGTACGTGTGGACTACCGTCTCCACGACGCGATGGGATTCATTCTCCACATTAACCATTCATGAATGATTATAAAGTATATATACTGAAATATATGAAATGTTAAATCTACCTGATTTATGTATATATATATATTTATTTCATCTACTTACTTCCATTCAACACAATAAGGAAAGGAAAACAGCGTTCATGCGTATGTACGGACTACCGTCTCCATGAACGGTGTGTTTCATTTCATTTATCTATCTATTATATATATATATATACTGAATATATATGATATATAAATCATGTTTTATATTCTGGAAGTAAGTAAATCATTATATAAGTAATAATAATGTCAAGAACAACAAGTCCAAACACCTACGATAAATGAAACGATTTTACCCAAAACGCTTCTTTAACATGGAATTTTCAAAAGAACGGGTAATATAAAGTCATAAGTGAACCATATATGATATAATAACAATGAATATGATTCTGTAATAAGTTAATGACATTATTTAAATCATTATACAGGAGGTTCGGATACGTACAAAGCATATCGGACATAAGGTAAGGGAAATATCACAATCTCATTTTTATCCGAGATTGTTTATACTTTGGAATTTACTGGGGTGTATTTTATCATCCACATCCATGTTTCCTCAATATGTAATATTTATATCCTTATACAATAGTTTATATCCAATTTTACCCTTCGGTGAGTTTTTAGTAAAAGATATGAAATGAATCTTTTGTGGTTTTTCGTACGAGGTACTTTTTGACTTTTCCGACAAAAGTACGAGAAGAATGTTTTCTTTTAACTTATATGGAATGAATGAATTTTTAAAACATTATTTCCAAGAATCTTCCCTTACATTTTTTTCAAGTTTATTTTTAATCAACTTCTTTTAGTTAGAATTTTATGACATGTTAAGAAAGTATAAGTTTTTTTGAAGTTGAAAGGATATTTTTCTCAAGAATGGAGTTCAAGTGTTTTATCAAAATTATTTTCCATATAAGATAAAATAGGGTTTTTTTTCTATCCCCATTATTAAATTGATTTGATTATGTTG
The DNA here is from genome assembly GCA_963277665.1 of Viscum album. Lineage (NCBI taxonomy): Eukaryota > Viridiplantae > Streptophyta > Magnoliopsida > Santalales > Viscaceae > Viscum > Viscum album. Next base: position 9,276,639 of record CAUJRU010000001.1, read on the forward strand.
TGATGTAATTATTTTTATGAATTCTTTTGTCTTATATGTATTTTTTTATGATGTCATGTTGTTTAAGAATCCCATTTTTATTACATGGGTTATGCAATGATGTATGATTTATGATTTTGTGGCACACATAAGAATGGTATCATTAAGAGATGGGTGGGACCTATATATCCCTCCAATGAATTGGGTAAAGATTTTATATCTCATGAGATTGACATGGCTGGAATGGTAGGTTATACCGGTTCAGTGAAACAAGACTGAAACAAGGGTGAGTCGGTTCAGAAATGGACTTTGTCCACTAAGATAGTCTTGTCAATGAGTCTTGACTGATAAGATATGATTCTCTATGATTATGTGTGTATTCCACAAAGTTTCATGTTTTAAGTTATGATTATTGGGATTTCATTTCACTACTATGATTTATCCCATGTTATGAAATTATGCTCTCTTTTGCAGGTTAAGATTTCCAAAATGTTATGTTCTTATGAATATGATGTGATTGATATTTCTTTTGTTTACCCTTACTGAGCATTTGAGCTCACCCTTTATGTTTTCTTTTCCCCATGATATAAAGAATGGTTTTAGGTAAGAAAAAAAGGGAAGATCTTTATGGGAGATGTTGAAGATCTTTCACCATGATTAGAAGATTACGTTCTGAGTTTCCAAAGACACTAAACTATTACAGTCCTTGTGTGTGTGTTTTTGTTATGTAATAAGTATTCCGGAAAATTAATGTAATTTCCTTGTACGTTAAGCTTCGGGTCTCTACAGTTGGTATCATAGGAAAGGTTTAGTCAACCTTTGGAAACTAGGATGTGAGAATGTTAGTGAGATCCCTTGAGATATTTCTAAGGTAATTATAGGGATGTCCCTAAGGATAAGTATACGTATAGGATATAGTTATAGAACTATGGTAACAATATTAGAATTTAACCTAAGATGTTAGATATTGAAGTTACTCCCCCTTTATTAGGATTTTTACCTCTAACACAATTCTTTTTCGGTTTTAGAAAATGGCTGGAAACAAGATGATTCACGATAATGGAGGATATTATGGAGAATGGAATGATATTATTCATGAGAAACCAAATGAAATGGGATTTGGAAATCCAACCATCATTATTATGTCGAATCATCAATCTCATAATATGATCAATAAACTCAAATTTGGTAAGTTTCCTGACTCGGATAATAAGAGAAATATGGAGTTTCATGATGATCATAGAGGAAAGAAAGTTCAATTTCCCCTATGTAAATCATGTGGGAAGAGGCATCAAGGAGAATGTTTCAAAGGAACTGGAAGATGCTTTGGGTGTGGAAAAGAAGGACACAAATCTAGTAAGTGCAAAGGAAAAGGTTCAGTTAACACCAGGGATGAGGATAATGGTATTTCTACGACATCAACAATGGTTAAATGTTTTAAATGTGGAATGTACGAGCATTATGGAAACCAATGTCCTAAGGTAAAGTCACATGAAGAGAATCAGTATGGTCGTATGGGTAGTATTTATGTTGATGATGATGAAGAGACTACAAATGATATGTGAGATGAAAGAATTGTTGAAGCTCGGTCAATGGTTTAAGAATGTAGTGGAATGATTACATGTTTATCATGTGTAATGTTGTATAAGTAATCTCATGGTACTATGGAATAAAGAGACATCTAAGGATTGTTACACTATTGTCTTTCCTTGAGTTTTGAAAGTGTATGATTAATGGAACTAGTATCTATGAAAGATTATTTAGATATTTTTGGAATGTAGATGATATGCGCATAATGAAGGTATAAGGAGAAAATTAAATGTTTGATAGTATTCATGAGCTCATGACTGATATAAGGAAATAGTTATATTATGGTTTGAGTATATAGAATTTTGGTTTTTTGGTATGTGGAATGCGTTAACTTTTGACAACACTCATGTTTTTACTAAGATTCAATGGGTATTCATTTTTCAAGAGATTACATGATTATGGTATTCATATGACTGGAATGTGACGAACAAGATATATGAGGGATAAATGATGGCATTCACATGATCATTTTCTCTATACTATGAGCTTGGACCAAAGTATTTTGGATAAGCCTAAAGATTGGAATGGATTATGTCGGACATAACTTAGTATTGTTTAAGGATAAAACCTTTTTTCGATATTATTTATGGGATGATATAATAATGTAGTTTTAGAAAAAGGACAACCTGCAGGATGGGCGACAGCCCATCACGTCGGACAAGGCTGTGGGAATCGAACCAACAACCGAAGTGTGAATGGCCTTTATCGCCTACCACTGGCCTACAGTAAGTCCCTGGTTAGTATAAACTAGTTTTATTTTATTAAGCGGTATGATATATGAAGTATAAGTTCATTTTTGGAAGCATATACGATTAATCTAACCATAAGATGGACTTATAACTTTTGCTAACCTTCTGTTTGAAAGAGATGGAATGGCCCATCATTCTATCACATGATCTGCTAACACATCACGAATAACAAATTCAACTTCATTTCTTTAAGGGATGAAGTAGAAATTGATCAATTCGCGAACAATAGTGAGATTGTACCAAAATCATGCAATTATTTCTTTTAATTCATCAACTTTAGGGAAATGATCTTGAAAAACAAAAATGTTGTCCTAGTTCCCTTATATCCGATTAATCAGATGGTACCTTAGATCATCACAAATCAATAGCTTTGTGATTATTGGCTTTTTCATAGCCATGATCTCTACCACTGTCCATCAGAACTTGATGGTTAAATTTTCCTTCCATATCCATATTTTCACCTATGTTCTCCTACCCCGTGATGAGTTAATTTGGGTAACCGTTACATTTCATACTTTATCTTTTAAAATCCATGTTTTGGTATTCCTTTTTACGATGTGGGTTTCTATTAAAAAAAACTTTCGAGTAGTAAACCATTTATAACCCCGACGAATTTCGAGGGAGAAATTCATTTTAAGGAAGGGTAGAATGTAACACCCCGAGATTTTATGAAAAATATTCTTTTAATTTTATTAATGTCTTGTGCTACACCAAGATTACCTTGCGCTATACGCAACACCGTATTAGCTTGCAGTATACACAACACTATTTTTGGATCGTGTTACACACAATTTTGATAATAGGTATTCTACGCAACATTGAGTATATATATATATATATATATTCAATGTATAAATGAAATATGGTTGGATTCTATTATATGAAACAATGAAGGATTCTTGCACAACACGCAACCCTGACTTGGCTTGCATTACACGCAATCGTGACCTTCCTCGATAGTGTGTGTTGTACGCAATACTGGGTTTTACTAAACAACGATATATTATTATAATATTGTTATGAAATAGCCGTTATGAATAGTGTTAACTAAATTTTTAATTTTATAACATTATTATTCATCTTACACATTTCTAGAACATGGTATAAGAACAAAATAAATTTTTCGGGTAAAATAATTATTTTTAAAAAAATGCAGTTTTGCCGCCTTTTGATGGCGCACCCACTTTAAATCAAGTTTTTGAAATTTTTATAAGTTCAATTAGACAAAATAAAATTCTTCTTTTGAATCAGGATATAAAAATTTACATTAGATAAAGTTTTGATATTTTTCCGATAACTTTCATATTTTAATGAATAGTAAAAACACGCTATATTTTAATTAAAAACAACTTTTTTCATCATAATATCTTATGTGGTTAAATTATAATATTGAATGGTTTTAAAGTATAAATAGAATATATTTTTAACATTTAATATAATTTATTTCATTATCATTGATTTTACCTTGAATTCGTAGGTTAAATCAATTCAATCTTTTGCAATGTTTTAAACAAAAATCTGTTTTCTTTCGACAACGGGATTAATTTTAATTTAATTCCTGAAACTTTTGTGTATTGAATTTGAAAAAATGGATTCCATATTTGGAATCAGTGGATCCAAATTATGTTAATAAGCTACTTTTTATTTTTGGGAATTATGAATAGTAACTACGGTAAATTTTATTTACCTTAGTTAAAGGTAAATCGGGTAATTAAGGGTAAATATAATATTTTAAAATTACCCTAAAAAATGTCAAAATCCTATTGGATGACTAAAGGAAGACCCATATAACCTAAGGGTCGGATTAGATTCATTTAATTAAATTTGTTCAATGGAAATAATTTAATTATTATTAAAACCAAAGAATGTGACAACATGTCACTTTCTTAAATCTTATAAGTATAATAATTTTAATCTAGTGATAAACTTCATGAAACTTCGAACATGAATAGTATAAAGAAATCTAATACAATTATCTACATCATAGTAATTTATTTAGAATTTTTAGGGATTAAATAATTATCATTTTTTATGACACAAAGATGATGTATTAATTGTCTTATTAATAAAATATTGACATAATTGATGTTATAAATGACCAAATAAATGTAATTTGAGAATTTTTATGACTTACACTAATTTTATAGGTTCATATGAGATGTTATTGTTGATTTAAGTAACTGGTTTAGAACTTATCATTCTGTTATGAATTTAATAAAAATCATGTACCAAATAGTGTCAAAATTGACATAAATTAGTTTTTAAAACAAATATTATATTATTAATTGTTATTTTATTCCTAAAAAACTATGGATCGGCCAAATTACTTATATAAGATTATATATATTAATAATAAACAACTTGGGGTTCTTTTGGCTTGATAAAGTAAGTTTATTAACCATATAGTGTAAGAAAACAAAAATACACGGTAAAAGTTAAATTATTTAACTTAGAGTTAAATCTAATTGATAAGGTTAAAATAATAACCTAAACTTGTCTAAATCCTATTTTATGAGAGGATTTCGACCCATACCCACTTTATCTTCGAAATAAGACACTTTGGAACCATTATAAACCGAATTTGACCTTAATATAAAATAATATTTTGAGATTTTCCTAAGGTGCCCCTCTCCTCCCTTATAAAAGGGCACCTCCTCCCTCTCCTTCTCACACCAATTGGAGCATTCAAGCTCGGCCAAACCCTGCCAAAATCTCTTCTCCACTCCCCTAGTATCATCCTAGAGGTCCTGGTCTTCTTCAAAGACCATCCTTAGTTCTTTAATTGGAGGTTAAGAAAAGGCGCGTCAAAAAGAGCTAATATCCATTACCGATCTTTTTCAATTTCTTTCTTCTTCAACTTCTTCTTCATTAGTTGTTTCATGATAAAGTAATAACATCATTATTTCTTATATAATTATATGTTATTATAAATATGAAACAACTCTAATTAACCTTCTATCCATCCTACGGAAAAAGTAAATCATCGCGCGTGCGTACGTACGGAATACCGTCTCCACGCCGTGGTGTAATCTATTTTCCGCCACCACCTTAATTGGATGGGTATAATGGTGTAATGAGTAACTATATATGATTATTATAAAGTGATATTGATACTGAAATATTATAAATACACTTAAACACAAGTTCACGATCATGAGAATGATGTCATCGCTCGTGCGTACGTACGGACTACCGTCTCCACGACGCGATGAGATTCATTCTCCACATTAACCATTCCTGAATGATTATAAAGTATATATAATGAAATATATGACATTTTAAATCTACCGGATTTATGTATATATATATATATATGTATGTTATCTACTTTCTTCCATTCAAGACAATAAAGAAAGGAAAACAGCGTTCATGCGTACGTACGGACTACCGTCTCCATGAACGGTGTGTTTCATTTCATTTATCTATCTATTATATATATATATACTGAATATATATGATATATAAATCATTTTTTATATTCTGGAAGTAATTAAATCATTATATAAGTAATAATAATGTCAAGAACAACAAGTCTAAACACCTACGATAAATGAAACGATTTTACCCAAAACGCTTCTTTAACATGGAATTTACAAAAGAACGGGTAATATAAAGTCATAAGTGAACCATATATGATATCATAACAATGAATATGATTCTGTAATAAGTTAATGACATTATTTAAATCATTATACAGGAGGTTCGGATACGTACAAAGCATATCGGACATAAGGTAAGGGAAATATCACAATCTCATTTTAATCCAAGATTGTTTATACTTTGGAATTTACTGTGGTGTATTTTATCATCCACATACATGTTTCCTCAATATGTAATATTTATATCCTTATACAATAGTTTATATCCAATTTTACCCTTCGGTGAGTTTTTAGTAAAATATATGAAAGGAATCTTTTTTCGTTTTTCGTACAAGGTACTTTTTGACTTTTCCGAAAAAAGTACGAGAAGAATGTTTTCTTTTAACTTATACGGCATGAATGGATTTTTAAAACATTATTTCCAAGAATATTACCTTACATGTTTTCAAGTTTATTTTTAATCAACTTCTTTTAGTTAGAATTTTATGACATGTTAAGAAAGGAAAAGTTTTTTTGAAGTTGAAAGGATATTTTCCTCAAGAATGGAGTTCAAGTGTTTTATCAAAATTATTTTCTATATAAGATAAAATAGGGTTTTGTTTCTATCCCTATTATTAAATTGATTTGATTATGTTGTGATGGAATTATTTTTATGAATTCTTTTGTCTTATATGAATTGTTTTATGATGTCATGTTGTTTAAGAATCCCATTTTTATTACATGGGTTATGCAATGATGTATGATTTATGATTTTGTGGCACACATAAGAGTGGTATAATTAAGAGATGGGTGGGACCTATATCTCCCTACAATGCATTGGGTAAAGATTTTATATCTCATGAGATAGACATGGCTGGAATGGTAGGTTATACCGGTTCAGTGAAACAGGACTGAAATGAGGGTGACTCGGTTCAGAAATGGACTTTGTCCACTAAGATAGTCTTGGAAATGAGTCTTGACTAATAAGATATGATTCTCTATGATAATGTGTGTATGCCAAAATGTTTCATGTTTTATGTTATGATAATTGGGATTTCATTTCACTAGTATGATTTATCCCATGTTATGAAATTATGCTCTCTTTTGTAGGTTAATATTTCCAAAATGTTATGTTCTTATGAATATGATATGATTGATATTTCTTTTGATTACCCTTACTGATCAGTTGAGCTCACCCTTTTATGTTTTATTTTCCCCAGGATATAAAGAAAGGTTTTAGGTAAGAAAAAAAAGGGAAGATCATTATGGGATATGTTGAAGATCTTTCACCATGATTAGAAGATTACGTTCCGAGTTTCTAAAGACACTAAACTATTACGGTCCTTGTGTGTGTGTTTTTGTTATGTAATATGTATTCAGAAAAAGTAATGTAATGTCCTTGTACGTTAAGCTTCGGGTCTCTACAATGTTGCTGCTACTAAATGGGCCTAGCTGGAAACTACTGCTTGTGAGGTGGGAGCTAGACATTCCCAGCCCCACTATACTGCACTCAGTCCGGGAATAGATTATGAAGGTTCCCATGGCTACCACAGATGAAGCATCTTGGTATTGGGCTCACAAGAAATGGGAAAGGACCGGGAGATCGATATTGCAACAACTGGGCCCTACTCCCCCCTGGCCAAATCCGTGAAGGCCTTGACATTGGGGGCCTACTGCTAACGACCTTCCACACTGACAAGCCCAATTGGATCCCCTTTCATGGTACACCTCCCAACGTGTGCATCCTCTCCAAAATTTCATCCTTCTTCTGAACCTTTAAGTACATCAGTATAGTGAGGGGAGTAAAAACATACTGAAGAGATGGTTAGAGAGCCTACTCTAATCGTCTAACTCGAGAATCCTCATCCAGAAAGAGGTCCGAAGAAAAACGTAGAAGATACTTGAACTTGAACCCTACCTCACTCACTGACATACTCCCCTGTGAAGTGAGAGTGGATCCTGCCTCCTCTCAGCCTTCAACATACAAGAATGGAATTCTTCCTGGAACTCCTTCTCAATGTCCTCCTACAAAACCTCAGACTCCCTCTTCTCACTAAGATAATGCATCAAAAACTAACTCGCGGCTCACCAAATATAGATTACATCCAGAGGAACCCAGTACTCTATCGGATCCTGGATCAAGCTGAAAGTTATCACAAGCGCCTCGAGCCAGCTCTCTGTCTCCATTTCTGAGACGCTGCACTCATACATCCCAATGGTCTACTGCTGGAATCCACGAAGTGTCTTCTTCCACTATTTATCCTACTCTTCTCGATCAGTACTGTATTGATCAGCCAGAATAGCCTCCTGTCCCACAATCTCCTGCACTACTCATGGTCGCCGCCTGGGTGCCATAGCTATAAGATAAATAAGGAATGCCTAAGCCTGGGTAGTCTAGAATATTTCCTTTAAATTTTTTCCTAAACATATTATTTATTTAAATTATTAGAACACACAAGAACACAAGTCATTATGATTCATGTACCTTTCATAGGGTCTCTACTCTACAATCATTGTAGCCACACTTGGTCATTTGGTAGGACCAGAGTCCTTGCAACGGATCATGGGGGGGGGGATAAAATCCCGTGTCCTAGCCGGTCTTCCAAGGCATATTTTACACACCAGGATTGCCTAACATTTTTTCCCTACCATCCCATGTAATCCTTATTGTTCCTAACTCCAAAATCCATCATATATCTCAACCATCACCTATGATACAATTCTTTCATGACCTTCCTTCACCAAGATGAGGGAAGGGATATAAAACTACCAGACCATTCCTTCCTCAAGTTGAAGGAGATATAATGACCCCCGAGTCCCACCATCAAAAGGCACCGGAGTGGTGACTAGCACCAAGGGTATAAAATCACACGTAATATGGAATCCATTACCCATTATATTTAGTAGGATTGGTATATACGATGGAAAAACCCCAAAAAACTCCAAAATTTAATGTAAAAGTAAAACCAAATATAATTCCCATATGCATGATAAAATATAAACCCATTCAAGTACAGGAAAAATCCAAAGGGAAAGTACCAAAAGAAATAAAAATAGCTAGGGAAACTGTCCTGACTTTTGAGCTGGTATGGTCCGACATGGTCCCGAAAGTCCTCCTAGAAACCATAAAGTAGTTTTATATACGTCGGGTGAGTATACAGGTATACTTAGTTGGGAAAACCAAAGGCAGTCAAGCTCAAGTGGGGAGGAATTTTAATGCCTTGTGAAAAAGCAGAGAACCAAATGACATAGCAAGGAAACTATCTACCCAAACCTCACCAAGGCACACTTCCCAAATAAAGAAAGGCATGTAAGTTAATAGTAATAACACATCGATGTTTGGGTACCCTACACATCTTTCCCACTATTTATTGAAACCTTCGTACATGTCAAATATCCTCCGCCATTCTCACCAGAGTCCCACTGTTATACCTCACCCGCACACACCTGGGCAACAAAAACCATACATCCCCACCCATAGATACCTGGTCCAGCACAACAATGCTACCACTACTGAATACACCTAGTCCATAATAACTATTTAAACGCCTGAAGACACATATGCCTCATCTTGAAGATTCATGGGAAACAAACCCTACCCCCACACACACCTGGGACAACCACCACGACAAAGATACCCGATGAATACTGGGCTATAATGGACCTTAGGCCATCAAAAACATCCCAAAGAGTCTTGGGCTACTCAGGAGATGGAGCAGAAAAAGATCTAATAGCCAACCACTCATAGGAGTGTTGGGAAAACACCCACCCCCATGAAATGGGGGTGTTTGGAACAAAGTTCTCAACTTGGGTGGGGTGTGAATAAGTAACATAACTACTAAATTTATACATATAGGTCAACAAAAACTCATGCCAACCTAAGGGTCCTGAAAATAGCTCAGACACAAACACCCTCGTTACTATTCTGTCATACAAAACACAACATCCACCACCAAAGCACAACTCATCCCTAGAAAACAATTCCCCATTGAACCCATTCTTTTTATCATGTTTAAGTTATTATGTTTATATAATTCCTCTCTACCGGTAAAATAAAAATCATAGCCACAATCCAAGGAAAGAAAAACATCCAGACAACAATTTAAACATTCACACCGGGTTCTCTTGTAAAGTTGTAAAAACAAAAGGGATATGTGAGATCCCTCTAAGTACTTGAACCAAATAAAGCACCAACATACAGCCCAAAATTCATAAAACAACAACTATTCAATAGGGGATCCCATCCCCATCAACGTCAACTCAGAAGAATCAGAATAACAACCATACATATCACTATAATATAGAAATGGAGTCTATGGATTTTTAAAACACACCCTTCATTAAGTTACTCCTTTCTGTTTGGTTAATCGGGGTGATTAGTCCGGGATTATTGTTCATTGGGCATCCATTTAATCAACTGGGTTTACGTGATTAACCAGTTTCCATGTTAAAACCATTCAATCATAGGATTATCTAGAAAACAGAGGTTCATTAGTGTGAAAGAGGGGACAACCAATGGCCACAATTTTTAGTGGACGTAATCCCATGCAATTCACAACATATATGCAATGGTAAATGAGTAAGAAATCATCATCAAACACACACCTTCATTCTTTAAATAATAATTATTATCTTCATTAAGGTTTGGGTTCATACATCCATGAAGGAACATTATCATACCCACCCTGCATGATACAAAGTAAACAAAGATGAAGGAAACACCCTACATGGATGATCAATGATCGAAGTTTTATTACACGCACCAATAACAAGGTATGTGTGACTTGTAGGGGGAGAAATCCAAGGATTCCAAGAGCTAGTAGGAAAGGCTCCATCACAGGCTCACAACTAGCCTCCATAATAGGTACTCAAAATGAACCATGGGAATGAAAAGTGACCAGCCAAGAAAAAGAAATGAACTCCATGTGATAAATGTTGAGATCCTAGAGTTATGTGATATGAAATATTGAATGGATCTAAAGGCAGATCGTGGTTTCTCCACATGTTTGGGTGGTTACACATGATTGAATTAATTTTTATTTAATAATTCTCATTAGAGAGGTGGCATTACAGCTGGGAGTTAAAGGATTTCATTTAAACATAGGAAAATGCGTAACAGCGACTCACAGTTTGGGTCCGTCAAGGGTTTCCCCACTCTTGGGGATTAGAACATCGTTTATGGTCTTTAAAACAGCCTCATACTACTTTAAAGAGTTATTAAAACTTAAAGGAGTCGTTACCAAAAAACTAGGGAAGGAAACCCCCGACAACCCCTCGTGGCACCGATCGGTGACCCACCGATCGGTGAGACACTATAGTGACACCCTCCCACCGACACCGCCGCCCTCACAACTCACTAATGTGGTCCAGGACACCCCAAACAACAGAATTTGGAAAATTAATCGACTAGGAGGGTCTGATCTACTACATTAGTAATATAATATGGTTTTAAACAATTTAAGGAGAGATTATAAGGATTATCTATATGAAATACATTGAATATCATCATGTAACCAACTATTTAATGGAGATAAAATTTTTGAAAAGTGGACACTACTGTTGTTGGTTATCACTCGAGTCATTGTTTTGAATATTAATGAAGAGAGTAATTTGAAGGTTTATTAAAACTTATTTTGATAATGGAAATATATATTAAATATATCTTCCTATACATCTCATCATTCTTAAAGAGGGATAAGAAAATCTGATTTCATAAGATGGAACTTGTTTTACTGGAGTCTGTAAATAATTGCAAGTTGATTCTTGCTAATTTGGTATGTTCTATTCGTTGTAATCGAATAACTTTTAGATATAATGGTTCCTGTTTATTATCATTCCCATGGATATTTTAAGTAATACATGATCATATATGTGTCATTGTGTTGAATACAACAACACAATATGGAATAACACACACATTGTGAGAAAAACTCATCGATATCATTGTATTATTTCCTTTTCTAATTCATACATTTATTACACTCCCAATGATTAATTATTAGATGATATATTGAGTACCATTCACTATAACATATGAAATGTTAAAAAGAATGAGTTTCTAATTATAAAAAAATAACCACAATAGATTAAGACCCCTATTAGTGTGGTCGAATTGATCTGTTGGGAATAGTAATTAGTATCTGAGAAAAGGTTCTAATTTTTTTGTATGTTTTCTAATTTATTATCTTAGTTTTTACACTCTATTTTAAAAAACATATTATAGTAAAATTTAATAAATTTAATAAATTTAATATCAATGAAATTATGGAGAAAATATATTTTAGGATATTGATGAAATATATTAATTGTGTAGTAGTGAAATATCGGAATGTATTTTTAAAGAGAATAGAAGGGGATTCATTACTAGTTAAACATAATCAATGTGGATATATTTTTATTATATATGTTCCTAAAATTAATCTTTAATATTATAGTTTATGATATAACTATAAGGAATTTTTAACACCCCAATTATTTAAAATATATTTATCATTAAATAAATATTATTTCTTTTATAGCTTGCGTTATATGTACCAATAATTTTTAACGAACAATATTGTACTATTACAATGTTATTATTATTTAAATATGACACTTAGAACCTAGATATTAAACTATAGAGTATGAATAATATTAAATAAATTATTAAGTAACTATTAATTTTATACTCAATATATGTTTTTCAATAATATATTATTAAATAATTATTCATATTTTAGTAAGGTAATTTTATTCATAAAAAAATATGTTTACTTAAAAAAATAATTTTTAATTATTTTTTGTGAGAAAATATTATAATTAATTTATATAAATATTTGAAAGTATATTTTAGGAAATTTAAATCATTTCTTAATTCATACTATCAAAATTAAAATGTGGAATAATTTTAGGACTATTCGGAAAAATGTTTTTTAAAGTGAATTGTGTAAAATATCGATTTCATTAAAACATTCAGTTATTTTAAATAAATAAATTATCTTCAAAAGATAATTATTAGATTAATTTTATAAAAATTATAAAAATTATTTATTATTTATTTCTTATAATATCATTCTCAGTTAAATTATATTTACACTAGATTTTGGATTTTGTATATTTTTAGGTTTTTAATAACATTTTAAAAAATATTTTAAAAATAATTTTTTTCTTCATTTTAATTGATTAAAATAATATGAAATTGGAAATGAATTAAATGAAAATTTTATATTATATATCATTATTTATGAAATTTAATTCACATGAATATTTTTATTTGTAATAGAGTTAATGTAAAATCATATATTCCTAGAGAATGATTTATTTTTTTATTAAACTTCATTTTATCATACTTACAATTTATATTTTAAACACCACATCATTGAATTTAATTTTATAAAATATGTTATATATTTTAAATAATCATAATTTATGTTGTATAATAATTTATACTTCATTTTTATTCCAAATGATGTGTAAAAAGAGACAAAAAGAGTAATTATATTGAAAAAATCAAAATGTTAAAAGTCAGTAACATTATAGGATAATTGAAAAATAGGTTGAAAATGTGTTTCAAATTACTGTTGGAGTTTTTTATCAACCCTAAATATTATTAAATGGTTTATTTTCCTATTTTCTTGGAACGCGACATTAGTCTGACTTCCCATTTTTGAATGTTTTTTGTATTTTAAAAAATACAACTTCTCCTAATTTGTAAAACAACACCCATCCCCTAACTTATTTACAACCATCACACAATTTATATATAAAACCCTATCAAAATATATATCTATAATCCATACCACATTATATAGCTTCTTTTCATCCCAAATGACTATCCTTAAGGTCCTTAATAATAGATCAAATGGTGGTTATTCTATGAGAAAGTAGTCATCTTCACCATGATCCTTCTATTGAATTATTCTTTTTACAACATCAATTATGTCACAAAAATTAAAATATAATTAATATACAATATAATATATAATAATATGTAGTTTTTTTGTAATAATATTATCCCACCACCACTTCCATCAATTGATAAATGAAATTGTCGATCACTTGTACAACGTACTACTGCCTAACAAATCGATGTAATTCGTTTTCCATCATCACCACGCAAGGAAATTTAATATGATTAATTTAGTGATTATATCTTCTATTAATTAATTATTAATAATTATTTAAAAGTTACATATAATATAAACTAATACCTTAAAATCCAATTCAAAATGATTACATCGTCCATGTGTACAGTGGATTACCTGCTCACGAAGCAACGTGATTCGTTTTTAATTACTTCATCACATGAATGGTATATTTTAATGTATTTAATGAATTTATATAATATTTATGACATTATTATCATTATAGTATGAAATAATTACACTTTCCTTTTTTCCATCATGATCATTTAAAATGGAAACTCCACTCATGGTGCATATAATATATCGTCTCCATCATTGTAAAGTATTTATGATTCATATCCAAATTTCATGGATGTGTTAAAAAGTAAAAAAGCATGCATAAAAATTATAATCAAATTTATAATTTTATTATGTATCTAATGGAATAATTACCCCTTTGAGAATGTTCAACACACCGATGCCGTTTTGAAATTATGAAACATGCTTTCTAAAAATACTTGATATGGACAAAAATGATTATATAATTAAATATGTAATCAATGAAACTGAATTAAATGGTTTATGAATAGGTGGTTAAAATGAAAAAAATTAATATGTAAAAATTAATATATTTTAATAATATAGGAGATAAATACATGCATTTCATATCTAGACTCAATGTAAAGTTTCTCATCCCAACACATCCTTCTTTGAGACACATGTTCTTTAATACACAAAACTTATTTTAAATGGTTTCCATTAATCAAATTTACATAAAATTTCATAAATCCTTAATAATTATTGTTCTTTAATTTTTAAATTAACATACATCATTTTTGGGGGTTATGATTTAAAATGTACCATAATGGTAAGGGTTTCCAACTAAAAACATCCTTCTTCGAGACACATGCTTTTTTGTACATCTGATTTATTTTATATTTTTTATATAATTAACCTTTATATATTCTCTATTAAATAATTCATATACCATGGTAATTTAAATTACAAAATCACTTACTTAATTTAGGGGGTTTATGATTCAAATATTACCAAGTTTAGTAAGTTTTGATGCTTCAATTTTATTTTAATCTGGATTATTTTTGTTTGAATTTCCATTGAAGAAAATTAATTTATTATTATCTATTAAAACACTACTAATTTATATTACCCTTATGAATCATCATATTTTCAGGTAATTATAAAATTTTACAGTATTGGGTACACAAAATTACGGGGTAAATTCTTATTTTGAAAATGGAATTTATTTCCCTTTTTAGTTGAAACCCTTTCTTTTCCATATACATGGTTTATTTGCAATGTTGCAAAAAAATAAATATATTAATCATATTGATCAAACTAATTTTTATAGATGTCTATTTTTTAAAAAATATTTATTAAAATAAATCATCTTTCCATTTTTTCAATGTGGTGCCTTTTGACTTTTTTACCAAACTGTGAAAGAAATGGGTTTTCACTTATATGTCATCTATATAAATACCCAATTTCATGGAAAATCAATTCATTTAATAATAAATTATAAGTTTCAATGGATTATTTAGAAGAAAATTATTCTATAATATTTTTAAAAATAATTTTATATTTTTAAGATTTCATTTTACTGTGAAAACTGTATGTTCCTCACGAAATATTCAATGTTACCTTTTAAAGGCATTTTCATCAATGAAAAAAAATATTTGAAATATTGATGACATATATATTATATATATGTCACTCACATATATTCATAACATATTATCCATATCATTAATGGAGTAATGTGTTCTTTATGCTTATCTCTGAGATGAAATCATTGCAATATTTCCATTCATTGTGACATGTTATAAGATTATACAACCCATTTTTTTGAATTTATAATTCTTATGTTATGACTTATAATTTATTTCCATTATATGGAACATAAATTCATATACATCATATTACTGTGACATGTTGGCTTGAAAATATATATACATCCAATGCAATGGTAAATTTTTTAGTCTCATAAAATTTTATGTATGGGAAAGAGTAAACCAGGTCCATTATTGGACTGTTTCCACCATATGATGTCATATCACTGGTTATCCATTAATTATGTTTATGAAATGATTTATGTTGCTTCCACATTTCCTATTTTGTTATGATCATACTATACTGAGTCATTTATAATTTTTATCCACTTTAGAACTCATGTTTCCCTACATTTTATAATTTCATTTCCACCATTGACTCACATGTTATGTTTTATAGTCATGCTTTTTCCCGGATTGAGATTTATAGATAACCCATTTTTTCTAAGTATTCCATATTTTATCCCATGTAGTTTTAGGATGATGAAAATATTTTAGAGGTCAATTTTTAGAATTAAACAATTATGTTTTATTTTAACCTCGCATTTATATTATATGAATGTAGTCTTACAATGAAACTAGTCTAAACTATCTTGGGGTTGTAATTAATAGAGGATTGTTATAAAAATCATCAAACGGTTTTTGTAAAAGGTAATTTCTATATACTATAACCGTTTTTAAATATATTAGGAAACCCCTCATCTATATACTCTAATCATAGGGAAATCAGAACAATATTTTTAGTGAATATTTTGTGGTTATATTAACTTTTGAGATTATAGAAAATAGTTTCACCTCATGATATTAAAAAAATATATCATGTTAATGTGGGAACTAAAATTTCTTATAATGAATTAATTAATGATTAACCTAGTATAGCTGGATAAGATCATGTCCCAAATAATTCACATGTTCAGTCATAAATCGTTTTGAGTAAAACCCTAAAAAATTTCCCAAATTATATTTTAAATTTAAATTGTATAATTTAAAAGGCATATTGGAAGAGATAACCAAAAATTATTTATTATTTGAATATATATATATATATGAGTAACAAGTATAAATATTTGAGTTATGTATAAAAATAATAAAACAATTTGAGCCTAAATTTTTCTACCCTAATGAGCTTAAATATAGATAATCCAAATATTTGAATAAATTATTGTGTACTATTTTAGATATTGAAAAATACATGAAATTTAAAGATGGAAAAATCAATGAATTTATTTAAAAATTATGATCTATAATTAATTTCAAAACTTTATCTTTGGAAATTAAAAAAGTTAAGTATTATGTGAATTCATTAAAATAGATTATCGATGAACTTGAAGAACATATGAAGGATGTTATGGTTATTATAAAATATTATAAATGGTGAAGTCCATGGATTATTTCAATAGTACTCATTATTTTATGTGTATTTTAGATTGATGTTAAATTAGGAAACATAGATGTAAAAAATATTGAGTCTTCAAAAATTGTTGTGTAATTTGTTATTACTTTGAATATTTCTAAGAGGGATATATATATGTATTAAAATACCACAATCAAAGGGAATTAAATTCTCAAAATTATCATATTATATTTATACTATGGGATCAATATAATACTCGGCCAATATTATATAAAATTGTGTTTTTTTAATAATTATTTTATGCATACTGGAGGTAATAGTGTGAATTTTGGAAAAACATTTTGAGAGAAAAATTATAATAATCCTACATTCATTCCATGGTGGTTCTGTGAAAAAAATAGTTGTTACCCAAAAAATATCAAATAGAGGATAAAATTACCTAAAAATAAGATACAACATACGGGCAATGTAATGATAAAAATAGAAAACCATGATTCATGGGATACTATTTCTGCACTGAATGCTTTAGGAAATTATATATTGAATGACGATATAAAACATTAATTTATAAAAAAATAGAATATATTTAATAAGGGTGAGATGTGTTGATTTTAAATAATATAAACATATTAAAGGTAAAAAAAATTTAGCTCATATATATTAAGAATCACGAAAATCATAATTGAGATTTCAAAAAATGTTTTCGTTGTAATGTGAATTTCAGATTAAAATTAACAATGAATCTTCAAAATTTATTTACTGAGAGAAAAATAGAAAAGGTAATGAATATATATTTAAGATGTGTTGGTTTTTTTGACAATGATAATTTTCAAAAAGAATTTCATCAAAAACAAATTAGCAAGTTCAATGAAAAATATGTTATACCAAATATAATAAAGATCATTATATTGTGAAATAAAATGATAAAATAAGAACTATAGAAAACAAACTAGGATTGATTGAATTATAAAAATAAATTATGAGAAAAATATAAGATAATAAATCCCTAAGATGAAAAATGGTATCTTTTTGTATGAATAAATTTATCATTATAAAAATAGCTCAAATGTTTAGAGAGGTTCCTGATAGAGTGACACTAATAATTTTTTGTGAAACAATTTGGAATTTTCAATAATTATAGTATTTTTAATGTAGTATATTTCCATAGTGATTGAATCGAATGAAATAATTAAAATAGATAATCATGAATCGAGGAATTAATGTTCTTTGGTTACTATGGTAAAAGAATAAATCCACAAAAACACAAAATGTAAAGGAATCTATAATATAATACAACCAATATATATTACTATTTCTAAAAAAATTGGGAAAGAAGGAATATTTATAACATTAACGGGGCTACAATTGAATTTGTTTCTTGGATGAGAATAATATTTGAACCATTTTTATCTAACTAAGATTCAATGGAACTGAAACATTATCCTAAATATATTTTATTTGATTTTATTGTACAGGAAAATATAGTTTATGTGTATTGGGGTGAACTATAATTATGATTTCTATAAAAACAATTAATAAAAAATGATTATTTATATAGTGGACAACTTTTCATTCATTAGTACATGAATTATTATTATTTAAATGAAACATGATATAAATTTGATGAAGTGATATTCCTAAATAAAGAAAATATATCATATACACATTTTGGTGGAAAAAATATAGAATTCTTGAGGAAATTATTATTTTATGTTGGAAAAAAGACTACAATGATTTATTGAAATTACCATTAATGATAAAGTTTTGTCCCATTTATAATATATTTTTTAACTAAATCCATTATGATTTCAATTGGTAGAAACGAGATCATCAAATTTCAGGAATAATGAGAATATACTGACATGTAAATATATGTAAATAACAATGTTGGTAGGTAAATTGGTTAAAAAATTTATCAATAAAAATTATTTCTCATTTACAAATAGAGTTAATTAATTTATAAGTCACCCATGTAACATAAATTTTATTTATTGTATGTTATTTGGAGAAAAAGAAAAAACAATTCAAATCATATAAAAAATTATTTTTGCAGGTCTCTCTAATAAATTAATCATCGTGATCACAACCTCTACAAATTTAATGAAACTCAATGTTCTTTGTAATGAAAAATTAGATGAATAGGAATATTCTTCTTTATAATATCCAAAACCATATTTTCCAACAGTAGAGTAATCCTCGTCCATCTTCTGATCAAAGGGAATACTCAAGCTACCAAAGGAATTTTGAATAACCCTGCTCAACACTATCATCTCATCCATTACTTGTTATTCTATTAAGGTCCTATCAAAAATTTCACATCCCATCCTAGTGGGTCCCATGTTGGGACTACCCCAATGCCACCTCCAATAGTCTTGGGGCTAGCGACCAGCGCTGAGAAGGCCTATCTCACAAATGATAGGCATTGCCTTTAAACATGTATGCATACACATAACTGCAAGCCCCCAAATTCTAAAAAGTAAACACTAAGTAAACCATTAATAAAACTAAGATAACCAGTGAGAGTAACATTACAAAACTGAATTTAAAGGGTCTAGTATACACGCATAATAAAGAAAGATGTAAAAAAGCGAGTACACAAGTAACCGGAAACTCGTCTACAGAAAACCATACCTAAAGGGTAGGTGAAGGGTTTCTTCCTAAAGTTGTAAGAGTACACCTCTACTATCATATCTCACTAGGAACCACTGGGTCATAGACCAACAATGTCTATGGAAAAGAATCATTCATCTTCACAAGACACGACATGTTCAGGCAAATCCCATATATGGGTGACTAAAACCATACTCAGTATGACACCCTAATACTAAAAAAGAAAGAACATATAGGAAAGACCACAAAGAAATAACCACCAAATAAAGTACACACGGAGTATTATTGTCTCACACAAGTATAAATATAATGTAGAGAAAGCCAAACTATTATATCCAATCATAGAACATCTAGTACTGTTGATTCACTTAGACCTACAGAGTCACTTAGACCCGTTGTGTCACTTAGACATGCTGAGTCACTAAGACCCATATTGATAGTCTTCACATCATAGCTATCCACAATATTTCCACTCATAGCATACTTATTTTGGGGGAACCTAATCCTCAAGCCAAATTTCATAAGTAAACATCCATGAAAATCCCCATAGATAATCTCAATAGGACCACCTCTTCATGAGGGTTCCAATGCCACAAATGACTTATCATTCTAACATAAGGTTTGAAAGCTACGAGGATTTTTATAAAAAGGGACTGGTTGTGTTCGGGCCCTATCCATCAAGATCGAATCGACCCAACCCAACTTGAACTAGGGTCCTCTAACCTGAATGGACCTTCATAGACCAACCGGGCCCAAGGCAACCCGACTCATCTTTCTCGGATGCGGCAGCTGCCGCAACCTCTCCCAATCAACAGAGTTGGCAGTTTCCAACCACCCTCCATGAACGTGGTCCTGCATACAACATACCATTTCACACATGCGGATGTGTCTTGGGTCTTCCAACTTAACTCAACGCCACTACTTCGCACCTCTGCGGCCCACCATGATGTGACCTCCACTCACCGCACACGGTTGTTTCCATGAGTTCCTCCACAACCAGCCGTTGAGACGATGGCTGCCTACTACCGGGTGGTTGCGCCGCCGATGGTGCTCCTTCTGCGGGATCCTAATCCTTCTCTGCCAGTCAAATGATCAATCTGAAAATAGATCTAGGATCCTCGGGTCCTGATCTCCCCTGATCCTCCCACAAATAATGTATAATGGGGGAAAGAATAAGCACATGAACACCCTAATAACGGACCCAAGACTTTTTTCATGTTGGCTCAAATTTATTCTTGTTAGAAGGATAACGTATAATGAAAGGAGAATAATGTATATCTAATCCCCTTTTTAATCCCTGCAGAACAATTCCCGGACTACAAGAATGATCGACCCACATATCAACATGTTAGTGGGATGATCCACATTAGTCATTTTGAAAGGAATAATAGGGGATTGGTAATCACATAGAAAATAAAACCCATATGTAGGATTGGATCATTTGTTGGTGAAGAACAGATCTGCACCGCTGTCATTCATCGATCCTAGATCTGTGATCAGTTGTTGTTGAAAAACTCCAGCGATGAGGAGGGGAATTTGTTATCATTTGCGATCAATCGTTTCCCAAGAAAATTCCTTCAACGATTTAAAGAAAAATCAGGGATCCTCCCCAGATCCTATATCCATGATAACCAATTAAATGAAGTAAACATAGTTCATAATTTCTGTTACGATGAGTCGAAGAGTCGTTACACTGTTTCAGTTATGAAATGGAACAGCTGACGCATTATTGCACTAAAAAGAGACATTTTGAATAAAATACACAATCTTAAATTTATTTTATTTTTTTTATAAAATTCTAAATATATTATCTTTTACCCTCAACCGACACTGGTCATGGATAAGTCCTTTTTAATGAAAATTCACAATTCTAGACACAAGATACCCTCTGATTTTTAATACGGGCACCGGTTTAGATGTTACCAAAACTGGACATGCGCGCTTTTTAAAAAAAGTTAAAACTATTATTTCAGGCACCCCATGGCTCGGAATCACATTCTATCTCAGCGCGTGGTTTAAAAATAATACATATAATTTATAAAAATTACATGGAAATTTCAAGGACGTTACATTCTCCCCACATTGGGGCTTTACATCCTCAGAATCCAAACTTATAGCTAAACAAACAAATGGGGATACTGAGCATGAATATGAGCCTCCCACTCGCAAGTAATATCCTAGATATTCCCATGATATCATCAAATGCACACCGGAGGAATATACCATCCATGAATGACCCACTCCTTTTGATACTCTATCCCCACCAAAAACTCCATAAATGTCAACTCATCATCATTTTCCAGCTGACCCTAGTCGATGACGTGTCATGGATCATGAACGTACCTCCTCAGCTACAACACGTGAAAAACATCATGCACCCTATGCATCTATGAGGGAAGATCTATATGGTATGCCACCTCACTAACACTGCTCATAATCTGAAAAGGGTCGATGAACCTTGGAGACAACCTGCCACCCCTGCCAAATCTCCACAATCCCCACCATGGGGAGAATCAAAGGAATACATGGCCTCCCTCCTCATATTATAAAGTAATCAATATTCTATTAGTATAAGATTTATACCTGATCTGTGGAGTCCTCGTCCAATCCTAGATGATCTGCACCTTTTTGGTGGTAGCCTGTACCAACTCTATCCCATGAGTGCGGACTCCCTTGGGTCAGTCCAGCATAGCAGTGACATTCAATGTCTCCAATATAGTGCCTCGAATGGATCCTTACCAATGGTAGAGTGGAATATGTGTTTTTACGTAAACTCCATCAGTGGTAGGTTTTCCTACCAACTATGAGCAAAGTCCAGAGTGCAAGCATGAAGTATTTCCTCTAAAATATAGATTTTTTTTCTCTATTTTGAGATCTGTCTTGGGATGAAATCCCATTATCAATTTTAATTGAGTTTTGAATGCTTCCTATAATCCCATCTAGAGCTGATATGTGAAGCAAAAATCATATTCTAAAACGATCATCAATGGACCCTGCGAATCCAAACTATCTACCGAACATATAGGTCTCCAAATCTCTCTACCGAACTCTACTCTTGGATCGGTAGGAAATTGGCTGACTTTGTGAGTCGGTCTATAATCACCCAGATGGTATCTTGACCCTTTGAGGTATATGGTAAACCTATCACAATGTCCATTAATATACCATCCCACTTCAACTCCGGCACCATAAGTGGCTGATTCAAGCCTGCTGGAACCTGATGCTCTGTCTTCACTTGCTAACAAGTGTTTCACCATGACTTCAACATCTCCACTTCCTTCTTTATCCCTGATCACTATAACTCAAATCAATGATCCAAGTTCATCTTTTCCACTCCTGGACGTACCACAAAATGGGGGGGGGGGGTGGAACTCACTTATAACCTCCTCTCATGACATCACTCTTATAATGGATTTATCTTTGAAAAGGATGATGTACTCCCCACCAATCGAATTTCATCCGGGACATTCCTTGTGGTTAAATGAGCATGTCGGGTCTCACAGTAGACATCCCCAAGCTATGCCTCCCTAACTCATTGTAAGAGTGGTGGAGTGGAAACCATGAAATGAAGGTAATATACTCCATCACCATCCAAGAAGTATGTCTACATCACGACTAATTTCTCGGACACCTCACTCAGCAACAACAACCCGAATCTCCTACTCAGCCTGTCTGTCCCCACGTTCCCCTTCCCAAGATTATAGACTATCTGGAATTCATAATCCGGGAGAAAGACTATCCACCTCTAAAGCCTCAAGTTTAGGTTTTTTTGGGAGAAGTTATACCTAGGAAATTTTTGGTCTGAGTAGATGGTAAACAACTCACCCATCAATTAGTGTCACCAAATATTCAAAGAAAATACCATTGAAACTACTTCAAGGTCATAGGACACATAGTTCTTCTCATGCTACCTCAAATATCATAAAACAAAGGCAATAATATCTTTCCTCTCCATCAGGACACATCCCATTATATTCCCTGATGGATTACATAACACTACATACCCAATTCCCTCCTCTAGCAGTTTCAAGATGGGGGCACTCGTCAGTATCCGCCTCAACTCCTGGAAACCTTGTTGGCACCTCTCCATCCCCATGAAGGGCTATCCCTTCAGTTTCAATGTTGTTAAGGATGATTCTATTCTAAATAATTCAGGTACGAACCTCCTGTATTATCTAACCAAACCCAAGAAACTCTGCACCTTGATTACGATCCTGGGTGGCTCCCATGCGAGGACCACCTCTATCATTTTTGGATCAACTACAACTCCAGTATCTGAAATGACATGTCCCATAAAGTGGAATTTCTAAATAAAAAATAGAAACTTCGAGGGATTCCCAGAGATATAGGGCTCTCATAATGTATCCCAAACAATCCTCAGGTGTGTCACATGCTCCGTCTTGGACACCAAGTACACCAGGATGTCATCAATGAAGACCACGATGAACTGTTCAAGGTAAGGCTGGTAGATCCTATTCATGAGTTCCATGGAAACTATTGAAGCATTTTTCACACCGAATGGAATCACCAAGAACACACAGTGGACATACTGACATCTAAAGGCTATCTTCAATACATCCTCATCAAATACTGGATGTTGATG
Organism: Viscum album; assembly: GCA_963277665.1. Taxonomy (NCBI): domain Eukaryota; kingdom Viridiplantae; phylum Streptophyta; class Magnoliopsida; order Santalales; family Viscaceae; genus Viscum; species Viscum album. The sequence goes on from CAUJRU010000001.1 coordinate 9,301,051, forward strand.
ATAGCCAAACCTGGGGTCTATTTATGAGAACCACCTCACTTCTTCTAGCTGATTGAGGAGGTCATAGATTTTTATAAGTGGATATGTTTTCTTCATATTCACCTGATTTAAGCATCGGTGGTCCACACACAGTCTCAAGCTCACATATTCCTTCTTGGAAAACATAACTGGGGCCTCCCAAGGTGAAAAAATAGGCCTCACGAAGCCCTACCTCTGTAGGTCCACTAGTTATACCCTAAACTCACAAAGCTATGCGGGATCCATCTAAAATTCCTGTGGGGATATATGTGCTATCTTAGGGTACAATTCAATGAAAAAATAAACCTCCCTGTGAGGAGGTAATCCTGAGACATCCTCAGGGATGATGTACTCATTCTCATTCAACGCAGCATGAAATTTAGGACACCGCTCGTCCACCACATCGAGGGTAAGTCTAGCCAACTGGTGAGTTATAGGATGGAACCTCCTCTAAGAATGTTTTTCCTACACTATAAGCATTCCCTTTTTACATATGAAGGAAAACCTGGTCCCATCTCTATGGACACACCACATTGTATGCCTAAAATAGTCAATCTGAGCATGGACTGTGGATAACCAGTCCATACCCAAAATGACGTTGTAAATCCTGACATTGTCACTAGGAGATCCCAGCTAAAGAAATCACCTCCAAGAGTAAGCTCACACTATCGAGACTAGTGTTTGATCCTCAAATCCCATTTAGTAGGAGTCTCTAAACGTAAGGATTGAGCCCATGGCTCCACCGAAATCTCAGAGATCTAAAAAATGACCAGGTAAAGGAAACAGTGACAAACACATTTTTCTATAATAACTACATCTACGGTGGAGAATACATAGATCATACCTCTAATAATCTCTGTAGAATCGGGATCATAGGACTCTTGTCATGACCCATCCCCCAGGGCATGTGATGTGACTACACCAAGCCTGACTTCCATAGGGCAGGGGTTGGCGACAAGCATTGAAAAGGAATTTCCCTATAATGGGAAGGCATTGCCTCTAAACCTATACACACAATGATAGGGAACACTGCGCATAAGAAAAGCACAACGGGAGAAGTAAGGTGCAACCACAACTAAAAACCACCACTGATTGTAATAGTAATACTGAATGTGAAGGGGATAGAATACAACACCAACTGAAACAGAAATACATAAAAAAAGTGAAAACAGCTCCTGAAGTTGTCTGCCAAGGATCCTGCATGAAGGGTAGGTAAATCTCATCACTGCGGCTCTCTATTTCAACTGGTGACCTCCATACACCATCTGTCCACCACATCCAAGCTTAGTCTAGACCTGACGCCTCAAGGCTTAGTCAAGATATCCTGTTTCTGTATAAGACACAACAAGGTGCGAGAAGAGCCCACGCAAGGGTGAGTACAAAAATACTCAGTAGGGACCCCAAGACCCCCCGAAGGTCTCCCAAAATTAATTAAAGGAAATCAAAAAAATCAAGATCACTATCATAAAGCACGAAGAAAAAGAATTAGCTCCAACCAGGTATAACTTAAGTACAGAAGTACATATGATTAGTCATAAGGCTAGATCATATTATTCAATTAAGAGCCACTATTGCAGACCAAATACATGATCAATAGGTACTAACACCCACTAACCCACACAGGATCTGACACGCCCATGATCGATAGGTACTAACCCCCGCTGACCCACACAGGATTTGACTGACCAAGGATCGATAGGTACTAACCCCCACTGACCCACACATGATCTCACCCACACATGATCGGTATGTGATGACCCACACATAATCATTGAGTGCTGACCCCCATAGGATCTGAACCACTGAGGATCACTATAAGTTGATCCACACAGGATTGCTAGGTGCTGATCCACAAAGGATCATTATGTGATTATCCACACAGGATCGCTAGGAGATAATCCACATAGGATTGTTACGTGCGGATCCATATAGGATCTCTAGGTGCTAATCCACACAAGATCACTACATGATGATCCAAAAAGGATCTCTAGGTGCTAAACCAAAACGAATCATGTCGTGCTGACCCACACAGGATTTCTAGGTACTATCCTTCGCCAGATCTGCCTCTAATATCCACCTTACAGTCAGCCACAGGATTCCCGCACAAAGCATGCCTGATTTCGGGAGAATCCGCTCCTTAAGCCATCGAACGTATTTCAACCAGCACAAAGTCCCACAATGAAGTAACCTGATAATATTCCATGTCATAAGGTTTCCAATGCAATAGGCAGCACGTCAATCGTACTCCCGGTCTAAGAGTTATTAGCATTTTAGTTTCGTGAGCCTGGTCGGATTCGGGAACGACCCAACTCGGTCGTACTCCAAATTTCTCCAAAACATAGGTGGAGAATCTAAAAAGTAAAATCTCATTCCCAGTAATCCATCTCCATAGACGGTTCTTAAAATGAACGCCTGGTTTGCGAGATATGGCATTTTGTGCGTATCTGGGATGAAGAGGGTATGTGTCCTGTCCGACCCGATCAGACTGACCCGACTTGTTCCGACCTGGGCCGACCCAACACGGTTCGGGTCACCCGACCCAGTTAGGGACCAACCCGAGTTCAGCCCATCCCGGTCCACCTCGGCTGGGCGCGGCCCACGGGGAAAACTGACCCCCAGCTGGCGCAGCCCGCCCACCAGGTGTTGGGACCGAATTCCCAAATGGAAAATCCATTCCGATGTTTTAATTAGAAGTGCCACATGGAGCCGCCTAGGCTGGAAGTGGGACACGGTTACCCTTCTATGAATCTTTGAAGCCGCGACCACCTCCCGTGGCACGCGACGGCATGCCTCTCTCCACAAACGCAGCCTACCGATAGTCGGCAGCCCCCTTTGGTTCGTCGCGGCGCCACCTTCCTCCACGGCCGGCGAGCGTCGGCCTCCACCATTGCCCTCCAGCACTGACGCTTCTTCTACGGGGCTCTTACGATGCTCTGAATCTCCATTTACATTCCCATCTATGCCCACGGGCCTCCTGGGATGTCCTCATCACTACATGCCTCCCGGTTTCAAGGTTTTGTGAAGTTGAGAAATCCACCCTCGAAGAACGCAATGATAAAACAAGAGGAAGAGGGTCTGGGCCTTATTTGTTTGGCCCGCGCCCTCCACGTTAGCAACATAACATGGGGGAGTAATTGATTCAACATTAATATACTATATCACTTCCGTGTTTCAACATTTCATTGAAGAATGAGGGAAAGAAAAATTTACTTGAATTAAATGAAACCCCTACCTCGTAAATCCTTGGAGGTGTCATGGTTGTGTCGGGGAAGGATTCCTCAATTGATCAAGTCTCCAGCATTCATCGATCCAAGATAGTTTCCGCCCAAGAATCCATCCTCTATTAGTGGAAGATGTCATGGTAATTTTCCAAAGGTTCCTCACTTTGGTGAAGCCGTGTTAAAAACTCCAACCCGAGATCCATTTAAATAGAATGGGAGGGTGAGTAACACAATGAGGAATTAATTAGGTTGATTAATGAATGAAACACTTAATTCTCAATAGTGCTATTACAAAATAGGAGAGTCAAGCCATTAAATTTCTTGACAACTCATTGGTCCCACCACCACCACTCAACAGGAGGTAGGATAATAAAATAAAATAAAATAGGTTATTTTATTATTTCTTTAAAATTTTCAAAAACTAAATATTTCACCCGACCTACTACGGTCGAAGTCAATCCACCCTTAAGAGAATCATGGTGTTGTGAGTTCAATGGTGCCCTTGGATTTCAATTCTGAGCACCGGTTCAAAAGTTAGAAAATGACACATGCTAGTTTACTGAACATACCTTAAAAAAAATTTCTAACATTATTTTCAGTCACCCTCTCCCCGCGCCGGTTGAGGTTAGGCACTACCTCAAGAAATCACGCCATCACGAGATCAAAGGTACTCTCATATTTCCACTCTGAGTTACCATTTAGGAGTTATAGAATTCTACAATAAAATAATTGTCACTTAATTATTTTATTTACGACCAAAAACTAACTTCCACTAGTGGCCCACACTAGCCAATGTTAATATATACCTAAAGAAATCATACCCTCATGAGTTTAACGGTAGTCTCAGATTTTTAATCTGAGTCATCATTCGTGAGTTATAAGAATTTGAAAAATAAAATAATTTTTATTTAATTATATTATTTACGGTTATTCCATTTTTAGGTTTTCTCACCGAAGGTCTGTTCCAACTAAACTTAAGTTGCACCTAGTGTTATCCCGCCATCAAGAACATAATAGTGACCACATATTTTTGATCTGGGCACCCGTTTAAGAGTTATTCCCCTTTTTCATGAAAACCACTCATGTGTTCTATTAAACACATAAACATATTTGACGGATCATTCCAGGAACTTTGGGCCTCAGAATCATGTGTCGTTAGATTTCACAGTCTCAAAAAATTCGATATAATTAAAATATATATACGGAAATTACTGGTCATTACATTCTCCCCTCCTTAGGTATTTACATCCTCGAAATCCAAAACAAATATAAATCAAATAAATGAGGGTACTAAGCATGAATCTAAGCCTTCCGCTCCCATGTGCACTCTATAGGTTCCCATGTTATCATCAAACTCGCACCAAAGGGATTGACCGTCCATAAAGTACTCTCTTCTTTCGATTCTCTATCACAGATGGGAACTCCGTAAAAGTCTCCTCTTCATCAAAGTCTATCCTGACCTAGTCGATAATGTGTGATGGATCATGCACACATCTCCTCAGCTGCGACACATGGAAAACATTATGCACCTGGTGCATCTTTGGGGGAAGAGATAGGTGGTACGCCACCTCACCAGCACTGCTGAGAATATAGAATGGTTCAATTAACCATGAATATTTCTTACCACCCCAGCCAAATCTCTGTATTCCTTATCGGGAAGATACCCATAGGAAGACATCGTCACCTTCCTTGAACACCAAGGGTCTCCATCTCCTGTCTGCATACGACATCTGCCTACTCTGTGCAGACTGAATCTTCTCCTGAATGATCTGCACCTTCTCTGTGGTAGCATGTACCCACACAGGACCAATAAGTGATGACTCCACGGGGTCTGTACAGTATAGAGGTGACCTGCAAGGTCTCCCGTACATAAACATTAATGGATCCATTCAGATGATGGAGTGATAACTGTTATTTTACGCAAACTCCACCAGTGGTAGGTGGTCCTCCCAACAGTAACCAAAATCTAGTACATGAGCATGAAGCATGTCCTCAACGGTCTATATGGTCTACTTCGTCTGACCATCTGTCTGGGGTTAAAAGTAGTGCACAAACATGCAAGAACCCGATTCTTAGATTTCACCTGCTGACAAGTGAGGCATCGTGATACGAACCTCACCACTTATTTCTTTATCCATGTACACAATTATTGATGTCATAGGTCCTGGTACATCTTCGCCGCACCCAGATGCACCGCCAAAGGGAATGTGTGGAACTCCCTCAACACCTCTTCTCGTAGGATCATTAGTTCCTTGGTGTGTCCTCTAAAGAGGATGACGTGCTCCCCACATTCAAAAAACCTATCAGGAGACCATCCTGAGGATATCTGATCACGTCGGGCCTCATAAGAAATGTCCATAAGTTATTCCTCCCTAACTTGATGAAAGAGTGGGGAGTAACTGTCATATACTATAGTTAATCTGCTCCATCACTATCCAAAAAAGATAACTACATCGTGGCTAGTTCCTTTGTCACTTCACCCAGCAACTGTATAGCATCCCTCCTGCTGAGTGCATCTTCCACCAAGTTCCTCTTACCATAAGTATAGACTATCTCAATGTTGTAGTCCTGTAGGGACTCTAGCCATCACTGATGTCTCAAGTTTCGGTCCTTCTATGAGAAGATATACCTGAGACTCTTGTGATCGGAGTGGACATTAAATCATTCTCCCCACTATACTATCTTCTCCCAGAGCTCCATGGAAGCCATTCAATATGTATTTATAGATATTTGTGTCATCTTTAGGTACAAGTCAATGCAGAAGTCCCCATCCCTATGGGGAGTTAATACTGGAAACATATTTTGAAAGGATATTCTCACCCTCTACCACTACTGTTGGGAACTAAAAACTCAAAACACCTAATTTCATGAGGTTATGGATGGCCGAATCAAGATTGATCAACTACACCCTCTTATGCATGAGTTTAAATAGTGCTTCCTAGGTTTAATTTTCCACCGACCAAGGAAAACCACATTCCAACATTATAGATATTCCACAACCTTTTTCCGAAAATAGTCAATCTGAGCATGAACTCTGGATGACCACTCCTTACCCAAAATAACATCGTTAGGCCTCGATATTTCCACGAAGAAGTTCCAACTAAAAATCTTGCCTCAAGGGTTAGATTACACCATCAACATAAGTGTGATTATCGAGTCTCCTCTCATAGGTATCCCGAGACAAAAGGTTCAGGTCAATGGTTTAACTAGAGACACTAAGCCTTGAACAAGATTCATTATAAGAAGGAATGATTAGTACCTATGTCTATTAATATGAAAGATATTAGTAGAAATGGACTGTACATCGAATCATTCTTAGACCCCTTGGGTCACGCTCCTTGATTGCATGCAGCTACTCCCTTCCCATATCCTCTAGCTCCATAAACATGGTGGGGACCACATTGGGGTGGGGGTTGTAACATGTAGAAATGTATACCACCACCTTATACTCTCCTAGATCCTCTCCCATGTCTGATACCCTACAAAATCATCTATCTCTATCACTTCCTCTTCCTAAAACATTTTACATGCTCATGTCTCTGAAAGTGGGATCAGTTTCCAACTTTCCCACTACTAACATTCACTGACTGTATCTTCTCTTCCAAAGAACATGAAACCACAATGGTTTTATCTAGAAAGCGTACATAGGTAGGAATAAACAAAGGAATAGTGTGAGCTTAGATATCCATAAACACATCTCGCTCAGAGGTTCAAGCCCTGAAGCATTTTTCGTATCATGTTCAGCAAGTACCTAGAATGTTCAGTAGGCCTTGACGGATACTTACCTTCTGACATGTCATCTAGAGGATGTTGTAGAACCTCTTGGGAACACATACCCCCAATATTTTTATGGAAATAGAACCCTTCTCTTAGGAAGGTTCTCATGCTCTATCCAAAGAAATTTCACCTCACCATAAGATAGGGGCAATCTAAATCCTACCATCGCCCCGCTGAGCCACATTGAATGATCACTGCCAGGTCCTCCATCTGATCGTATGGTGCCCTAGCTAAGTGGAAACTTAGTCACCACCTCAGGTCAGTCCTTCGCTGCATGTGAGTCAGGCTCGCCTCAGAACATGAGGGGTACCAGTCACTGAAACTCAAGTAAGGAACTAATCCTATTTGTGTCATCTACTAGTAGTGCGAGTAGTAAATGCTGACCAATAGAAAGTGGTATCGCTGGGACACCGCTTGAAGGTACCATTTTGGGAAACAATCCTTATACTAATGCCACATCACACTATGGACCATCATTACGGTCACACATTGTAATCCTAGCTTTCGGTCTGCGTGGAGGATTCTTGATAGATAATCAAGATATACCATGGTCAAACAGTCATACCTAGTGAGCTGACTCAAAAGAGATCAATAGAAAAAAAAAATTTCTAAACACATGCAACTATTGTTTTCATATACCAAGTCCGAAAATAGAAATCAGGCTCCTGGTGTATGGATACATCGGCTTTCGTAACAACACTGGACTCCTTGAACCGAAACTCGAACTTAAGACACTTAAGACTATTGCTCCATTGAAAAAATTGACTCTTAGTTCTTCTGGTAGAACTGACCACCCTATGATGCCACTTTATCATGACCCTTTCCCCAGGGCTCGTGTTGTGACTACCCCAACCCCACATTCCATAGGCCAGGGGTTGATGACTAGCACCAGAAAGGCATTTCCCTATAATTGGAATGCATTGCCTCTAAACATGTACAAACATAGATAGGGAACACTGCACAATAGAAAAACAAAATGGAAGAAGGTGCAACCATAACTAAAAACCACCACTGAGTATAATAGTAAATACTGAAAGTGAATGGGCCATAATATAGGCCCAAATGAAATAGAAATACTGAAAAAATGGAAAATATCTCATGAGGTCGTCCACCAAGGATCCTACATGAATGTTAGGTACAACTCATCATTTTGGATCTCCACATAAATTTCTCACCTCCATACACCGTCTGTCAACCAACTCCAAGCTCCGTCTAGCCCTGACTCCTCAAGACTCAGTCAAGCAATCAGTTGTCTGCACAAGACACAACAAGGTGTTGGAAATACCGTGTAGGGGTGAGTATAACAAAAACTCATTAAGGACCCCAGGAGCCCCAATGGTCTCCCAGAATTCCATGAAGGAAAAACAAAAAGCATGATCTCAATCATAAAGCAAAAAAGGAAAAGACTCGGATCAAACCAGGTATAACATAAGTACTAAAGTACATATGATTAGTCGTAGGTTAGATCATCTTATTCTGTTAAAAGGCACTAATTCTGACCCACACCGGATCGATAGGTACTAACCCCCACTGACCCACATAGGATCCAACCCACCTAGGATCGATAGGTTTTGACCCCTGCTGACCAACAAAGGATCCGACCCGCCCATGATTGATAGGTACTAACCCCCATTGACCCACACAGGATTTGACCCACAGACGATCGGTATGTGCTAACCCACATAGGATCACTGAGCGCTGACCTGCATAGGATCTAACCCACACAAGATCGATAGGTGCTGATCCACACAAGATTTCTAGGTGCTTATCCACCCTAGATCACTAGATGCTGATCCACACACGATCATTAGGTGCTGATCCACATTGGATCCCTATGTGTTGATCCACACTAGATCGCTAGTGTTAATCCAAACATGATCGCTAGGTGCTGATCCACATAGGATCACTAGGTGTTGAGCCCCATAGGATCTCTCGGTTCTGACCCACACTGGACCTCTATGTACTAAACTTCGTAAGTTGTGCATCCAATCTCCACCTCACAGCCAGACACTGGATTGCTTCACAAAGAACACTTGATTACGAGAGAATCTACTCATCTATCCATCGGTCGTATCTCAACCAGCACAAATTCGCACAATTAAGTAACCCAATGATCGTTCATATCATAAGGGTTCCAACGCAACAGATGGCGCATCAATCGGATGCATGGCCTGAGAGTTATTGGCATTTTAGTGTCGTGGGCCCGATTGGATATGGCCCAACCCGGCCATACTCCAAATTTCTCCATAACTAAGGTGGAGTATCTCAAAAGTATATTTTAGTCCCCAGGATTCCAGCGTCACAGAGGGTTCATCAAACAGATGCCTGGTTTGTGAGATATGGCCTTTTGGGTGTATCAGGGCCGAAGAGGGTCTGGGTCCAGTCTGACCCGGTCAGACCGACCCGACCCGTTATGCCCTGGACCGACCCAACCTAGTTTTGGTTTACCTTTGTTCAGCCCGGACCAAACCAAACCGACTAGGTCAGCCTGAGTGAGTTGGGCCATGGGCTAGGCCCACCAGAGCGAACCTGCCCGCCAACTGGTGCTATCTGCCAGCCTGGTGGCGGACCAAATTCTCAGACGGAATATCCGTTTAGGTGTTTTAATTGGTGGTGCCACATGGGGCCACCTCAACTGGCAGTAGGACCCACGGGGCATGGGTCATCTTCGTCATGGCTTCGAAGCCGCGACCACCTCCCACGGCATGCGTCGGCATTCCGTTCTCCTCCAACGTGGCTGACCGAGATCTGGCCACCCCCTTCGATCCGACAGACAGTGTCGCCTTCCTCCACAGCCGGCGAGCACCGGTTCTTCTTCCATGGGGCTTTAACAATTCTTTGGAGCTCCATTTCCATTCTTTTATGCAGACAGAATCCTCCTGGGATGTCGTCGTCATTGCGTGCCTCTCGGTTTGATGGTTTCGTCAAGTTGATAAATCCGCCACCAAAGAACACAATGATAAAACTAGTAGTGGAGGGTCCAGGCCTTGTTCATTTGGCCTGCGCCTTCCACGTTCGAATATTGACAAGGTTGAGTAATTTATTCAACATAGATAAACAATATTACTTTGGTGTTTCAAAATTTCTTTCCAAAATGAGGGAAATAAACCATTCACTTGAATAAACAAATCCCCTACCTCGTAAATCGTTGGAGGTGTCGCGGTTGTGGCAAGAGAAGAGTCCTTAATGGATAATGTCATTGGCATTCGGCGATCCCGGATCATTGTCTCCCAAGATTCCATACTCTATCAATGGATGATGCCATAGTACTTTTCCAAAGGATCCTCACATGGTGAAGTTGTGTTAAAAACCCCAACTCGAGCTCCATTTAAATAGAGGGGTAGGGTGAGTAACGCAATGAGGAATTAATGAAGTTTGTTAATGACTGATCCTCTTAATTATTGAATGGTACAGTTACAATATTTGATATTCAACCCATTAAATGTATTTTTAACCCATCGGTCCCACCACCACCACTCAACATGAGGTAGGATAATAAAATAACAATTTTTAGCTTATTTTATTATTTCTTATAAAGTTGAACAAACTAAATTTTTCACCTAACCTATTGTAGTCGAAGTTAAGCCTCCCTTAAGTGAATCCTAGTGATACGAGTTCAATGGTTCCCTTAGATTTCAATTCTGAGCACCGGTTCAAATGTTAAAAAAAGGCCACCTACACATTTACTGAACATACTTTAAAAAAGGTTTCTAAAATTATTAACAATCACCCACGACCTGCAGCAGTCGATGTTAGGCTCTACATAAGGAAAACACGTCCTCATGAGCTCAATGGTATTCTAGGATTTCCAATCCGAGTTACCATTTTGGATTTATATAATTATACAATAAAATAATTGTCACAATATTATTTTATTTGCAGCCAAAAACTAACTTCCACTCACGGCTCGTGTCGGCCGATGTTAATATCTTCATTAGGAAATCATACCCTCACGAGTTCATCGGTGGTCTGGGTTTTTTAATCCGAGTCACCATTAGTGAGTTAGAAGCATTTGAAAAATGAAATTATTTTTATCTAATTATTTTATTTACGGTTATGCCATTTTCAGGTTTACTCACCGGAGGCCTGCGCCGACTACAATTAAGTCATGCCTAGGGTGGACCTGCCATCCTGAATGCAACGGTGCCTTCGTATTTCCGATCAGGGCACCCGTTTAAGTGTTTTTATAGATTTTCAAGAAAACCACTCACTCTGGATATTTAAAACTTAACATTTTTTGACAGATCATTCTGGGCACTCTGGGCCTCAGAATCACTGTCATCAGATTTTACGGTCTCAAAATAATTCCATATAATTAAAAAAATTATACGGAAATTCTGGTTTATTACACCTCTATCACCTGAAGCAGGGTCCACCCCTGCTTATTGTCCCCTTAAGACCATGGAGTACCAACGGGGGGTGATGGTGGTATGACCTAAAACCTATTCCCACAACCTTCAACTCTACCTACACCCATGCCACGTCTGACACCCTACGGACCACCATGTTCAACCCTATGCCTCTACCTGGGTAGTCCCTCAACTGTCTGCTAATCGTACGTGCAGCGAGTCAGGAAATCATGATCTATGTGCCCCTAAATGCCACATGGGTAGAACACCATTCTCTTCTTATGAATCCCTCTTCCATGGTATCCTTATACCACTTACCATGTGTCATGGGGCCATCCCCTAGAAGTTTAGACATGCTTGGGTCCCTGCATCTTCTACCTACTACCCAATGTGGAAGACTCCACCACCTGGTGTCTACTGATAGCTCCTACTACTGGTACCTTCTCTTCCAATATTCTCTCCAAAAGTATAGCTCCCTCTAGAACCCCGAACTGAGTAGGGACGCTAAGAGACACCATAGATGCCCTAATCTCTTGGCGTAGTCCCTTCTCAAAAGTTCAAGTCCTAAAGAACTGGTCTCACACAATGTCTGTGGAGTAGGGAGAATGATCAGTAAATATAGCTGAGTAATCTACTACTATCATGCAACCATGATATAGGTGTAGTCACTCCTGTATATGCACAAATAAAATCATCACTGGATAGAAATACTCCCTAAATTGGTTCTTAATGTCTATCCAAGTAAGGGTTTCCTTGTCATGCATCTGGATTGTTATGCTCCACCATTTCCCCCACCGATCCCTAAAGAAGACTTATGGCTAAGACCTCCATTTGGTCGATAGGAGTCATCAATAGATGGAAGACTCACGAAATCACCTCCATCCAATCCTCAACCACCCAAGGGGTCAGTCTCACCTCTAATCTTGGGAGTTCTCTTCATCTGGAACACATGTAATTCACTGATCCTGCGTGCATCCCCAATCAGAAGTTATGGTAGAAACTATTGATCAACAGGTAGTGGTAACACTAGTGCACCACCCAGTTGTTATACCTCCTGTACTGATGCTTCATCACTAGGTGTACCATCCTTATGGTCATGCAATGGAATCCTAGCTAGCTTTCTATGTGGAGGCATCATGAACCAGATCAATATGAACCAAATTCAATAGAATATTCCTAGTGAATAAACTCAATAAGGACAAGAGGACACACTCAAAATTCTATATGATTAATCTACCATTTTTTCATGCAACCAGTGTTTTCATGAATCAAGTTGAAAAGCAGGTATCTAGAGTCCTGGTGTAGGGATGTTTCAGCCACCACACCAACACTGGAGTCCCTATCATAAAATCCAAATTCAAAACACTTAACACTATTGCCCCAAACCAATCTCACAGACTCTGAGTCCCAATGTTGAACCAAAGCCACTCTAATACCACTCATTCATGACCCGTATTAGTGGGGCTCGCACTGTACAACACTTAACTCCCCTCCAATAGGCCATGGGATGGAAACTATCACCAAGTAGGCCTATATAACAAATGATACGAATTTACTTTGAACCTATACGCACATACACGGCTGCAAGACCACAAATGTTGAAAAGTAAACACCGAGTAAACCATGCATTCCACTAAGATAAACATTGACAGTAATAGTATAAAACTAAAATTAAAGGGACCAATATACAAGACCAATAAAATAGAATTGGAAAACAAGATAGTACACAAGTCACTAAAAAGGCTTCTATAGAAAACCATACCTAAAGGGTAGGTGAAGGGTAGCTTATAAAGCCATAAAAGTATGCCTAGCCTATCTGATCTCATTGGGAACCACCTGGTCAGGGAACACTGATGCCTCTATCAATGCTTTGGTCATTTTCAAAATACATGACATGTGAAGGCAAAGCCCGTGCATGGGTGAGTAAAACAATACTCAGTTGGACACCCCCAAAACAAAAAAGAATTACCATAAAGTAAATACCACAAATTAATAACCAAAAAGTAAATTATAAATGAATTATTTTTAGCTCACAAAAGTATAAATATAATCTATGAAAATAAATACTATCAGGCATAACCTCATAACACCCATTAATATTTAGTCATGTAGACCCATCGAATCACATTGGCTGGCTGAGTCAGTTAGACCCACTTAGTTATGTACACACGCTGAGTCACTTAGACCCATTGTCTCTTAGACCCACTGGGTCACATAGACTTGTAATCATAGTCTTCTCATCAAAATCTGCCACAAGATTCCTGCTCATAGCGCACTTGTTTCAGAAGAAACTAATCCTCAAGCCAAATTTTATTATTCCACTTCTAAGAAAACCCACATAGAGTATCTCAAAAGGACCGCCTCATTGTGAGGGTCCCAACTCGACAAATGACTCATCAATTAGATGTAGGGTTTGAAAGTTTCTGGGATATTTGTAAAAAGGTGATCATTGGGTCTGGGCCGTGTCTGACCCAGTCAATCCGATTCAATCTTATAGGCCCTACCAGAAGCGTTGGGTAAACCCGGCCCACGGTGGTCCTAATACAATAAACAAATCGTCAATCAGATGTACGATTTGATAGTTACAAGGAGTTTTGTAAAAAGGGGTTGGTTGGGTTTGGGCCCGGCCCGACCCAATTGAGCTGACCCAACCCTACCCGGCCTAGGGTCTGTCGACCTGGCCCGACCTATTGTGCCCCACCCAACCTTTCGTTCCAAACCCGACCTTCCAATAACGACCTAACCTGCCAGGTCTGACCTAACCTGTTAGGTCGACCCGTCCCGCTGGGCCTACTTGGCCGCGATTCTTGCCTGTATGGTTGCCCTGGGAGGCCTAGATTCCCCAGCCCGACCCACCGTGTGTGGACCATCTCATCGTTCCTCGATGCAATGGTTGATTCATGCTATCCCATTAAACATGGCTGCCAGTTTCTGGACTCCATCCATGCAAGCGGGCCCATGGACCGCATGCCCGTACAATCCCACAGTTGAGCCGTGGATCATCCGTCCTAACATGATGCCCCACCGATGTTGCTTCACCACACCGACGTGGACTCTACTCGCCGCCTGTGGAAGTTTTTTCATGTTCCTCCATCCTCAGCTATCGAACCAATGGCCTCCTACCGTTGAGTGGCTGTACAGCCCCGCACCGTCTCCCCTACCAAAGGCTCCTAATCCTTCTCCTCCAGTCAAAAAATTCATCCTGAGATAGATCCAAGATCCTCAAGTCCCGATCTACATTGATCTGCCGACGGTGAACGTAGAATGGGGGAATGAAGAAGAACATGAAATCCCAAAGAACGGACTCGGGCCTTTTTTCATGTGGACCCAAATTCAATATTTTTAGTAGGACCACATAGAACGTAAGGAGAATCATATAGATCTAATACCATTTTTAATAACCGAAAAATAATTCCCTACCCGCAAGAATGATGGACCTTCAAATAAATATGTTAGTGGGTTGATAGGTGTTTGTCTTTTAGAGAGGAATAATGGGAAAATGGGTAAGCACATAGAAAATAAAAGCCCTACCAGGGATTGCATCAATTGTTGGTGAAGAATGGAGTTGCACTCTCATCGTTCATTGATCATAGATCTACGGTCTTTCATTATTGGTGAGATCCTTTGAAGAGGAAGAGGTTTTCATTATCAATGGAGATCTGTCATTATCCATCGAAATTCCTTAAAATCTTCAGAGAAAACATCAGGATCCTCTTCTGATCATGTATCCTGGTCAATCCATTAAATGAAGGAAATGTGTTTCCTCATTTTTGTTAAGTTGAGTCATAGTGTCATTACGCTGTTTCATTTATGAAATGAAATATTTGACATGTTTTTGAACTACCATTACTAATTTTGAATAAAATAATCTTTCTTAAGCTTATTTTAATTTTTTCCCTTAAAATGACCAAAAAATAACTTTTACTCTCGACTCGCACCGGTCGAGGTACGGTCTTTCCTAAAGAAAAGTATCCATTCCAAACGCAATGGTTCTCTCAGATGTTTAATCCAAGCACTAGTTTAGAAGTTACCAAAACTGTGCACACGTTCTATTTAGAAAAAGTTCATACAATTTTTCTGGGCACCCCGGGCCTCAGAATCACGTGTCGTCTCAGCGCTTGGTTTCGAAATAATCCATATGATTTAAAAAAATAATTGAATATTTCTGAGAAATTATAAAACACAAAATCATATGAGGTGAGAATTAGATAGAAAACATTTGATCCGTAATCTATTAAAATTCCTATATCAAACCATTGTGCTTTTATATTCACTTTCAAAACAACATTACATGGAAAAGGGAAAATTCTAGAAATGTGGATATCATACCGAGTCACCATTAAATCACCCAAATACATGTTAATTAAATCCATAACCATAGAAAAAACCATATATACTTGATAGAATTGTTACATAATGGGATCCTTGAATTATTTTCACTATGATCCAACTATCATTCATACAATTATTATGGATTCCAATAACCATCTTCTAGGTTATTAAAGTATGAACATAACTCATTTAAACCTAAAATAACACAATATATATAGGAAATTGTTTAGTTACTCAACTGTTTTGAACCATTTCTATTTCTCTAAAGGATCATCAGTACCATAGTATAATGGTGGATTCATACATAAAAGAACATGGGAATAATCTCTACGATCATCCCTGTGGGGATCAAACATTGAATGTTGAATGAGAACACATAAAACCAATTGGACAAATCAGTGACTGCATGAATAGAAAACTAAAAGGGATTCTAGTCATCTAGAGGGTTCACCAAATTTTATTTATCTGAAGGTCCCTTTTGAATAAGTTTTTGATATCATTTAGGGAAAAAAGAAAAACACAACAATAACATATAATAGGATAGTACCAGTCAAAATACAGATGCTCAATAACACTATCTACAAGATTTAAACTATCAAATCAAAATAAATACATATCAATGTTTTGTAAATTTTAAGGATTCACTTCATTCAAATTTCTCAATGAATTTTTTTCCTAATTACCCATGGTAACATAATCTTCTTTATATTTATAGCTCTCTAGAAAATAAATCCTAACCAACCGCTAATGTTCTGATTTATCATGACTAATAAGACATCCCAAAACATTATACAAACATTTATAAGAGATTAACCACTAAATAATAAAACATTTTCCTAAATTGAACTAAATTTCCCACCTTAATGGTACTCAAAATAGTCTTTATAAGGACTGAATAGTGTTCCTAATTCCCACAGGCTGGTGGCTAGTACAATGGCGTCTAAAAATAAAAGAGGGAAAACTATCCTCATAAGAATAATTCATCATAGAAAAGTAGTTGAATATGAATAAGTAACTAGTTGTTATTCCATGCATAAAATATGATACCAAATACAATATTTAAAAAATAATTATTGGAAAGCTAATCATAACGTTTCGAGTCACCACCTAACCATCACAACGGCATAAACGGTCTGTGTGTAACATTTGGATCACATGCACCACTGGTTTCTGTTAACACACAATGTATATGTAATAAATAACACCCACTTCCTACATGTTATCCCTTTTATTTATCTATATGTGCAATGATAAAATATATACACACCCCAATAAAAAATTCATTTGTGATCCGAAATTACTATGAAGGATCCAACCAAATCATTTCATAATTGATATATATCAAATAAACTAATCATGCAATAATTTTTAACAAAATAGTCTTGAAATATTTTCTTATATTATATCAATTCATGCATTTAAGAACTATTTAGTTTCTATAAAGGAAGGTTATAAAGGTAATTTCTATCAAAATATGAATGAATGAGTTTTTCAATCAGAACTGTAATGAATGAAATATTTCATGACATTCTCATGTATAATTAATTCCTCATGAATCAATTTTAAATCAATTTTCCACTGTTAAGAGACCCATGGAATAATTTGGTTTAGTAATCTCTTAGATCAATTTGGGGTACTTTTCTCAATGTGCGAACATTCCTAGGTCCTAGGATTATGTGAAACAAGATAATTTATTGAGGAATAGAAACCCAACTCTAATTATAATTTAGTTATAATTACCATCTTTAATGAACTTATAGTTAGAGATAATACATGTCATTTAGTCGTTATTCTCACCTAACTACCCAAACTCACATGTGATTTAATGAAATAATATAAAAAAAAGATTTCATTCATTTCAATCCATCTCAAATAATTTCCACTAATAAATTATTTCATTGGCCCTAAATTCATGTTTTCAAAATCCTTTAATATATTTAGAAAACCCAAAATAAAATTTATTTTCTTCAAAAATAAGGTCTTTTTAAAAAATTCAATTAATTTCGAAATCATCAAACATATCCTTCTACAATTATCAAGAATCATAATCAATGTCTTTAATAAAAATCATACCATTTTTTTCATATACATTATCTATGAAATTTTCATTATATTTGATAAACCATACACAATATGTTCAACACATAGAAACACCATTCCCTTTAGAAAAAAATAATTATGAAACTCAAATAATTGTTTAGAAATAAATAGAAAATTTAATTAATATAAATGAATTATCAATTAAATAAATTTATGTATATTTCTATATGAAACTGACTAAAAAAATTCAATATATCAGGATACAATAAAATATAATCCATACCCAAATAGAGAAAAAAGTTCGGGATAGATCAAATGAGAATCCCAACATCACAACTCATCTTTTCAAGATCTAAATCCAATAATGACATGATAATCTAAAACTTTATGAGACGTATAGTGAGGAGAAAACAATAAATCACGATCATAAGAGAACAAAAAAATAGAAGGGATCCCACAAATCAATTGACACTTCGAACATTGAAAAATCACGGTTGGGAGAGCTAAAATAATTTCCCAACATCCTTTATGGACCAACATATCAGTATAGGATTGAATGGGATGAATTAGGTTTGAAAAAGGGGTCTTGGGAATTAAATTAAGAAATTTTTATAATTAAACAACTATTATAGTATTCCACAACATAGTTCATCAAACTATTCTCTAATTATTCACCACCTAATGAGATACTGGAAAAGATTCATTATTTTTTGGAATGGTTTGATATAACTTTCACCAATAGTGCACCAAAAATTATGATATTGAAAGCATCAGAAGTTTTTGAAACACTATTTGAAAAACCTTGATAAACCATTCATGTTCCCACTAATCCATTATACAAGAAACATGAGTAGGCTACACGATTAGTACTAACCATGTGAGTAATCATGTTCTCTACACAAGAAATGAAACACATGGCCCATTGTTTACAAGGATGGCTCTCTTGGATTTCTATAATAGTATTCCAAGCATGAATAGGATCAGAAACCACTAAAATCACCAAAATTCACCAAATAATCCTAATACAATGTCCAAACAAAATAAGATCATAAAAAAGGATTAATGTTATCATAAACTGGGAATTATGTTGTTACACATTATTTTCATTCCATGACTAATAACTATATTTAAATGTATGAAAATTCAATAAATTTTATATAGAATCAACTTATTTCATTAAAATCATTTATCAACACTGATTAATTTATTAAATTAATATAAAAAATTTATTGAACACATGAAAATAGTTTAATGGAAAATATCGCATTAACTTTCATACAATTTTATATTCATTTCAAACCATTTTATAAACAATATATGATTTATTTTTAATTTTATTCAGGAATTAAATTATACATATAATTCATAATATAGTATTTCATCTGTACTCCCTCCCTACAAACCTCTTCGTAATAATTATCATATTTAAATATAAATATTTTAATTATATATTTAATCTCATTTGATGATCGATATTTCATATATCAAAACATATATATATATTATTTAATAAAAATAAAGTCCAAATTTAGTTTTTGTTAAATATGGGGTGAATGTGAATATAGGTATGACCCCTAAAGCTGGCCTCTAATAGGCCATATGTATTTTATTTATAGAAAGGGTTTACAAATATATCAACTTGATTGAATTACCCTTAATATAAAAATTTTCTTGTACATTAGCTAATATGAAATACATAATTAAACTCTTCGAAAACATAAATATAAAATTTACATATATGAATGTAATTTCATTGAGATGAAAATGAAAATAAATACCAAAAAATTCCTATGATTTCCCCTTAAATCTCTAACAACTCCAGAATAATTGAAAGTTCTAGTTATTCCAATAAATTATCACTGAAAAAATCATACATACCTAAAAATTAATTTATTTATATAGTTTGATCATATATTTGGACAAGGTAGGATCCTCCCCCTAACTTCTCCTTCAAATCTGAATAAACCATACTACATCCCGGGGAGTTCCTAAATAATACAAAGTCATTACCTTAATATGTAAAACTATATCCTACCCTCCAAATGGATCACCCATCAAGCAAATCATAGATGTATGCACATCCATATGAAATGAGTATATATAAGTAGGTACCCTAAATAAAATTCCCCATTAGTTTTTATATCTCATTCCCCAATTCCAAATGTCATAAGCATTAATCAATTATATATATATCATGTAATATTGAATGTCGGTCATGCCTCAACACTACTTACCCCAATATTTTGTATGTCCAAAAATCTAATGTTAGAATCAGTTTATATGACCATGGAATCACCTCATCATGAATCCCATGTCTCTATTCATGACCTCATCATCATCTTATCACCCAAAACCTTGTATATAGTATGAATGC
The DNA here is from genome assembly GCA_963277665.1 of Viscum album. Taxonomy (NCBI): domain Eukaryota; kingdom Viridiplantae; phylum Streptophyta; class Magnoliopsida; order Santalales; family Viscaceae; genus Viscum; species Viscum album. The sequence goes on from CAUJRU010000001.1 coordinate 9,321,162, forward strand.
CCTTAAAAATTTTGAATTATGCCTCAGTCCATCACATCCTATAAGTGTGAACCTATATGAGATTATAGTCACCACATACAAAATACATATATATTCCATAACACTAGGCTATGAATACTCGTTGGTACACATATGTAAAAACTATGATCCATCACAACCTATGTATATATACACCCTATTACTTAAGAAAACAGACCCCTCAATATGACTACACATTAAGCTACATCTGATTGCATAGTGGGGAAGTGTTAGATGAAACATTGTAAAATATTATTATTAATTTTGTATTAAATAAATATTTTGTTGACTGTATTGGATAACATTAAAAAAAATTGAATCTATGGTATATAATAAAAAAATTATTAAATTTTACTGTAATAATCAGGATGATTAATTAGAGGGTGTAAAAAATAACTCCATTATAATATTTATATAGAGAAAATAATAATGTGTAATTTAACAGTAGAAGAATTATTTGTAATGCTCATTTTCATCAGATTTTAAGTAAGGTAGCTTCAATAGTTTCTACATTATATAAATCCAAATATGACCTCTATAATTTACTATTTTATTGTAACACCCTGATATTTTATGGGATATAATACTTTTAATATCATTGATGTCTTGTGCCGTATGCTACACCAAAATTAGATTTCATTATACGCAACACCGTATTAGATTTCAGTATATGAAACACAATTCTCGGATTTTTTAACTCAATTTAAATGTTCTTTTGATGAAATTAATTTCACGCAATACCGACTAAATGTGATAAATAAATTTTATAACCTAGCCATTATAATGGCGGGTATAAATAGTATTAACTTCCTTCTAAAAACAATATAAATGAAAATAAGTGAGTCTATAAAATAATAAAATCACTCGTTATGGATTTTATTAGTGATGTATATATGTAATATAATGAATTTAATGTTTTAAATTTGCCTTATATTTTTTCTATATATGATATAAGAATAAATTCAATCTTTCGGATAAAAGAAGTATTTCTCAAAAAAATATATAGTTTTATCGTCTTTAGATGGAGAAACCTTTTAAAATATATTTTTTGAAAATTTTATCCATCCTATCTGACATAATAAACTTTTTCTTTGGGCGCATAACATAAAAATTTACCTTGGTTTAATGTTGGTTATTTTTCTGATAAACTCATATTTTAATGAGTACTGAAAAATACTTCATTTTAACTCAAAACTTCATTTTCATCTAATTTATTTATATAGTTAGATTATCTTTTTAATTGGTTTTAAAGTTTAACTGGATTATATTTTTATCATTTAATCTAATTTTTTTCATTATAAGTAATTTCACATTTAAATGGGGCATAAACACATGTAAATCTTTTGATAGTTGTTACTTCTGAATAACCTTCTTTCTTGTTTTGACAATCGAAATTAATTTTATATAAATTAATGGAACATCTATGTTTTGAATTTGTAAAAATGGATTCCATATTTTTAATGATAAGGTCCAAATTATTTAAATATGTACCTTTTATTTTTGGACATTGTGAATTTAATTATTTTTTATTTTTTACGGTTAAAGGATAAATTAGGAAAATAATGGTAAAAATAATATTATAATAACATAAAACCATCTTAAAACATGTACTAATATTATTGGATGAGATATGGGAGACCCAAAAAATTAAAAAATTCTTATGTTGACCTTTTTTCATTTGAGAGCCACTTGGGTGTAAAAATGACATGTTATAATAATTAATTTAAAGCAAAGGGAAATATATCAGAAACATGTATCTTTATACAAAAACAATTTTAAGGTGGGGTTATATAATTGATCTATTTTACTATAAATGTTCATTATAAATATAAAATATATCTTACATCAAGGTATATTATTTATAATTTTTAGAAATTGGATAAATAAATTTATTTATGACACAATGATGATGAAGTGATTACCTTATTAATGAATGATTTAAATAAATGATATTATAAACATTAAAAAAATGTAATTGGAAACTTTTTATGTCATACAAGAATTTTATGGTTGAATATGACATATTATATTTGATTAACTTTTTTTAATCAATCATGTTTTTATATATCTAAAAAAATCAATTACTAAATACTTTCAAAATGGACATAAAAATGTTTTAAAAAAAATTATTAAATGATATAATAGTCATAAAAATATAATATTTGGCTAACTGCCTTAGATAATGTTGAAAATTACATCACTAATCCACTTGAGTTTCCATTTGCAATTTATAGTAACTATATTGACCATATACTATAAAAATACAAGAAGACATGGTAAGAGTTAATTTATTTAATTAAGGGTTAAATCCAATCTAAAAGGTTAAAATGGGGACCAAAATTTGTCTAAAACCTATTGGTTGAGATTATTTAGACCCATAATATTTTTATACTCTAAATATATAACTTTTTGAGATATTATAATTCTATAATCAATTTATAATATAATAATATTTGAAGACTTTCCTAAAGTTCTACTACTCCCACTTATAAAAGGAAACCACATCTAACCACTCACTCTCACCACGCATGCCCATTGGATGGTCGAAATTCTGCAAAACAAATATCCAAAAATCCCTCCATTCCTCCTAGAGGCCACAAATTTGGAAAAAAGACATATTAAGGAGGCTATTTGTGCAAATTAAAAGGTGATACTCAGAAAAGAGGTTATTGTTTTATTGCCTATTTCAAAATTCAATTCTTCTTCTACTTCCACTTCCTAGGTTGTTTCTTTAATAAAGTATTAAATATTGTATATTATACATTATTATAAGTTATTATAATTATTGGAAAACCTTATAACTTCTTTTATCCATCCTATGAATAACAATATCACCATGTGTGCGTACGTACGACTTACCGTCTCTACGCCATGGTGTAATTTGTTATTCAACAATATTTAATTTGGATGGGTATAATGATGAGTATAATGAATTTAAATAATGAATATGACATGATAATTATTCATTATATTTAATATTACAACCAATTTTATACCATTTAACCATTAAGTGAATGATATCATCGCACGTGCGTACGTTTGACCTACTGTCTCCACGATGCAATGTGATTCATTCAACAGGATCTTCATAAAACCAAGATTATATACATAAATGGAATTAATATATATGATATTTATTATACTAATATCATTATTTAAATGATATAACTATAACCTAAGAAGTGGAACATGAACATTTCTGATAAAACATGCCTAAGAACATAAAGCAGTTAATATCCGAATAACGAGTGATAATGAAATGTTACTAACAAACAGATGATAATATAATCATATATGATATCATAAAAATTATTATGATTATTTAATTGGTCAATAACATTATTTAAATCATTATACAGGAGGTTCAGATACATATGAATTACACCATACCTAAGGTAAGGTATAATTTTGCAATCATATTATTATCTGATATTGTTTAAATGTATGTATTTACTTGGGAATATTTATCATTCACATCCATGTTTCCTAAATATATAATATTATTTATATTATTATACTATTTTTAATGTCAATTTTATCCATTGGTGAATTTGAATTAAACAATATGGAAGGAATCATTCTTTTGTTTTCAATATGATGTACTTTCTGACTTTTCTGATAAGAGTATGAGAAGAAGGTTTTTTAACTTATACTACATGAATGAATTTTTACACCTTATATCCATGAATATTCCTATACAAGATTTCATGTTTAATTTCAACTAATTTTTTTAATTTTATGGTATTTTGAGAAAAGATAAAGTTTTTGAAGAAGATATATATTTTCCTCAAGAATTAAGTTCTACTCTTTTATCAAATTTATTATACATATAAGATAGCACTCTATAAATAGGGTTATGGTTCTATAAATTTTATTAATATGATTTTATTGTGTTAATGGTGTAATGATATTTTATATGGATTATGTTATAATGGAATGATTGTTAAAAAACCCATTTTATTTCTTGGATTATACTATGGTGAATGATTTATGTTTTTATGGCACATGTAAGAATTATTTCATTATGAGATTGGTGGGATGTATGTATCTATCAAATGAATTGGGTAAAGATTTATATCTAATGATATAGACATGAATGGAATGGAATGTAAATCTAGTTCAGTAATACAGGGATGGAATGACAGGTAATCATGGTTCAGTAATGGACTTTGTCTGTTATGATGTTCTTGGTAATGAGACTTGGCTATTATGGAAATGATTTTCTATACTTATGTGTTTTCCAAAAGTTCATGTTTTATGCCAATACTACGTTATCATAGTTAATGTTCCTTTGTGATTTATTCCTTATAAACTACTATGATTTATTTCATGACTCTATATTTTGATATCCAAATGTTATGTTCATTTTTTTTACATTCATATGTTTATCTATTGTTTTCATACCCTTACTAAGCATCTAAGCTCACCCATTATTATGTTTCCATTCCATAGTTTATAAAGAAAATATATAAGTATGAGTAATAAAGGGGAAGACCCTTATGAGAGATATTGAAGATCTTTCTCATGTTATAAGAATGTATTCCATGTTTCCAAAGGCACTAAACTATTATGGCCCTCTGACATGAATTTGTAAAATGTAATGAATATTCATGTAAAAAGATGTAATTTTCATATAGATCATTATTGGGTTGTTATATTTATCACACTTCATTCTCATGAAAATTTCATGCTTAATAAAATTTACATGAGATCCATACTAGTTGATCATCACTTGGGACATTCATTAAATATTTTCATAATATTAGGTCATATGAAGATATCATAATGTGATATCTAAGTAGAATTTAGGAAGATATACAAATGAATTTAAAAATTTAAAATGTTCTTTATATATATATATAATATCTTCTTATGCATTTAACATTTTAACTTTTAACGAAAAATAAATAACATTTGTTAAATCAATTCATTAGTGAAATTTTATTAGTTCAGATAAAAAAAATCAATTTTTTTATTAAAAATCAATTTATTTAAAAATATGATTTCTATATGCTACAAATTTTTATTTCGTAATCTGAATATATTATTATGAAAAATAATATTTTCAATTTGAATTATGTATTAACATTGATGTAATTATGAGTTAATAAAAATAAGTAAATGAAGATTAAATACTTTTAAAATTAAATTTCCCATATGAAAATATTTTTTATAAATTAAAATTACATAAAAAAATAAATTAATTAATTTTAGAAGAATAATTTTATAAAATAATTCTCATTTTTTTATTCATGATAATAATATTATATTTGTATCAGCTTTTTCGACTTTAGAAGAATGATATATTTTAATGTAAGTAGTAAAAATATTATTTTTACAAATACTTTGTTATTTATTAAATCAATAGAATATATGAATAGAAATTTTTATGAAATATTTTTCATTTCAAAATAAGTTACTTATAAGTAATATCATACATTTGAAAATATTTTTTTTGAGTCAAAAACATATATTTCACATTTCAAAACAAAAAAAATATTATTTTTTGGTATAACTATTTTTTAATGCGTTAAACATTTTTTATTTCTTCATGAATTATTAAAAATTCTTTAAATTTTATCTACTAAAATATAATTAATATTTGGAATCAGAATTTATAAATTAAGTAATTAGCCACATTTTATTTTTACTAATGAAATATATTTTCATTGAGGAATAATTAGTAAAAATTGAACAAGAAATAATTAAATAATTGTTGAATGATGTGGTAAATGACCTAAAAATATTTTAAACATGTCCCCAAATTATTTTTCGAAGACTTTAATTTCCCTCATTCATCCACTTAGCAATATTGTACAATTTTTGAGAAATTTTCCTTAAATTATGCACCAGTCTATATGTATACTAAACTGGGCATGTTTCTGGACAAGTGTCACAACCTTCGCACATCCCTTCCCTATCTCATAACCTTCATTCAGTTTTCCATCGAATGAACCGGTCACCCTTCCACGATTCTGGTCTCCCTAGTCTCATGTTTCTATAGCAAGACTGTTTCTCTTTCCTTGTCATCTCCCATTTTCACCTTCATTGGTCTCTCATATCTAGGGATTTCTTAGATTCTCGATACTCTATGATCACCTACATCAGTCACCCTAATGTATGGTTTCCTAATCTTCTCTATTCGGTCTCCCCTAACTTTCTTCTCTATTCGGTCTCCCCAATCTAGGGTTTCAACTCCTTTCGCATGGGTGTTCCGTTGGATTCCCCAAGGGTTCTCAGTTTTTTCATCTACTCCAGGGCCTACATCCCTCATGTTGTTTATGGAATCTCGCCTTTTAAACATAACTTTTTATTACATTTTAAAAATAGAGGACCTTTAATGTCTAGTGTCTTGGAAATCGGGAACAAAATACATGAAAACATATAACACTATTTTAAATCCCCTTAAAAATCTGCTTTAAAATTTTGTCCTATGTATAACTACTACATCTCATAACTTGGAGACATACATCAAAGGAAAGGGTGAGTAGAAATCCGAGTAAGGAAAGCAAGGGAATCATTTTACTTATAATATCATTAAGAACTTGTTGAAAAACATAAAGACATGAGAAATTGAATTGGAGGCATTTCATAATGAAAAGAACATGAACCATGACATGAATATTTGGATACAACATTTAATTTAGACATTCATGAAAATATCACCAAGGTTCATCCCCAAGGTGTCATAAAAATTACCAAGGTTATTCACCAAGGAATCGTGAAACTTTTCATTTCTAGAGATTATATTATTTACCCATTGCATTTTTGTGCTATCAGGGCACACCCTTAATGTGTATTTATTTTTCATGTGATCTATATAGTTCATAATCAAATATTCCATAAATAACTCAAATAGAGTAAAAGAAATTGGTTTCATATCAACATCATGACATTTTAAAAAGTGTTTTAAAAACATGATCATTATGTCATTTATACCCCATGGAAGGGAATTAGGGTTATATGTATGTCAATTAGAAAGTCATGAATATAATTTTTTATGTCTTTAGGAACAAACATATAGACTAAATTGGTATGGGTATTCACATAAATAATATAAGAGAATTTATTTAGGGAAATAGAGAGAAATGTTGAGACGAAATTTCTGCAGGATAACGGCTATATAAAATGGTTTTAGAAAAAATAGTAAGAGAGGGGACAAGGGTAAACCACTCAGAAATAACTCATAATATAGTATATGGACATTATAAAATAGAAACAATAATATGGTATTGATATTTTAATGAAATAACACATGGAAAGGAAATTTGAATGAAAAGAGAAGATGCGATTTATTTTTCAAAAATTCCGTAGCATAACGACGTCACTTAAAAATCCATAAAATAAGTTGATGAGAACAAAAATGGTCTCTCGACATTTTCAAATAAAATGGACATAAATAATAAAATATAAGAACATACCCTAAAGTAATTAAATAGAAACTAGAATATATGACATAAAGGAAGTCATGACTTAAAAGAGGAGCGTGAAAGGTTCCCTTACCATGAAGAGTATTTTCGAAAGCTTGAAGGTTGGGACCTTGGGGGGATTGATGGAACCTTGTCAGGACTTACCGGGAGGTAAAAATTCCATAGATTTATTGAGGAGGATTTTTTAATTAATGTAATGAGGTAACGTCTTGGCATTTATTGAAAAAGTGAGGGAATATTTTATTCATTTCCAAGGGACACCTCATCTGTGGTATTTTCCAAACCATGTGCTTTCCCATGGTATTTGAACACGGTATTGGCCCCTTGGGACCCCTCGTAGAATATCATACTATTCACAAGTCGACCAGAATGATTACATTATTACTACATCATTAATGATTTCATTAAACACCCGAAACTCATAACTGTATTGTCACTATTCACTGAAAAACAAAACATTTTATAAAAATATCCTAAATTCACCCAAAACTAATATCGATGTTCTGAATTCAAAAATGAACTCCATTTTTTTAAAATAATTTTCTAAATATTTTAAATTTAATTTTTAAATAAAATAATTATTTATTCAAAAAACAACTCTAAAACTATAACTTGTTTTGTAAAACCTTGAAAAAGTAATCCAAGTATAGTAAAATTATCGTATAACCATGAGAAAATAAAACACCATTTATGATTACATTTGATGAAAATAAATTTTCATTTTAAATTAATAAATTAATTATAAAATTGTAAATAAAATATTTATGACCTTGAAAAATAACAAAACTTATACTATGATCTTTTTTTCACTTTTAAGATGATTAAATTGTATTTATACATTAATTGGTGAAGTTACTATTTTTTTACCGATTTACTAGTCATTACTATTCATTACTATTCCTAAAGGTATGTTATTATTCATACTTTACTATTCACTAAAAATTATGTTGATCTTATTAGATTCTAAATTTCGTACTAATCACAACTGTAGAAGAAACTTTTTTGAAAATCATTTCACATTGTTAATTTTTTAATTTTTACATGAATATTTTATAATACGCGTTTTCCAAAATTCATTAATAATATTCATCCTATATTTATCCGGGCATTTAAAAATCACAAATTTTACCGTAATAAAAAATAAAAAATTTATTTATACCATGGGATTAAAAGAATTATCTAAGTCCTCATTACGTAGCCCCTTATAACACATGCATTGGACCTACGTGTAAGGTGTGCTATGGTTATAGAATCTTTGGGCGGCTCGGACAACATTGCTCGTGTGGTGATTTCTATCAGCTTTAACATCTCCCTTAGTTGATTCCATTCAACCTTCACATTTTGAAGCTCATCTTGGGCTTGGCCCAGAGAAAATCCCTAGGATGCTACCTCCTTCCCAAGATCCGACATATGGGCTTCGTACAGCCTTAGTCTACTAGATGAGTCCATAAACTCTTCTTTATGTATTAATTAACCAAGATCACTTTTATTTATAAAAAATAATTGTAACATTAATATTTTAGTTTCCAACAGTCATATTGACCAATGGTAATATAATAGTCGAAATCCAATGATATCACTTCATTAATTAAAAGATATAGTTTTGTGGAGTATAAAATTAAATAACACACAAATTTATGAAATAAATATTATTCAAAAGTACTGCTCATTACATTCTTCCCCCCTTAAGAAATTTTTTCCCTATAATTTTAACTTGATCCCTAAGAAGAGAAAGTTTGTGGGAACTTCTTCCTCATAGACTCGTCTAGTTCCCATGTGTCTTCGTCACACTTTTGATTCCTCCACAACACCTTAACTAGGTGGGTAGTCTTGTTGCGTAAAACCTTGTCCCTATGATCCTAGATATCCACCGGCTTCTCCTCATAAGAGAGGTAATGTTCCATTTGTACCACCTCTGGATTTAGTACATGTGAAGGGCCAGGTATGTACTTCCTCAAGAGGAATGCATGGAAGATATCATGAACTTGTGCTAGATTCGGTGGAAGTGCAAGCCGATAGGCCACAGCTTCTATGCGATCAAGGATTTCATTAGGGAAAATGTACCTAGGTATGTGCTTCCCTTTCTTCCCAAACCTCATGACTCTCTTCCAAGGTGAAATTGGAAAAAATACATTGTCACCAACTTCAAACTCCAAGTCCCTTCAATGGTTGTCAGCATAGATCTTTTGTCGACTCTGAGCAGACTTAAGGCGTTGTTGGATGGCCTGAAACTTTCTTGTCATCCCTTGCACAAGATCAGTTCCAAGAAGCTTTCTCTCACCAACATCATTCCAAAAAGCATGAGGTCAACATCACTTACCATATTGAGCTTCATAGGGTCCCATTTGAATGCTCGAGTGGAATTTGTTGTTGTAAGAGAACACAACTAAAGGGAAATATTGATCCCATCCTCTTTTAAATTCCATTGAGAATTTTCTCATCATATCTTTGAGTGTTTGAATAGTACATTTTGATTGGCCATCAGTTTGGGGTGATAGCCATACTAAAATTCAATTCAGTGCTCAGAGCATGTTGAAGATGTAGAGGCCCGAAGCTTGACGTACATGGACATTACATTACTTTTGCGGAATACTTAATACATAACAAAACAGACACACAAGGACCGTAATAGTTTAGTGTCTTTCGAAACTCGGAATAAAATCTTCTAATCGTGGTGAGAGATCTTCAACATCTCCCAATAAAGATATTCCCCTTTTTTTCTTACCTAAAACCTTTCTTTATATACTGGGGAAAAGAATACATAAAAAGGGTGATCTCAAATGCTCAGTAAGGGTAAGCATGGATAAAATAAAACATACCATATAAATTTGAACTTAAAAACATGAACATAATGTTTAAACATCAAAAGCTAGAGCAATGACATAAAACATGGAAGTACGTGAGGCATAGATCATAAAGAAACATTAATAATGATAAAATATCATGGGAAAAAACATGTAATTCTGGAAACCATTAAGCACATGATATGATTTACATAGTAGCCAAGGCATTGCTGCCAAGACCATCTTAGTGGACAAAGTCCCTTTCTGAATCGAGTTCACTCCTCATTCCAGTCCTGTATTACTGAACCGGTTTAACTTCCCGTTCCAACCATGTCTATCTCATGAGATATAAAATCTTTACCCAATGCATTGGAGGGAAATATAGGTCCCACCCATCTCATAATGAAATCATTCTTACTTGTGCCACAAAATAAACATACATCATTCATAATAACCCAACGAATAAAATGGGTTTCATAAACATAATCCCATAATCACATAATCCATATAAAAGAAATGGATATCATTTCATAATAAGAAGAGTGAAACCATTTAAATAATAGAGACATGATACTTGAAACATAAACATATGAAATAATGTCATCTTATATGGAAAATGGTTTTGATAAAACACTTGAAATGAATTCTTGAGGAAAATATCATTTTTTCTTCAAAATCATTTTATTTTCACAAAATTTCATGCAATTTTAAAACAAAAAGGACTTTTTTTGAGAATAGTCATGCAATATTTTGGAGGAAGCTTCATGAAAATAAGGCTTTATAAAACTGTAAAAATCCTTTCATGTTGTATAAGTTAAAAAAATAATATTCTCCTCGTACTTTTGTCGGAAAAGTCAAAAAAGTACCTCGTAACGTAAACAAAAGAAAGATTCCTTAAATACCATATAGTAAATGTCAAAAATGGGTAAAAATGACTTTAAACATACATGAAAACACTTTTATAAAACACGGACATGGACGATTGCAATAACCCTAGTAAATACTTACGAATAAGCAATCTCGGATAAAAATGAGATTTGCAAAATTTTCCCTTACCTTATGTCTAATATGCTTCGTATGTATCCGAACCTCCTGTATAATGATTTAAATAATGTCCTTGACTTATTACAGAATTATATTCATTGTTATGATATCATATATGGTTTACTTATGACTTTATATTACCCGTTCTTTTGTAAATTCCATGTTAAAGAGTGTTTTGGGTAAAATCGTTTCATTTGTCGTCCGTGTTTTGACTTGTAATTATTCATATGATTACTTAGATCATGATTACTTAATTCCAGAATATAAAACATGATTTATATATAATATATATTCAGAGTATACATATATATAATAGATCGATAAATGGAAAGAAATACACCGTTCATGGAGACGGTAGGTCGTATGTACGCATGAACGCTGTTTTCGTTTCCTTATTGAGTTGAATGGAATTAATTAGATGACATACATATATATATATACATAAATAAAGCAGCTTTATAATTTCATATATTTCATTATTATTGCTTATATATACTTTATAATCATTCTTAAATGGTTAACATGGAGAATGAATCTCATCGCGTCGTGGAGACGGTAGTCCGTACGTACGCACGAGCGATGATATCGTCCCCATAATTATTGAATTCAATTTGATAGGATGATACAATGTATCATAATCATTATGATGTTATAATAACTATGTATAGTTATTCTTTACACCATTATACCCATCCATGTAAGGTGGTGTTTGAAAAACAGACTACACCATGGCGTGGAGACGGTATTCCGTACGTACGCACGCGCGGTGATTTCGTTTTCCATAGGATGGATAGATGGTGAAATTGGGTTTTTTTCATAATTATAATAACATATCAGTATATTAGTGATACTTATGTTATTACTTCATAATGAAACAACTAAAGAAGAAGAAGTAGAAGATGAAATAAAGTTGAAAGAATCGGTAACGGACATTACCTCTTCTTTGAAGCGCCTCTTTGAGACCTCCACTTAGGGAACTACAATTGGTCTTTGAAGAATAACAGGACCTCTATGATGTTTCTAGGGAAGTGTAGAAGTGAATTTGGTAGGGTTTGGCCGAGCTTGAAGGCTCAAAGTGGTGTGAGGAAGAGAGGGAGGAGGTTCCCTTTTATAAGGGAGGAGAGGGGCACCTTTAGAAATCTTAAAAATATTAATTTATAATAAATATAACCCCACTTAAAAACATCCACAAATGACTCATATTCTAATATTAGATGATATAGGGTTGTAATATCATCAACAAATAAAATTTAGTCATGTTAGGAAATTATTCGAAACATTATCATCTTGATTTATCCTTACTTAATCAATTTAATTTTATTTGTGGTAATAACATTCTAAATTTTAAATTATAATAAAAAAATTACTTATTTGTTGTTAATTTCCAATAATTGGTTACTTTATAACATTTTAAACCATATAAATATAAATTTATAATATATTTTTTTAAACAATTTTATAATATGTTATTTTTATAAAATAACAATAGTGTCAATTTTGAAACTATTCATTTATTTGAATTTAAATAAAATATATACAGAATATATGTTCAAACTTAAAGCATCAATAGATTCATAAAAGTTCGTTTTTATCTAGAAAATTAGTGGAGAGCATTAAATAGTTCATATAATATTTATTTTATTATTTTTAAAACCATTTATTTGGTTAATCTCTTAATAAAATAATTACTACAACATTTTTTATAGTTATTTAATATTATTATTTGTTTCATAAAATTTAAAAATAAAATCCTATGATGAAGATAAATCTATTACATTTCACAATAATACTTTTACTCGAATTTATCATCTTAAAATCACAATATTTAAATTGTTATATTTATTAAATTATGAAGGTGAAAACTTTGGCATCATTTAAAATAAAATAATATAAGTGTCATAATCACTTTTATAAGACTCCAAACGGTTATATATTAGGTAATTGGATTATTATGGTATAGATATAAACTACGAATAAGTTTTGGTAAGGTTTGTGGGCCTTTTGATGGGTATTATTATTTCAATAAAAACTATATTACTTAATAAATAATTTCTCCATCATTAATGTATCACCATTAATGACAATTATTTAATCCCTAAAAATTCTAAATAAATTATCATGATGTAGATAATTTTATTATATTTCTGGAGACTATTCATGTTCGATGTTTTATGATGTTTATCACTAAATTAAAATTATTATACTTATAGGATTTAAGAGAGTGACATGTTGTCACTTTCTTTGGTTTTAATAATCATTAAATTATTTTCATAGTCAAAAGTCCATAAAATGAATCTAATCCATCCCTTAGGTGATATGGGTCTACTTTTATCCATCCAATAGAATTTTGGAATGTGTTAGGGTAATTTTATAATATTATATTTACCCTTAATTACCCGATTTACCTTTAAATATGGTAAATAAAATTTACCATAGTCACTATTCATAATTCCCAAAAATAAAAAGTAGCCTATTAACACAATTTGTACCCACTGATTCCAAATTTGGAATCCATTTTTTCAAATTCAATACAAATAAGTTGCAGAAATTAAATTAAAATTAATCCCGTTGTCGAATGAAAATTGGTTTTTGTTTAAAACAATGCAAAAGATTGAATTGATTTAACCTACGAATTCAATGTAAAATCAATGATAATGACATAAATTATATTAAATGGTAAAACTATATTCTATTTATACTTTAAAACCATTAAATATTATAATTTAAACATATAAATTATTGCGATGAAAAAAGTTGTTTTTAATTAAAATATAGCATGTTTTTACTATTCATCCAAATATGAAAGTTACTAGAATAATATGAAAATTTTATCCAAAGTAACTTTTTATTTCTTGATTCCACAGAAGAATTTTATTTTGTCAAATTGAACTTATAAACTTGTCAAAAACTAGATTTAAAGTGGGTGCGCCATCAAAAGGCGACAAAACTGCATTTTTTGAAAAATACTTATTTTACCCGAAAAATTTATTTTGTTCTTATAACATGTTCTAGAAAATGTGTAAGATGAATAATAATGTTATAAAATTCAAAATTTAGTTAATACTATTCATAACGGCTAGTTCATAATAATATTATAATAATATATCATTGTTTAGTAAAACCCGGTATTGCGTACAACACACGATATCGAGGAAGGTCGTGATTGCGTGTAATGAAAGCCAAGTCAGGGTTGCGTATAGTGCAAAACTCCTTTGTTGTTTCGTTATAACAGAATCCAACCATTTTTAATTTATACATTGAATATATATATATATACACTCAATTTTGTGTAGAATAACTTCTATCAAATGAACGTGAAATTGTGTATAACACGATCCAAGAATTGTGTTGCGGATACTGCAAGCTAATACGGTGTTGTGTATAGCGCAATGTAATCTTGGTGTAGCATAAAACACAAGACATTAATGAAATTAAAATAATATTTTTCATAAAATCTCGGGGTGTTACATTCTACCCCCCTTAAAATGAATTTCTCCCTAGAAATTCGTCGGGGTTATAAATGGTTTACTACTCGAAAATTTGTTTAATAGAAACCCACATCGTAAAAAGGAATACCAAAACTTGGCTTTAAAAACTAAATTATGAAATGTAACAGTTACCCAAATTAACTCATCAATGGGTTTCCACGTAGAGGAACATAAGTGAAAATATGGATATGGAAGAAAAATCTAACCATCAAGTTCTGATGGAGAGTGGTAGAGAACATGGCTATGAAATAGCCAACAATCACAAACCCATAGATTTGCGATGATCTAAGGTACCATCAGATTCATCGGATATAAGAGCACTAGGACAACATTTTTTGTTTTCAATATCATTTTCCTAAATTTGAAAATTTTGAATTAGAAGAAATACCTACTTTATTTCGATATAATCTCACCGTTGTTCGTGCCTTGAACAATTTCCACTTCATCTCATAAAGAAATTAAGTTGAATTTTTCATTCGTGAAGTGTTAGCAGATCATGTGATAGAATGATGGGTCATTCTGTCTGTCTTAATCAAAAGGTTAGCAATAGTTATATACATAAGTCTATCTATCGTATATCGTTCCAAAATAGACATATACTTCATCTATCATACCACTTAATAAAATAAAACTAGTTTATACTATCCAGGGACTTCCTGAAGGCCAGTGGTAGGCGATAAAGGCAAGTCGCACTTCGGTTGTGGGTTCGATTCCCACAGCCTTGTCTGACGCGATGCACTGTCGCCCGTCCTTCAGGTTGTCTTTTTTCTAAAACTACATTACTATAACATCCTAGCAATAATATCGAAAAAAGTTATATCCTTAAACAATAATAACTTATATCCAACATAATCCATTCCAATCTTTAGGCTTATCTAAAATACATCGGTCCAATATCATAGTATAAAGAAATCGATTACTTGAAATTTCATCAACCAAGAATGTGAATACCATCATTTATCCCCCATATATCTTGCTGGTCGAATTCCAATCATGTGAATACCTTAATCATGTATTCTCTTGAAAAATGAATACCCATTAAACCATAGTGAAAAAATGAATGCTGTCAAAAATTAACTCTTTCCACATACCAAAATCCAAAAATTCTATATACTCAAACCATGATATAAACTTCACCTTATATCAGTCATGAGCTCATGAATACTATTAAACATTTAATTTTCTCCTTATCACTTCATTATGCGCATATCATCAACATTCCAAAAATATCTGAATAACCTTTCATGGATACTGGTACCATTAATCATACACTTTCAAAACTCAAGGAAAGACAACAGTGTAACAATCCTTATATGTCTCTTTATTCTATAGTACCATGAGAATACTTATACAACATTACACTTGATAAACATGTAATCATTCCACTACCTTCTTAAACCATTGACTGAGCTTCAACAATTCTTTTATCTCACATATCATTTGCAGTCTCTTCATCATCATCAACATATATACTACCCATACGACCGTACTGATTCTCTTCATGAGACTTTCCCTTAGGGCATTGGTTTTCATAATGCCCGTACATTCCACATTTAAAACATTTAATCATTTTTGATGTCGTAGCAATACCATTATCCTTGTCCATGGTGTTAACTGAACCTTTTCCTTTGCACTTACTGGATTTGTGTCCTTCTTTTCTACACCCAAAACATCTTCCAGTTCCTTTGAAAAAATCTCCCTAATGCCTCTTCCCACATGATTTACATGAGGGAAATTGAACTTTCTTTCCTCTATGATCATCATGAAACTCCATCTTTCTCTTATTATCTGATTCGGGAAACTTACCAAAGTTGAGATTGTTGATCATATTATGAGATTGCTGATTAGGCATAATAACGATTTTTGGACTTCCAAATCCCGTTTCATTTGGTTGCTCATGAAGAATATCATTCCATTGTCCGTCATATCCTCCATTATCGTGAATCTTCCTGTTTCTATCCATTTTCTAAATCCCAAAAAGAATAGTGTGAGAGGAAAAAATCATGCTAGGGAAAACAACATAGTAAAGGGGGAGTACCCTCAATATCTAACATCTTAGGTTAAATTCTATGATCTTTTTCGTAGTTCTAGGACTATATACTATACGTATACTTATCCTTAGGGATATCCCTAGACATACCTTTGAAATATCTCTAGGGATCTCACTAACGTTTTCGCGTCCTAGTTTCCAAAGGTTGACTAAACCATTCCTATGATACCAACTGTAGAGGCCCGAAGCATGATGTACATGGACATTAAATTACTTTTTCGGAATACTTAACACATAACAAAACAGACACACAAGGACCGTAATAGTTTAGTGTCTTTGGAAGCTCGGAATAAATCTTCTAATCGTGGTGAAAGATCTTCAACATCTCCCAAAAAAGATCTTCCCCTTTTTTTCTTACCTAAAACCTTTCTTTATATCCTGGGGAAAAGAAAACATAAAAAGGGTGAGCTCAAATGCTCAGTAAGGGTAAGCATGGATAAAATAAAACATACCATATACATTTGAACTTAAAAACATGAACATAGTGTTTAAACATCAAAAGCCTGAGCAATGACATAAAACATGGAAGTACATAAGGCATAGATAATAAAGAAACATTAGGAGTGATAAAATAGCATGGGAATAAAACATGTAATTGTGGAAACCATTAAGAACATAATATGATTTCCATAGTAGCCAAGGCATTACTGCCAAGACCATCTTAGTGGACAAATTCCCTTTCTGAATTGAGTTCACTCCTCGTTCCAGTCCTGTATTACTGAACCGGTTTAACTTGTCGTTCCATCCATGTCAATCTCATGATATATAAAATCTTTACCCAATGAATTGGGGGGAGATATACGTCCCATCCATCTCATAATGAAATCATTCTAACTTGTGCCACAAAATAAACATACATCATTCATAATAACCCAACGAATAAAATGGGTTTCATAAACATAATCCCATCATCACATAATCTATATAAAAGAATTGGATATCATTTCATAATAAGAAGAGTGAAACCATGTAAATCATAGATACATGATACTTGAAACATACACATATGAAATAATGTCATCTTAGATGGAAAATGGTTTTGATAAAACACATGAAATGAATTCTTGAGGAAAATATCCTTTTTTCTTCAAAATCATTTTCTTTTCCCAAAATGTCATGCAATTTTAAAAGAAAAAGATTTTGTTGAAAATAGTCATGAAATATTTTGGAGGAAGCGTCATGAAAATATGGCTTTATAAAATTGTAAAAATCCTTTCATTCCGTATAAGTTAAAAAAACAAACATTATCCTCGTACATTTGTCGGAAAAGTCAAAAAAGTACCTAGTAACGTAAACAAAAGAAAGATTCCTTTCATACCATGTAGTAAATGTCAAAAATGGGTGAAAAGGACTTTAAACATACATGAAAACACTTTTATAAAACATGGACATGGATGATTGCAAAAACCCCAGTAAATACTTACGAATAAGCAATCTCGGATAAAAATGAGATTTGCAAAATTATCCCTTACCTTATGTCTGATATGCTTCATATGTATCCGAACCACTTGTATAATGATTTAAATAATTTCATTGACTTATTACAGAATCATTGTCATTCTTATGATATCATATATGGTTTACTTATGAATTTATATTACCCGTTCTTTTGTAAATTCCATGTTAAAGAGTGTTTTGGGTAAAATCGTTTCATTTGTCGTCCGTGTTTTGACTTGTAATTATTCATATGATTACATAGATCATGATTACTTAATTCCAGAATATAAAACATGATTTATATATAATATATATTCAGAATATACATATATATATAATAGATCAATAAATGGAAAGAAATTCATCGTTCATGGAGACGGTAGGCCGTACGTACGCTGTTTTCATTTCCTTATTGAGTTGAATGGAATTAATTAGATGACATACATATATATATATATACATAAATCCAGTAGCTTTATAATTTCATATATTTCATTATTATTTCTTATATATACTTTATAATCATTCTTAAATGGTTAACATGGAGAATTAATCTCATCGCGTCGTGGAGACGGTAGTCCGTACCTACACACGAGCGATGATATCGTCCCCATAATTATTGAATTGAATTGGATAGGATGATACAATATATCATAATCAGTATGATGTTATAATAACTATGTATAGTTATTATTTACACCATTATACCCATCCAAGTAAGGTGGTGTTGGAAAAACAGATTACACCACGGCGTGGAGACGGTATTCCGTACGTACGCCCGCGCGGTGATTTCATTTTCCATAGGATGGATAGATGGTGAAATAGGTTTTTTTCATAATTATAATAACATATCTGTATATGAGTGATACTAATGTTATTAAATCATAATGAAACAACTAAAGAAGAAGAAGTAGAAGAAAAAAATAAAGTTGAGAGAAACGGTAACGAACATTACCTCTTCTTTGAAGCGCCTCTTTGAGACCTCCACTTAGGGCACTAAAATTGGTTTTTGAAGAAGACCCGGACCTCTAGGATATTTATAGGGAAGTGGAGAAGAGAATTTGGCAGGGTTTGGCCGAGCATGAGGGCTCAAATTGGTGTGAGGAAGAGAGGGAGGAGGTGCCCTTTTATAAGGGAGGAGAGGGGCACCTTTGGAAATCTTAAAAATATTAATTTATAATAAATCTAACCCCAATTAAAAACCTCAAAAAATGACTCATATTCGAATATTAGATGAGATAGGGTTGTAATATCATCAACCAATAAAATTTAGACATGTTAGGAAATTATTTGAAACATTATCATCTTGATTTATCCTTACTTAATAAATTTAATTTTATTTGTGGTAATAACATTCTAAATTTTAAATTATAACAAACAATTACTTATTTGTTGTTAATTTTCCATAATTGGTTACTTTATAACCTTTTAAATCATATAAATTTATAATTTATAATTTTTATATTTTTTTGTGATTTTTAAACAATTTTATAATAAGTTATTTTTATAAAATAACAGTAGTGTCAATTTTGACACTATTCATTTATTTGAATTTAAATAAAATATATACAGATAATATGTTCGAAATAAAAGATTTAATAGAATCATAAAAGGTCATGTGTATCTATATAATTAGTGGAGAACATTAAATAGTTCATATAATATTTATTTTATTATTATTAAAACCATTTATTTGGTTTATCTCTTAATACAATAATTACTACAACATTTTTGTATAATTATTTAATATAATTATTTGTTTCATAAAAATTAAAAATAAAATCCTATTATGAAGATAAATCTATTACCTTTCACAATAATACTTTTACTCTAATTTAACATCTTAAAATCACAATATTTAAATTGTTATATTTAATAAATTATGAAGGTGACAACTTTGGCATCATTTAAAATAAAATAATATAAGTGTCATAATAACTTTTATAAGACTCCAAAATGTTATATATTAGGTTATTGGATTATTATGGTATATATATATACTACCAATAAGTTTTTGTCCGGTTTGGGGGCCTTTTAATGGGTATTATTATTTCAATAAAAACTATATTACTTAATAAATAATTTCTGCATCATTAATGTATATCCATTAATGAGAATTATTTAATCCCTATAAATTCTAAATAAATTATCATGATGTAGATAATTTTATTATCTTTCTGGATACTATTCATGTTCGAAGTTTTATGATGTTTATCACTATATTAAAATTATTATACTTATAATATCTAAGAGAGTGACATGTTGTCACTTTCTTTGGTTTTAATAATAATTAAATTATTTTCATAGTCAAAAGTCCATAAAATTAATCTAATCCAACTCTTAGGTGATATGGGTATATGTTTAGACATCCAATAGAATTTTGGCATGTGTTAGGGTAATTTTATAATATTATATTTACCCTTAATTACCCGATTTACCTTTAACTATGGTAAATAAAATTTACTGTAGTTACTATTCATAATTCCCAAAAATAAAAAGTAGCCTATTAACATAATTTGGACCCGCTGATTCCAAATATGGAATCTATTTTTTCAAATTCAATACAAATAATTTTCAGAAATTAAATTAAAATTAATCCCATTGTCGAATGAAAACGGGTTTTTGTTTAAAACATTGCAAAAGATTGAATTGATTTAACCTACGAATTCAATGTAAAATCAATGATAATGACATAAATTATCTTAAATGGTAAAAATATATTATATTTATACTTTAAAACCATTCAATATTATACTTTAACCATATAAATTATTGCGATGAAAAAAGTTTTTTTTAATTAAAATATAGCGTGTTTTTACTATTCATCAAAATATGAAAATTACCAGAATAATATGAAAAATTTATCCAAAGTAAATTTTTATTTCATGATTCCAAAGAAGAATTTTATTTTGTCAAATTGAACTTATAAAAATGTCAAAAACTAGATTTAATGGGGGTGCGCCATCAAAAGGCGACAAAACTGCATTTTTTGAAAAATACTTATTTTTCCCAAAAAAATTATTTTGTTCTTATAACATGTTCTAGAAAATGTGTAAGATGAATAATAATGTTATAAAATTAAAAATTTAGTTAATACTATTCATAACGGATAGTTAATAATAATATTATTATAATATATCGTTGTTTAGTAAAACCCGGTTTGGCGTACAACACACGATATCGAGGAAGGTCGTGATTGCGTGTAATGCAAGCCACGTCAAGGTTGTGTATAGTGCAAGACTCTTTGTTGATTCGTTATAACAGAATCCAACCATTTTTAATTTATACATTGAATATATATATATATATACACTCAATGTTGTGTAGAATAACTTCTATCAAATGAACTTGAAATTGTGTATAAAACGATCCAAGAATTGTGTTGCATATACTGCAAGCTAATACGGTGTTGCGTATAGCGCAAGGTAATCTTGGTGTAGCATACAACACAAGACATTAATGAAATTAAAAGAATATTTTTCATAAAATCTCGGGGTGTTACAGAAGACTTCTCCTGAAGTTTGATGTGAACCTTGGATCACGATCAGATATGATCAAAAGATGAACTCCATACAGCCTTACCACTTCCTTCACATAAATCCTGGCAAGTTGATCAAGGGATAAATCTTCCCAAATAGAGATAAAATGGGCTTTCTAGCTGAGACGGCCCACAATAACCCATAATGCATTGTTTCCATTGGAAGTTATCGGGAGACCAGTGACGAAGTCCATATGGTAATGTCCCACTTCCATGTTGGTATGGGTAGTGGTTGTAATACCCCTTTAGGAATTTATTGCTCTTACTTCACATGATAACATACCAAGATCCTTGAATTGTAGTTAGAAATATCCCTTTTCATATTATCCCACCAATAAAGATCAAGACGGTCCTTATACATTTTTGTGCATCTAGGATGTATAGAAGTGCTATGAGCTTCATCCATTTTCTACATCATTATTTCTGGAAAAGATGGAACACATAGTCTTGTATGAAATTCAGTACACCTTCATGATCAATATTGAACTGAGGAAACATCCCAATATTCACAGCCTCAAACATCTTCTGTATCAAAGGATCGTCGTTTGGAGCTTTCTTAACCTTCTCTAGTAATTGCGGTTGATAAATAATTTGGGTTAGGGTTAATGATGTCCCTTCCCTTATAATTCCAATTTCCAGCATTACTAGTTCATTGATCAAAGGTTATCTTTGAATCCTCATCATGGAAGGAACAGCTGGTTCTTTCCTACATAATGCATAAGTGACTTTGTTTGCTCTTCCGAGATGATAATGAATTGAACAATCATAGTCTTTGAGAAGTTCCAACCATCTCCTATGTATCATGTTCAATTCCTTCTGTGTGAAAATGTACTTAAATATTTGATGGTCTATGTATATATCACATTTATCCACATAAAGATAGTGCCTCTATATCTTTAGAGCAAAAAATGACCACAACCATCTCCAGATCATGCATAAGATAGTTCTTCTCACAAGTCTTCAACTGTCCATATGCATAAGTAAGGACTTTTTCATTTTTCATGAGGACTCACCCATGCCTTTTGATAGATGCATCGCTAAAAATAGAAAATCCTTATCCACTTTAGGGTAGATTTAACATGGGTGAAGTAACCAATCTTTTCTTCGACTCTTGGAAATTTTCCTCACACTCCTTTGTCCAGATGAACTTGACCCCTTTTCGAGCTATCTTTGTTAATGGATTAGAAAGTCATGAAATGTTTTCACAAAACTCCTATAATATCCTTCTAATCCAATGAAACCATGAATATAAGTTATTTTTATATGGTGAGGCGACTCCTCTGTAACTTTTTTCATTACAGGGTCAACTATGATTCCTTCATTGGTAACAATGTGCCCCAAGAAAGAAACTTGTTGTAACCAGAATTCACATTTGTTGGACTTCCCAAAAAGCCTCTCCTTCAGTAGAGTTTGAAAAATAACCCTTAGATGATCCATATTGTAGAGACAACAAACTTGAATTACATGGAAATTACATTACTTTTACGTAATACTTAATACATAACAAAAACCAATACTCAAGGATCATAATAGTTTAGTGTCTTTGGAAACTCAGAACATAATCTTCTAATCATGGTGAAAGATCTTCAACATCTCCAATAAAGATCCTCCCCTTTTGTTTTCCTACCGAAAACCTTTCATTATATACTAGGTAAAATAAAACATATAAAGGGTGATCTCAAATGCTCATTGAGGGTAAGCATGGAGAAAATAAAACAAACCATATACATTTGATCTTAAAAACATGATCATAATGATTAAACATCAAAATCTTGATCAATGACATAAAATGTGGCAGTACGTAAGGCATAGATCATAATGAAACATCAATCATGATAAAATAGCATGGGAATAAAAACATGTAATTGTGTAAAACCATTAATCACGTGATATGATTTCCATACTAGCCAAGGCATTGCTGCCACGACCATCTTACTGGAAAATGACCCTTACTGAATCGAGTTCACTCCTCGTTTTAGTCCTGCATCACGGAACCAAATTAACTTTCTGTTCCAGCCATGTCTATCTCATGAGATATAAATATTTACCCAATTCATTGGAGGGAGATATAGTTCCCAGCCATCTCATAATGAAATCATTCTTACATGTGCCACAAAATAAACATAAGTCATTCATCACAACATAATGAATAAAATGGGATTCATAAACATCATCCCATCATAAAATAATCCATATAAAACAAATGGATATCATTTCATCTTAAGAAAAATCATACCATGTAAATAATAGATACATTATACTTGAAACATAAACATATTAAATAATGTTTTTCATAAAACACTTGAAATGAATTCTTGAGGAAAATATCATTTCTTCTTCAAAATCATTTTCTTTTCTCAAAATGCCATGAAATTTTAAAAGAAAAAGATTTTTTTAAATAATCATGAAATATTGTAGAGGAATATTTAGTAAAATAAGGCATTATGAAACTGTAAAAATATGTTCATGCCGTATAAGTTAAAAAACATTCTCGTCGTACTTTTGCTGAAAAAGTCAAAAAGTTCATCGTATGGTAATCAAAAGAAAGATTCCTTCCATACCACAATGTAAAAGTCAAAGACGGGTAAAAATGACATTAACCATACATGTAATAAAATTAAACACATTATCAAAAACATTTTTATGGACTTGGAAGAAAAATATAACCCCAGTAAATACTTACGTACAAGCAATCTCGGATAAAAATGAGATTGCAAAATTATCCCTTACCTTATGATCGATATGCTTCGTATGTATCCAAACCTCCTGTATAATGAATTAAATAATTTCATTGACTTATTAAAGAATCAAATTCATTGTTATGATATCATATATGGTTTAATTATGACATTATATTACCCTTTCTTTTGTAAATTCCATGTTAAAGCAGTGTTTTGGGTAAAATCGTTTCATTTATCGTATGTGTTTCGATTTGTTGTTCTTGATATTATTACTCATATCCTGATTTACATAATTCCAGAATTTAAAACAATATTATTATACAATATATATTCAGCATATAAATATATATTATTGATCGATAAATGGAATGAAATACACCGTTCATGGAGAGGGTAGGTCGTACGTACGCATGAACGCTATTTTCATTTCCTTATTGAATTGAATGGAATTAAGTAGATGAAATACATGTATAAATACATAAATCCTATAGAATTATTATTTAATATATTTCTTTATTATTCATTATATGTACTTTATAATCATTCGTGAATGGTTAACATGGAGAATGAAACTCATCGCGTCATGGAGACAGTAATACATACGTACGCACGAGCGATGATATCATTCCAATAATTATTGAATAGAATTGGAGTGGATGGTATAATATCTCATAATCAGTATGATGATATAATAACTATATATAGATATTATTTACACCAATATACCCATCCAAGTAAGGTGGTGGTGGAAAAACTGATTACACCACGGCGTGGAGACGGTATTCTGTACGTACGCACACGCGGTGATTTCGTTTTCCGTAGGATGGATAGAGGGTGAAATGGGGTTTTTTATATTTATAATAACATATCAGTATATTATTGATGTCGATGTTATTACTTTATTATTAAACAACAAAATAAGAAGAAGTTGAAGAAGAAAGAAACTTGAAAGAATCGGTAGAAGAGATTACCTCTTCTTCGATAAACCTCTTTTAAGATTCCTCTTAAGGCCCTAGAGTTGGTCTTTTGAGGAGGACAGAACCTCTATAATGTTTCTAGGGAAGTTGATAAGGGAAATGGGCAGGGGTTGGCCGATCTTGAAGGCTCAAAAATGTGAACAGAGAAGAGAGATGAGGTGCCCTTTTATTAGGGAGGAGAGGGGCACTTTAGGAAAAACAAAAAATATTATTTTATAATAAAGTCATGTTCGGTTAATAATGGATCCAAAGTGACTTAATTCTAATATAAAGTGGGTATGGGTAGAAATAATATCAACCCATAGGGTTTAGACAAGTTTAGGTTACTATTTTATCCTTATCATTTAGATTTAACTCTAAGTTAAAAAATTTAACTTTTACCATGTCTTCTTGTTTTCTTACACTATATGGTTAATAAACATACTATAACAACCCAAAAGAACCCCATGTGGTTCATCATTCATATATATAACCTTATCTAAGTCATTTTTTCGAACCTAAGATTTTTAGGAATAGAATAAAAAATAATAATATAATATTTGTTTTAAAAAACTATTTTTTGTCAATTTTGACACTATTTGGTAATTGATTTTTGTGAAAATCGTAACAGCATGATTAGTTCGAAAAACGTTAATTGAATCAGTACTAAGATGTCATATTAATCTAAAAAAGTATTGTAATTTTTAAAAAGTCTTCAATTACATTTATTTGGGTATTTATAACATCATTTAAGTTAATATTTGATTAATAAGGTAATTACTACATCATCATTGTGTCATAAATAAATTAAATTATATAATGTCTAAAAATTATAAATAAACTACCTTAATGTAGGAATGATTTTTATATTTCTAATGAATATTTATAGTCGAATTTATCTTATGTATAACCCTATATTTAAAATCAATTAGTTATTAAACATTGATTTTAACTATTTTAACACATCTTTAAATAAAATAATAAAAAATGTCCTAATCTAATCCAAGTGGATCTAAAGGGTAATATTTTATTACTAAGGTTATTTTGGGTCGAATTAAACTTATCCAATGGAATTAGGAAACGTGTTAGGTTCATAATAATATCATTTTTACCCTTACTTATTATATTTACTTATAACCGTGGTAAATAAAAGTAAAAAGATACTATTCACAAAAAAAAATATTTTTATCTTATTGAACCACATTATACTCCTTGATATTAACCGTGTCTCTCGGATTTTCGAAATTCCACTCACTGAAGTGGTATAATTATGTTTTATATAAATTTTTAAATTTTCCTAGGAGGTGGGTAAAAGACGGTGAAAAGTTCAATAAAATTTTAATATATCTAAAATTATTATAAAATGACTCCAATGAATTACATTGAACTTATATAGGTATTCTTTATAAATTTTTTACCTAAAATAAATTTAAAGTAAATAAATAATTATTTAAATAAAAAGTCGATTTTTAAACAGTAACCGAGTGTTTTCACTATTCATCAAAAATTGAAGTTTTCAGAAAAATACCAAAAATTCACCCAAGGATAATTTCAATATTCTGAATCCAAAAATGAAGTCCATTTTCTAAGATAACTTTTATAAAATTTTAAAAATTTGGTATTACTATTCATAACGGGTAGTTGATAATAATATTATAATAATATCTCATTTACTAAAACTCGGTATTGCGTACTCCACACGCATCGAAGAAAGGATTGATTGTGTGTAATGCAATCCAAGTCAGGGCTATGTGTAGTGAAAACTCTGTTTGGTGTTTAATGTAACATAATAAAAATTTATTTCATTTATACATTAAACAAAATCTACACGTAATGTTGCGTAGAATAATTTCTACAAAAAGAACATGAAATTTTCTATAACACGAGCCAAGAATAGTGTTGCGTATACTGTAAGCTAATACGGTGTTGCATATAGAACAATCTAATTTTGGTGTAGCGTGCAACACAAGAAATCAATGAAATTAAAAATAATAATTCTCATAAAATCTCGGGTTGTTACACTCATACTCCTCACGTCTTTTGTAATATATCAGAATATCATCAATAAAAAATACTACAACATTATCAAGGTAGTCCATAAAGACTCTATTTATCAAATCCCTAAAAATAGTAGGTGCATTGGTTAGTCCAAAGGGCATAACAACAAACTCATAATTCACGTATCTTGATCGGAAGGCAGTTTTTGGAATAGCTTCTTTCTTCAACATCAATTGATGATGACTAGATCGAAGATAAATCATAGAGAAGAATTGTTCCCCATGAAGTTGGTCAAATAAGTCATCAATTCTTGGAAGAGGGTGTTTGTTCTTCACTGTGGTCCCATTCAGTTCTCTATAATTGATGTATAGCTACATTGATCCATCCATCTTCACAAAGAGAATAGGTGCTCCCCAAGGAGACACACTCGGTCAGATAAAACCCAACTCTAAATGATATTGGAGTTGTTTCTTTAAATCCTCCAGCTCCACATTTTCCATCCTATATGGGGTCTTTGATATCTAATTGGATCCAGGTATGATATCAATGGGTAACCATACCTCTCTTTATGGGGGAGGTTTGGGTAACTCCTCAGTAAATACGTCAACGTATTCCAGGATGATGGGGATATTTTCTATCCTTATAGTCTCATTTACTTCTTCTTCTTCCTCGATAAACTCCACAAAGAAGGATATAGTAGGTTCTTCTAAACAAATATCAGGTTGAGTTATCTCTCCTTGGAAGATAACTAAAGGTTTTCCATTCAAGTCTATTGAGATTTCCTTGCTTCTTCATTTGATCTTAGCATTATACTTTGAGAGATAGTCCATGCCTAGTATAATGTTGATTTACATCATGGGAATGACTATAATATTTGCGATAATATTGTGCTCACTAAATTAAACACTTGAGTTTCTAAACACTGAAGATTCTTGGATAATCCCACCAAGAGTCTTGACTGATAAATCTATATTTAGAAAATCGGGGGTTTATTCTAAATGCATTGCAAAAATAGAGGAAATAAAGGAATGCGTAGAACCAAAATCAAACAGAGTACTTTCTATCATTGAGGGAACAAAAAGAGTACCTTCCACCACATCATTTAGTGCTTCAACATCAGCCGTAGTGATTGAAAAAGTATGACCTTGATCCCTTGGCCGTTATTGAGGCTGATGGTGATTCCCCTCCATTGCGCTCGGATTTGGATAGTGATTGGAAAAGTGACCATGTTTTCCACACTTATAGCATTGGACATCAGGTAGGGCCTGTGCCATATTCCCCTTGTCTTTAGTGTTGGAAAGTTATGGCTTCACCTCACTGAGACAATTCTGCACAATGTGGCCATCTCTACCACACTTTTAGTACTTCCCTCTCCTGAGTAGGCAGTTCCCCAAATGACTCTTCCAACATTTATTACATGTGGGATTTTTTACTTACTTTCCTCCTCTTCCCTAATCAAAGATACTCACTATACTTGGATCCATAGATCTTTTCTTGTTATTGGATTTATGAGACCATTGCGTCTCATCAAACTCTTGTTCAACATTCATCGCACTTCTCATGATCTTCTCATAGCTATCATAATCTCTGTTTGCTAGATTTTTCTGCAGATGAGGTCTCAGTCCATCAAAGAATCTATCAACCATTCTATTTGGACCCATGACAATGCTAGAGGTGTAACATGAAATCCATGTGATGATAATCTCATATCTTCCCACAGATTCATTCTCCTTCTGCTTCAGCTTGAGAAACTCCTTTTCCATTCTTGTTCTCATCAATTGAGGGAAATACTTGTTGAAGAATATCCCTCTGAACTCTTCCCACTATATAGCTTCAACTTCCACTATTGGCCTTGTGTTTTTAATCAGTTCACACCACTGATCAGCTTCTCCCTCTAAGCGATAAACAGCCAAGGTAACCTTATCTCGTTCAGAACAGTAGAGCATAGAAAAGATATTCTCGATAGAGTTAATCCACTATTCAGCAATCAATGGGTGGGTAGATCCATTGAAGGTTGGTGGTCATTGACTCATAATGGATTCAGCATAAATTTGTTCCCTTCACGGTGATATCCGTCTCTCATCTTGATTCATGTTATTCCCCATAACATTAGTCAGTTGGTTCATTATTCGCAGGAAAGTTTCCATCTCGGCTTCCATCGGAGGGCTGTCAGTGCATGGTCCATTGCGGTCACCATTTGCATGGTTCCTCCTATTGGCTGCCATTTTCTAAAATAATTAAACCTTATTGAGAAGATTATTTCATTTATGAATCTTATGACTATAAAGGATTTTATGTATTAAAACATCATGCTTTAAACAATTACATTTCTCTATAAATCCTTCAAATGATTCATAAAAAGCTTATTATTAACCAAACATATCCCCCAATATTTTCATAATCAAGAGTGCAGCAAGGCCCGTTGTTGTGGAATGGGATACCCCGGGTCAATACCGAAACTCCTTGTCAATTTTTTCACTCCTAGGTACATATGGGCAAGAGATGTCTCAACCTGCTCGTATCTAGACAAGGAAGTATTTACTTGATAAACAACTTACTCAATACTCACCAAATACCAAGAAGTATTCCAATATTTAAAATTTTCTATAGGGTTATTACTATGGTTTTCATAGCCTAATTTTGATAAATAACTAAACTTTCCTCTGATACAAACTATGATATCCCGTCTTTTTAACATAACTTTTCATTACATTTTACAATCATAGGACCTTTAAAGTCTAGTGTCTTGGAAATCAGGAACAAAATACATGAAAACACAAAACACTCTTTTAAATGACATTATAAATCCTCTTTAAAGTTCATCCTATGTAAAACTACTACATCTCATAACCTGGAGACATACATCAAAAGAAAGGGAGAGCAGAAATCCCAGTAAGGAAAGTAAGGGAATCAGTTTACTTGTGATATCAATAAGAACTTGTTGGAAAACATAAAGAAATGAGAAATGGAAGTAGAGGAATTTCATAATGAAAATAACTTGAAAAATAACATGAATAAATGGATAAAACATTTAATTTAGACGTTCATTAACATATCACCAAGGTTCATCCCCAAAATGTCATAAATATTATCAAGTTTATTCACCAAGGTATCATGAAACCTGTCATCTTTAGAGATTAAATTCTTTACCCAATGCATTGGAACGCTATTAGGTCACAACCTTAATATGTCTTTATTTTCATTTGATCCACATATATCTTAATCACACAATTCATAAATAACCCAAAGAGAGTAAAAGAAATGGGTTTCATATAAACATCATGATGTTTTAAAAAGTGTTTTAAAAACATGATCATTATGTCATTTATAACCCATGGAAGGGAATGAGGGTTATATGTATGTAAATTATTGAATCAAGAATATAATTTATTAATGTCTTTATGAAAACCCATATAGACGAAATAGGTATGGGTATTAACATAAATAAGATAAGAGAATTTTTTGATAGAAAGAGAGAAAAAATTTGAGATGAAATTTCTGTAGCATAACGACTATATCACATGGTTATAGAAAAAAATAAAAAGAGAGAGGGCAAGGGTAAACCACTAAAAAATAACTCATAATACAATATAGTGACATAATAAAATATAAATATTAACATGGTATGGATATTTGAATGACATGCACATGGAAAGGAATCTTGAAAGAAAAGAGAAGATGTGAATTCTTTTACAAAAATTCGGCAGCCTAACAGCATCACTTAAAAATCCAGAAAATCGGTTGATGGGAGTGGAAAGGGTATCTCATAATTTGGAAATAAAATGGAAATAAATAATGAAATAGAATAACATACCCTAATATAATGAAATATAAACTAGAAGACAAAACAAAAAGAAAGTCATGACTTAAAGGGGAAGGTGAAAGGTTCCCTTACCTAGAATAGTAAATTAGAAAGCTTGAAGGTTTGGACTTTAGGGGGATTGAGGGCACCTTGTGAGGAAATATTGGGAGGTAAAAAGAATACATCTTTGTTGAGTAGTATTTTGGAATGAATGTAATGGAGGAATGACATGGTATTTATAGAAAATGTGAGGGAATGTTTTACTAATTTCCAAGGGACATCTCATAGGTGGTATTTGCAAAACTAGGGGCATGCCCATGGTATTTTCCCATGTTATTGGCCCCTTGGGAAACCTCATAGAATATATTACTATTAAAAAGTTTACTAGAATGGATACATCATTATTATATCATTAACGATGTTATTAATCACCCGAAACTCAAAATTGTATTTTCACTATTCATCGAAATACAAAACATTTTATAAAAATATCATAAATTCACCCTAATGCAATATAAATGTTCTAAATTAAAAATGAACTACATTTTATGAAACAAATTTTTTAAATATTTTTAATTTAATTTTTAAATAAAATCATTATTTATTCAAAAAAACAACTCTAAAACTATAACTTGTTTTGTGACACCTTGAAATAGTAATCAAGGTCCCATAAAATTATCATATAACCATAATATAATAAAGAAAAAATTTATAATTACATTTTATGAAAATACATTTTCAATTTAAATTATTAAATATAAAATTGTAAATAAAATATTTATGACCTACAAAAATAAAAAAACTTATAATATGATAATTGTTTTCACTTTTAAGAAGTCTAAATTGTATTTATACATTCATGGGTGAACTTTATATTTTTTGGTCGATTTACTGGTCATTAATATTCATTACAATTCCTAAAGGTGTTTTACTATTCATACTTTACTATTCACTAGAAATTATGTTGATAATTTTAGACTCTAAATTTATTATTGATCAAAACTATAGAAGACCATTTTATGAAAATCATTTCACATTAATAATTATTTATTGTTTACATGAATATTTTTAAATACCCTTTTTCAAGAATTCATCAATAATATTCATCCTATATTTATCGGGACATTTGAAAATCACAAATTTTCCCATAATAATAAATAACAATTTTATCTATACCAAGGGATTACAAAAAGTATCTAAGGCCTCGTTACATATCCCATTATAACACCTATATAGGAACTAATTGTAAGGTGTGCTATGATGATAGAATCTTAGGGCGGCTTGGACTACATTGCCCGAGTGGTGATTTCTATAAGCTTAAACTTCTCCCTTAGTCGATTCCATTCAAGATTCACATGTTGAAGCTCAGCTTGGGTTTGGTCCGAAGAAAATCCTAGAGATTCTACCTCCTTCCCAAGCACTGGCAGATGGGCTTCGTAGGTCCTGAGTCTACTGGATGAGGCCATCGACTCTTCTTTCTGTATTAATTAACCAAGATAACAT
Organism: Viscum album; assembly: GCA_963277665.1. Taxonomy (NCBI): domain Eukaryota; kingdom Viridiplantae; phylum Streptophyta; class Magnoliopsida; order Santalales; family Viscaceae; genus Viscum; species Viscum album. The sequence continues at coordinate 9,353,890 of CAUJRU010000001.1, forward strand.
GTATTTATAAACAATAATTGTAACGTTAGGAGTTTAGTTTCCAACGGTCATATTGACCAACAGTCATATAATTGTCGAAACCCAACGGTATCACTTCATTAATTAAAAGATATAGTTTTCTGGAGTATAAAATTAAATAATACACAAATTTCAGAAACAAATATTATTCAAAAGATTGGGTTGTTAAATTGTTAGATTGTTTCTTCACCATCTACCACTATAGAGGACACCCCACAAATGATTCAAGTTTCTCGTTAAGTTCATTGTGCCTCCTATTTCATTTGAAAATCAATTATCATGTTCCTTCCTATATCTCACTAACATCTGGGAATTCACCCTTCACATAGATTCAATCATTTTAGGATGCATCTGAACTCAGGTATGTTTTCATTCCCAACTTATCTGTAATAATTTTCTCCACTTTTCTGCAATCCATTTTAACCTATTCATCAGGAAGCAGGTATGTTTTCTGTCATCCACAATATCTCTACCACTATAAATCTTCAGAGATAATAAAGATCCTGATCTACATAAGTAATTTATCATCATTTCTTGAAAAACATTTCCCCATGAGTTAATATTTCCAATTAGACTTGATTCATTCATATTTTTTTATCAGTGCATGTTAATTTATAAACAAGAATTGTAAAAAAAATTATTACCAATATTCTATTAGATTCCATTATATTTTTTTATAAACTCGTACTTCACCAAATTATTTTTTATGAATCTCAATCTCTAAATGTCTTCAGTAGTTATCTGTGAACCGTTTAAACATACCTCCCATCAGACGACTAGCATTGTAAAAGTCACTAACTATGTAAATTTTCAATTTCATTATATTGTAATTACATAATGATTATATCATTATTTTTTAAATAAATACAATTACATTAATATTATTTTATTTTTTATTATTTTTGATGACTTCTCTACAGCACTTGTCACAAGGAATTGATAAGTGTTTCAGTGGAAAATACTAAGGAAAAAACTAAAAGGACTTATGATACATATTAATCTTTACATGATTTTCTTTTGTAGATTATGATTCATTATTTATATGGATTCACTATATGACCAAAATTTTTAAAATTATTACTTCACTGAAAATAATCAATTTTTATTACACCACATAGGTTTTAATGAATAGTTATGTTTCCCATCTAATGGAAAAATATGAAATAACCATTCCTACAATGATTTAATCATAATTGATTAGTGTTAATTATGAATATTTAGTCTCACATATTTAATAGTGAGGTATTAATAAATAACCACCTATGAAATATCATTATGTGTTTTCAAATCATCGTTAGAAGATGACCCTACATTTTGAGTGTATATTTGTTACAATCTCACAAGTCCTCATTATTATCAAGAACATTATGCATCATTTATAAACATATTAACATGAATGGATGCATATGAAATAATATATTCTCTCGATCATGAAGTAAAAATTATATATTGGTATGAATCTAAACCTTGATAACTTCTTCAACAAATTAGAACCCAAAAACATTCCAATCAACGAAAATCATAAATATAATTTTTATTCCCCGATGTCTATAATGTTGAACCAATTTAAACACTAACATGACCATGGATTCAAATATAATGACAAATATTATATGTTTTCAATCCCTTGATTGTGGAATTTTTTAAGACTAAAATGAGAACTATTTTTAAGAATCAACATTCATGTATGTTTTGTCTATCATTTTGAGATAATCTTGTGCGGTTTTGTTTTAAGTTATATTTGGGTATAGAATTATTTTATTTTATATTTCTCAATAATTCACTTCATGATATGGGGGTGCATAACACAAAGATTTGCTGAGAGTTCATAACATTCCACTGGATAATATTATCTTTCTCTCTCCCTTCCCACCACATAATATAAAGTATCCATAGTTGTTATGATCGATGAGTCTCTATAATTATTTTATTTTCCTTTTATCTGATTATTTATTATATGATTTTAGTTATCTAGTTCTCCAATCTGGTGGTTTTGTAATGTTCTTGGTGGTTATTATTGTAGGTTTTTGTGTGTTTTTCAACAGTGGTTATGCTTGACGAGTGTCATCAACACAATTCTTGATAATGTGGTTTTAGAGTTCTATTACGTGTATCCCTTGGAGATTGGAAATGCATATCTGATAACATGCCCTTCTGTCCCAACATATTGAAATTATGGCTTCCAGTTTCCCTTCAGTGGTGAACCATAAGGATTTTCATGTTATATTTAAGCTTTATATTTTTCATGAACTGGCTATGTCAAGTTATTGTGCCTCCAAATTTCTATTTTGATGCATAAAATTATTTATTAGATTTATTGATGATTTTATTCTGTGATTACTTTTAGGTAAAAACCTTTGGGTTAGTCTTTTTACTAGCCTATCATCGATAGAAAGCAGCAACTGGGATGGGGTTTGGAAAGCTAGAATGGAATCCCCCTTAATGATCTTTATGTGTATGTATATCAAATAATATTCAATGTGGTATTAAAAGAAATTTTTTCATAGTAACATTCACTACATTCTTTGTGCACCTTTCCTACTCTTTTTCATTTTCATAGTGATGTTATACAGCTGAGGGATATTATTGGGAATTTTTTAGTATGATTTTAATTCTTCTTGGATGTTCTAGAAAAAAAGTGGTGAGTTGTGTACATTGTTAGTACTCCCCCTTAACTAGAAAACTGAATTTTATATATTATTTTTTTAATCTGCAATTTTCATTTGGTTGTAAAGTAGTGACAATGTCCTAGAAGTATCATGTTCTTGGTAATTTTACTCAGGCCTCAATATGTGATCATTCGTAATGAATTATATAGTCTGTTAGACTTATTGAAATTGATGCATTTTTCCTTATTGGTTGTTTCATATAAACATGTTTCATGATAAGCAAAATATGTGATGGAAAAAAACATGTTTCTGCTGTAACAGTTTAGTAGCGCATATTATCAATTGATTTATATTCTACCAAAATGTAGTTTTAAGTTAATTATTTCTAAATTTTTATTTTTCTATGAGAACACATATATTAGTATATGTTGTTTTTTATATCAGTATAATTATATTTATGTTATTACATCATCCTTATAACAATAAGTTCAAATTTTATGTTATGCTATTTTATAAATGTATATTTTAAAGAGTAGATTATTAACTATGAAAATTATTATTATTAAATATCTTATCGTATGATTTTAGAGATGGAACACACACCTGCAAAAAATAAACCAATCTTTATGAATTGTATGTTACAAAGTGTATTATTTCTATCCTGAGGTATTTATATTATTATTATTATTTTTATTTTATTTCATGCCCTTGTCTGCATGATAGTTTTTCTATTTAATTAATCACCCACATTACAGTATTATGTATTACCTCAACTAATTTACCTTCTTATTATCAAAAACAAACTTCCACTTCAAATATAGGAAAAGACAGCCCTATACTTATTGAAATGAATACTTTTCATGCCTCAATAATTTACCAAGGTAATTTTTGTTAAACTTATTTATTTTAATGCTAAACTAAAACAATTCTTCCATATTATTAATTTCGTATCCATTGTAGACTAAAAACTGAAAAATCCTTTAATTTTATCTTAATTTATTTTGTAATTAGATATTTGTTCTCTTATATGTACAATAAGAGTGTTCAAAATGGATGTTCCCTTTTTAAAACACCACCTTCTATTACAATGTTTTTACTGAATTTAATTTCCATTACATATATAATGACTAAAACTATTGTATAAGATAATTATTTTAAAATTATTCCACCAGAAATATATGCACCTAATTAATTATAACATGAAAATATTAGTATAATGTATATCAATTTCATTTTCTACCTATATTTAATTAGAATGGAATCACTTGCACAATTCTTCCAAATGGAGTCTGATTTGGTGTCATAATATGAGCACAGGATAGTTAGGAAAAACATTAACATTTTAAAACCACATTTCATGATATTCATTTTATTGATATTTGTGTTTATCACTACAAGTTAGCTAGATTCCTTGAAACTGACAATCAATTATGGTGTTTATGTAAACATTTGTTATCATTATTCTATTACCCTTTGTTTCTTTCATAATTTGTTGTTAAACACCAAAGAAATGTTTCCTCTCATTGCATAACCCTGCTCGATTAGCCTTTTCATTGGATTCTTCACATGCTTGGTCTCAACACTATAGATCAACCATTAGAGAAAAACATTGATTATGAAAATTTTAGTAGAACCAATATAAGAAGGAAACTTTTGGTTTCTAGAATCTATATGTACATATGTGTTTGTCTATTCTATATTCAATTATTCTTTATACACCTTCGAATTTATATAGAATGGTGATATTAATTATGACGATATATAAAGACTCAATGTGTATTCATCTATTTTTTTAATTTAATTTCATGTTTTCCAGACTTCGGAAGTGGTTGAAGGATCTACATATCATTGATTGGTCTCTATTCATGTGATCTTTAAAACCAAAAACCCAAATATCTTGAAATTGACTGAAGAAGTTCAACATTCAGATGACGGGGAAATGTAAATGTTGTGTGATTCTCTGAAGTAGGATCAGGCTGCTATAGATTTTGAAGTAAGTGACACTCTTTCATTGATACAACTCCTATTTCCATTATAAATTTCATGACATTTGTTCAGATGTAAAATTTAAATATACTATGTAACTGCCTTCATGAGTTCATGTGGAGGTGATTGGAAAGAAAATGTAATATATATGGTTAGAATGAATAGATAAATATGTGGATCAAAGGTAGCTTCAATCATGGATATTGTAGGTCTTTTAATATGAGTATTGTATTATTGTGGACTCCTCTATGCCCATTAATATGATTTTGGTGATCGATAACTCAATCGTTGTGAAGGGAAGAAAAATAACATCTAGATTGATGAATCCTACGATCTATTTTTCTCCTCAGATATCGATTATCTTTCAATGACACCACATGAAATGTGATCAGGTTTCCTACTAATCCTCACCCATGCATTGTTTGAATCCAATAAACTCCATTCAAAATCTGGAATCCCTGAAAATATCACTAGGTTACATTCTGAAGTGCCCTGATCAGTGTGAATCACTGAGAGGGGGAGGGGGTGAATCAGTGATCCTTTAAAACTTTTTACTAATTGATTCTTAATCAATTAAACCTCTATGGCTTGTTAAGGCCCCGATCCACTCTTCTTATGTCTCTCAACCTTTCCCGGATAATGAAGTAATGAAAAGGCACAGGACACAAGGATTTACAAGGTTCGGCACCAAAGGCCTACATCCTTTCCATGCTCTCTCAGCATGGATTCTCCCATTATAACTTGTTAGAATTACAATGGTCGATACAGCTTCCAACCGTATCTCTCCTGAGTCCCACAGGAGGGTCTTTATACTGCGTCCCATAGTGTTACCAGAGTCCCACTGGCCTGCTCCAGAATCCCACTGAAGACTTCTTCCACCCTGAGTCTCACAGGGGGCTTCTCCTGGCTCCTCGAGTCACACGAGTAGCTCTTCTTCTCTTTAGCTCTTCAAGTATCTTCAGCAGTCTGGGATAAAGACTGCTGGCCTTGCTCTGTACCTCTGATCACTTTAGTTGATCAGGTCTTCTCGTCTTGCTCAGGATTTATCTCCTTCTTCTAAGGATGACCTGGCCTCTCTCAAATTACTGAATACTCAGACAATTGATATCTTTAACTTCAGTCTGGTCCAGTCTCACATCATATCAACATCATGCACTGGGTGCATGGCATCTCTGCATCCTCATGCACTGACTGCATGGCTTCTCAAATTCTTCAAGAACTCTTGGTCTTGGTCTTCTCAAATGCACACAACCAGATTTGTCTTTGTTCATGTGTGCATGTGCATGCATGCATGCATGCACTCTCCTCTTTCTCCTCTTGGTGCAATAAACCCTCAATGGGTGTAAATACTTTTAGCACACACACCTTCTTCCTTCTTCACACTTTGTTCTTTTTGTTTACACACTCACAAATGTGTTGTTCTTTAGTGTGGGTCTTGTTCTTCTTCAAAGTGTTCACATCACTTTGTACACACTAAGGTTCGGCCTCTCCACTTTGTTTAGCACACACAATTTGTTCTTCGTTTTGCACACACACAATGAGTGTGTATTTGGCCTCCACTATTTTTGCACACACCCAAGCTATCCTCGGCCTTCTTTTCAAATACACACACACACAAAGTGTGGTGGTCTTCACTCTTCAAGAATGCACACACAAATTCACTAAGGCCTCGGGTCTCCTTTGGTTGCACAAGGCTACGGCCTTTCCTTCCCTTCTTGCACACACACCCGAATATGTCCTTCTCCACTTATGCACACACACAAATGCTTGAGGCTCGGGTCTTCTTGTTTAGCACATAAGCACTAAGGCCCTTGGGTTCTTCTCCACTTTTTCTTTAAGGCGCGCAAGGTGGTGCGGCCTCACTGTCTTCAACCGCGCAAGTTCACAAGGCACAAACGGCGCGCAAGCTCCTCGGATGCAAGGCACCTCAACCACTGGGCGCACAAGTGCTACTGCCCCGGGTTCTTCCTGCCGCGCAAAGGGAAGGCGCGCAGGGGTCTTCTCCTCTTCTTCTTTCGCGCAAGTAGTGCGCAAAAGGAACCTTACGGAGCAAGGGGTGCTCCGGGCTTCACTGCCGCGCAGGGTGCTGCGCGGGGCTTCGACTTCGCGAGGCACAAAGTGCTTCTCACGGGACTTCTCTCTTCAGAGGATCAGCAAGCATATTCATGCCTCGGGTGCTCCTTTTATAGGCAGAGAAACACTTCTAAACATCCGCGTGATAATAACTCAAGTTCCCGAAAGTTTCGGATCTTTAAAAATCTTTCAAATCTTTATTTTTATCCTCGGTTCACGCGGGCTCTTCTCTTTTTATTTTTCTCTACGTGCATGAGACTTAGAACGCATGCACGACCTCTTCTCTTCCAATCCATGCAAAGGTATAAACCTTCACGGCCTCGGCAGCGTTGCCTGCCTCGGCCGAACTTCGAAATCCTCATTTTTTTGCATGCATGCTCATTTTATAGCATGGATCTGTTCAGTAGGTCCAGACGAGATCAATGGAGCCTTCGGCTTCGGAAATGGTGGCCGGCAGCTCAAGAACGATGCTCGGAGAGCGCCTGGTTCGTCGGCAGCTCGCGGGTGGCTTCGGGGTGGCTCGACGAAGGAGATGAGCCGGGAGCCGTCAGATTAAGCGTTTGAGATACATCGGACGGCCGGATTAAATCGCGGCGCGCGGCAGATGAGATGAGCGGCTGCGATCCAGCGCGCGATGAGACGGACGGCTCAGATCTGTCCCGGGTGAAATTTCCGCATCCCACATCGAATCGGCGCGCTGTTTTTCCGCGCTTTATCACCTTAGCGCCGCCTCAACCCCGCAGTTGAACTTCTCCCTCCACGGTGCCGCCCCGCACCGTGTTCTCCCTGCGGGCGCGCTCTGCGTCCACTCTCTGCTCCCTGCGGGCGCGCTACTGGCGCCCACTATGCTTCCTCGGGTGCGCGGGCTTCACCACCGCGTGCGCTCGGGGTCTTATACATGGCCCCTGCCGCGCTCCTCCGGGTGTGCCCCAGGCGCCCATGCGGTGTCCTACGGGTGCGCCCCTGCCTCAAGGATGCTACCCTGGCCTTTGAGGGTTCCCCATGGGCATGGTGACCTTGAGTCCCACAAGTGCCTTGCGTGATGACCCTCGGCTGGCCTCCTTGGTGGCCTTATTTTTTGCCAAGTATAGGAATAAAGACTTTGTATAAAAACAAAGTATCCCCATATGCCAAATTCCACTTGAAGCCTTCTTCCTCATTTTTTCTCATCTTCTTCTTCATTTGAATTCCTCACTCCTTATCAACAAATATTCATTACTTATGAGGGAAATTCTTGAAGGTTCTTTCTTCATCAACCGAGCTCTTGAATCAACATGAATTCTCCAATGTGCTTCATTGATCTAATCAGAGATCAAGTTGGATCATCTTTATGTTCACATGCACTTAGTGATAGTGCATGGACTTCATTAATCCACTTCATCCACTCAGTGATTGTGGATGGATCTCCTTTCATCTCCTCATGCATTGTCAATACAATGCATGGTCTTCTATCATTGTTGTGACATTGTATCATCAGGATACAAGTTCTTTGAACTTAAAGATCAGCTCAACAATCGTCTGATTTACATGGAGAATGTTTCAACCACAATTTCCAATACCAATTAGTGAATCTCCTAAGTGACACGCATCTTAGTACCATGGCCATTCTCCTTCACCACCAACACCATCACAACCTTTTTCATTCACATCTTGACATTCCCTGACTTCCATTCATTCCAAGACAACTTCATGCCTCATTGACAACAAATGCAACACTGTGCACTTCAATCTCCCCCTTTGTATTTGTTGTCAATACACTCTTTCAGCACATATGAATGGGTCAATATGTGTGCCAATATTTTCTCCCCCTTATTGGAAATCAAATGCAAAGGTGTGGTGTGGTTCACTTTCAAAGATATCTTCCTCCCTTTGAAAAGCATCTTCTTGAAAAGCACTAAGAGAGGGATGATGTCACATGTTATTCTTTAGCGAAGAACCTTTAGTAAATCAGCTCTAAGTCTACTTAGGCTAACCCGGTGTAGAAAACAAGAGTGATATGACCAAGGAATTCAGAGCTATCCATAATTCTCTACACATGTGAGATCATGCTTGGGGGTTCAGATATTCAATGAATTGCTAAATCCTGCACATACTCCACAAAACTCATTAGAAAGTTCAGTGCAAAGATAATGCTCCCCCTTTCATCCATTTGTCTTCAATCCATACTCCCCCTTAATTGACAAGATAAACTCAATTAAGAAATAAGGGATGAAAGTATGATTGGAATACCTTCACTTTTCTCAAGATGGTATTAAATCTCAGAATCCCATCTTCTTCCGATTGGCTCCCCCACAAGGGGTGCACTCCATTCTGTCCAAACCACTCTCCAGATGAGAATGATCATCATCTTCAATTCCCTGCAATGTTAGCACATGTAAATACAAGTGATTAGGGAATAAGATGGAACCTCCTTGGTTCATCAATGTGAACAAGAAGGTTGAGAAGATTCTCTCAACCGAGATGTCCCATTTTCACCATTCTTCACACTTGAACATTTGATCTTCAATGATGTTTGTGCTGGTGTGGATCTCAACACATCTTCATGTGAAATCTTCTTCTTCCCTTTTGCCTTAGCAATTTCCAGAACTTCATCTTCAGCTCTCTGCAGATCTTTGGCAAGTTGCAACTGATTTGGCCATATGAAAAGTAAGTCACTTGGAAGTGTGGCCTCAGTTATGGAAGTTCCACATGGTTCTTTTGATGCTGTTAAGCTACCTTTCTTAGGCAACTTATTTTCAACCAATCCCTTCTGCTTCTTATGGATTGATTGTCTTTTTGAGTCCAGTCTGCTTCTATTCAGTTCCATGGCTTGTTTACAAAGATCCATGGTATGGCCATTCTTTCCACAGTAGAAGCACTTCTTGGTGGTCCTTCTGGATGCATCACCCTTCTTGGATTTAGACTCCAAGGTCTTCTCTTCCTTTTTCATTATCTTCTTGGGAGCATCTTCAACTTTCTTCTTGCTTCCCAAGGATTCTTTCTGAGCCAGGTTCTGTGATCTTCTCTTCTTTTTAGCTCTTGATACAGTTGGAGATTGACATGTATCTTTTTGACCACTTTTGCAATCATCCCAGATGTTGTCAAGTAATCCAAATCTATTTGCAGTAAACATATGTCTCTAGACCTGTGGATGCTGCTTCTTTTCTTCTGGCTTGCTCCCCCTTGGTATGGGCTTCCTTTGTGCTTTGACATTCAGTGGATTGTACCAACAATCCTTTGCATAGTGCCCATACTTATTACAACACCAACACTAACCCACAAATCTTGACCTCTTCAGTCCTTCTGATTTTTGGGTACTTTTCTTGAATTGTTGTGCTGCTTCAGGAGAGCTTTCTTTCTTCATTGTCTTCATCCATTCTTGTTTGGAATTAGTCTTCCATCCTGCACTTTTTGTGGAAACACATTTAGAAACATGTGTACAAGATGGTATGGATGGTACCTTCTTTCTAGAAGATGTTACCCTTTCATTTGAGGATGTCTTTATTTTAGAATCATCCTTCTCAAAGAATACTTGAGTAGCAACATTTCTCCTTTCAGCTGACTGGGAGGCTTCAGCTTTGGGTGATTGCAGATTTTTCAATATCACCTCTAATTCTAAACATTTCACGTTAAGGGAGTTCTTCTCATCCTCAACAGTTCTTAGCCTTCCTTCCCAATTGTCTTTCAGCTGTTCTAACTGGTCTTCTTGCACCTTCTTCATTTCTTGTAATGAATTGTCAAGCTCCTTCACCATTTTGACTTTGTCTTCGAGTTGAGCATCTCTGACATTCATTGACACTTTGTGCAACTTCTCCAGTGCATGGAAAACTTCTTTAATCATTATCATAAATATTTCTTTCTCAGAAAGGCTTCTTTGAAATTCTTCAGCAGTGTCTTCATATCTTTCATTGCAAAGAGAAACAGTTTCATCTTTAGCCTTCACCAGCTTTCTGAGAGTGTTGGTTATGCCAACCCTTTTTGCCAATTGATCTTCCATTGCATTGGCTTCTTCTTCTAACTGTGATTTTTCTTCATGAAGATCATGGATGCCTGTAGCTATACACTTTTCCACTTCCATGGGAACTGTCTTATGAAGATATTTGAGTGCACTCTGAAGATCATTCATTGTTTCAACTTCATCACAGCTAGGACTGGCTTTCTTCATCTTCTTGGCCTGTTTCTTCTTTCTATTTTTCTGAGTCTTGGCAGATATCTCCATTTGAGGCTGGTCGCTCGTTTCCTCAAATTTGCACTTCATAAAGACTCCCTTGGATCTTTTAGAGGTAACCTTCGCTCTGATACCAATTGAAGTGCCCAGATCAGTGTGAATCACTGAGAGGGGGAGGGGGTGAATCAGTGATCCTTTAAAACTTTTTACTAATTGATTCTTAATCAATTAAACCTCTATGGCTTGTTAAGGCCCCGATCCACTCTTCTTATGTCTCTCAACCTTTCCCGGATAATGCAGTAATGAAAAGGCACAGGACACAAGGATTTACAAGGTTCGGCACCAAAGGCCTACATCCTTGCCATGCTCTCTCAGCATGGATTCTCCCATTATAACTTGTTAGAATTACAATGGTCGATACAGCTTCCCACCGTATCTCTCCTGAGTCCCACAGGAGGGTCTTTATACTGCGTCCCACAGTGTTACCAGAGTCCCACTGGCCTGCTCCAGAATCCCACTGAAGACTTCTTCCACCCTGAGTCTCACAGGGGGCTTCTCCTGGCTCCTCGAGTCACACGAGTAGCTCTTCTTCTCTTTATCTCTTCAAGTATCTTCAGCAGTCTGGGATAAAGACTGCTGGCCTTTCTCTGTACCTCTGATCACTTGATTTGATCAGGTCTTCTCGTCTTTCTCAGGATTTATCCCCTTATTCTAAGGATGACCTGGCCTCTCTCCAATTACTGAATACTCAGACAATTGATATCTTTAACTTCAGTCTGGTCCAGTCTCACATCATATCAACTTCATGCACTGGGTGCATGGCATCTCTGCATCCTCATGCACTGACTGCATGGCTTCTCAAATTCTTCAAGAACTCTTGGTCTTGGTCTTCTCAAATGCACACAACCAGATTTTTCTTTGTTCACGTGTGCATGTGCATGCATGCATGCATGCACTCTCCTCTTTCTCCTCTTGGTGCAATAAACCCTCAATGGGTGTAAATACTTTTAGCACACACACCTTCTTCCTTCTTCACACTTTGTTCTTTTTGTTTACACACTCACAAATGTGTTGTTCTTTAGTGTGGGTCTTGTTCTTCTTCAAAGTGTGCACATCACTTTGTACACACTAAGGTTCGGCCTCTCCACTTTGTTTAGCACACACAATTTGTTCTTCGTTTTGCACACACACAATGAGTGTGTATTTGGCCTCCACTATTTTTGCACACACCCAAGCTATCCTCGTCCTTCTTTTCAAATACACACACACACAAAGTGTGGTGGTCTTCACTCTTCAAGAATGCACACACAAATGCACTAAGGCCTCGGGTCTCCTTTGGTTGCACAAGGCTACGGCCTTTCCTTCCCTTCTTGCACACACACCCGAATATGTCCTTCTCCACTTATGCACACACACAAATGCTTGATGCTCGGGTCTTCTTGTTTAGCACATAAGCACTAAGGCCCTCGGGTTCTTCTCCACTTGTTATTTAAGGCGCGCAAGGTGGTGTGGCCTCACTGTCTTCAACCGCGCAAGTGCACAAGGCACAAACGGCGCGCAAGCTCCTCGGATGCAAGGCACCTCAACCACGGGGCGCACAAGTGCTACTGCCCCGGGTTCTTCCTGCCGCACAAAGGGAAGGCACGCAGGGGTCTTCTCCTCTTCTTCTTTCGCGCAAGGAGTGCGCAAAAGGAACCTTACGGAGCAAGGGGTGCTCCGGGCTTCACTGCCGCGCAGGGTGCTGCGCGGGGCTTCGACTTCGCGAGGCACAAAGTGCTTCTCACGGGACTTCTCTCTTCAGAGGATCAGCAAGCATATTCATGCCTCGGGTGCTCCTTTTATAGGCAGAGAAACACTTCTAAAAATCCGCGTGATAATAACTCAAGTTCCCGAAAGTTTCTTTTCTTTAAAAATCTTTCAAATCTTTATTTTTATCCTCGGTTCACGCGGGCTCTTCTCTTTTTATTTTTCTCTACGTGCATGCGACTTAGAACGCATGCACGGCCTCTTCTCTTCCAATCCATGCAAAGGTATAAACCTTCACGGCCTCGGCAGCGTTTCTTGCCTCGGCCGAACTTCGAAATACTCATTTGTTGCATGCATGCTCATTTTATAGCATGGATCTGTTCAGTAGGTCCAGACGAGATCAATGGAGCCTTCGGCTTCAGAAATGGTGGTCGGCAGCTCAAGAACGATGCTCGGAGAGCGCCTGGTTCGTCGGCAGCTCGCGGGTGGCTTCGGGGTGGCTCGACGAAGGAGACGATCCGGGAGCCGTCGGATCAAGCATTTGAGATACATCGGACGGCCGGATTAAATCGCGGCGCGCGGCAGATGAGATGAGCAGCTGCGATCCAGCGCACGATGAGACGGACGGCTCAGATCTGTCCCGGGTGAAATTTATGCGTCCCACATCAAATCGGCGTGCTGTTTTTCCGCGCTTTATCACCCTAGCGCCGCCTCAACCCTGCAGTTGAACTTCTCCCTCCACGGTGCCGCCCCGCACCGTGTTCTCCCTGCGGGCGCGCTCTGCGCCCACTCTCTGCTCCCTGCGGGCGCGCTACTGGCGCCCACTATGCTTCCTCGGGTGCGCGGGCTTCACCACCGCGTGCCCTCGGGGGCTTATACACGGCCCCTTCCGCGCTCCTCCGGGCGTGCCCCAGGCTCCCATGAGGTGTCCTACGGGTGCGCCCCTGCCTCAAGGATGCTTCCCTGGCCTTTGAGGGTTCCCCATGGGCGTGGTGACCTTGAGTCCCACAAGTGCCTTGGGTGATGACCCTCGGCTGGCCTCCTTGGTGGCCTTATTTTTTGTCAAGTATAGGAATAAAGACTTTGTATAAAAACAAAGTATCCCCATATGCCAAATGCCACTTGAAGCCTTCTTCCTCATTTTTTCTTATCTTCTTCTTCATTTGAATTCCTCACTCCTTCTCAACAAATATTCATTACTTATGAGAGAAATTCTTGAAGGTTCTTTCTTCATCAACCAAGCTCTCGAATCAACATGAATTCTCCAATGTGCTTTATTGATCTAATCATAGATCAAGTTGTATCATCTTCATGTTCACATGCACTTAGTGATAGTGCATGGACTTCATTAATCCACTTCATCCACTCAGTGATTGTGGATGGATCTCCTTTCATCTCCTCATGCATTGTCAATACAATGCATGGTCTTCTATCATTGTTGTGACATTGTATCATCAGGATACAAGTTCTTTGAACTTAAAGATCAGCTCAACAATCGTCTGATTTACATGGAGAATGTTTCAACCACAATTTCCAATACCACTTAGTAAATCTCCTAAGTGACACGCATCTTAGTACCATGGCCATTCTCCTTCACCACCAACACCATCACAACCTTTGTCATTCACATCTTGACATTCCCTGACTTCCATTCATTCCAAGACAACTTCATGCCTCATTGACAACAAATGCAACACTGTGCACTTCACATTCCATAGTTTACCTCAATCACACCTCTTGCCAACATCTCTGCCTCCGCCTCTAGCTTCTATTTTATCTCTATCTCTGATTTCTGCCTCTCCTAGTCATTCATGTTCCATCATCATCAGCATTAGTATTCACTCCAATTTCATGTGTCATAAGCATCCCACTACCTTCATTATCATCAATTTATTCTAAACATTATATTGACTATAGTGACGTTAAATTTTTTTTGAATGATGTAGAACTAGATGATTTAAAAGAATATTTAATAATCTCATGCATTTTCACGGGTGGAGTTCTAGTTATTAATAAAACGAAACTATTCTCCACAATAAAATTATCCCTTCAAGAGTCCACCAATCCTAATTTTTTATGTCTCTCTCTCAAATAATATTTACCCAATATAATCAAAAACACCCATTTACATGTATTATATTTTCTTATATTATCTAAGGATCACCTTCAAGGGATTTATCCTTGTTAATTATTTTTCAATTATTAAGGAAAAAATACCAATTTTTTCCATATCTATTTATTTAAATATTAATCTCCCACTTTAGAGTATGAAATAACATCCTAAAAAACAATCTATGTGTTTTATGAAATTATTTTTTAGTATATTTATTGGAAAAACATTTTCTATATTTCCTTAATCAATATAAAAATGATATCATCTTTCATGTTACATTTCCACTTCAAACTCTATAAATCATGTGTTAAAATTTTCATTAATAACATACATGATGTAAAATAGAGGTATTAAAAGAATAAATATGATATTTTTTACTTTTTTATGATTATTAAAATGTATATAACATTAAACTTTCTTTTTGTTCTATGGAAAATAGAAAATGTGTCTATGTATATGTATGGACTGCCACCTTAAATGAACTATTATATTATATTTAATCACCATCATAATTAGATTATTTTAATAATTTATTTAATGAATTAATAGTTTTATTATAATATAATTTGGTTTATTGAATTTTTTTATATTCACAACAAATTTATCTATATTATAAAAACATGCTTTCAATAAAAATATATATAATAATATCATCTATGACATTGTCTTAAAAACCAATGAATAAAATTTTTATAGGAATAATATAATACATTATAAGTCATTATTAATAATATCTTGAAATATCATGTATAATTTTGGAATAATTAAGAGAGTAAAAATGATTGGGTATCATCAACCACCTTTCAATTTTTTTCATGAAATAATCAAAATAACTGAAATCAACTGAAGAAAATAAAATAAAAGTAACTATTAAATGTATAATAAAATAATATAGATGAAAATTATATAGGGTGATAGATATGAATAATGTTGTGACATATATTAAAATGATTATTATTATATTATGTAGGATATTAATGATCTTTCATGGAGGTCATAACATAATGTTATGGTATTTTTTTGAGACAAATCTATTTCATCAGTCATAATTATTCTTCTTTGACTCAAGTACTAGAAGATGACTGTAATGACCTGAAATTTGGAATAATATTTGTTTCCTCAATTTGTGTGTTATTTTATTTTATACTCAACAAAACTATATCCTTCTATTAGTAAAGTGATTATAATTAAAATGAGACCCTTGGTTTTCAACTATTATATGACCGTTGATGTAACACCCCGATATTTTATGAGAACTATTCTTTTTAATTTATTTGATGTCTTGTGTTGTATGCTACACCAAGATTATCTTGTGCTATATGCAACACCGTATTATCTTGAAGTATACGCAACACTATTCTTGGATCATGTTACACACAATTTCATGTTTGTTTGATATAAGTTATTCTATGCAACATTGAGTGTATATATATATAGATATTCAATGTATAAATGAAATGTGGTTGGATTCTGTTATGCGCAACAACAAAGGAATATTTCACTACTTGCAACCCTGACTTGGATTACATTACACGCAATCACGACCTTCCTCGATAGCGTGTGTTGTACGCAATACCGTGTTTCACTAAACGAGATATTACTATAATATTAATATCAACTAGTAGTTATGAATATTAATACCTCATTTTTGAAATTTTATAAATTTTATCTTTCAAAATGGAATTCATTTGTTGATTCGGAATATCGAAATTATCCTAGGGTGAATTTTTTGTATTTTTCTGAAAACATTCAATTTTTGATGAATAGTGAAAACACTGGGTTACTATTTTAAAACAGAATTTTTATTTAAATAATTATCTATTTTATTGAAATTTATTTTACATAAATTTTGATACATAATACCTATATAATTTTAATGTAATTTATTATAGTAATTTTATAATAATTTTAGATATATAAAAATTTTATTGAACTTTTCACCGTCTTTTACCCACCTCCTAGGAGAATTTGAATATTTACATAAAACGAAATTTTATCGCTTCTATGGGTGGAATTTCGAAAATAAGAGAGACACGATTAATATCAAGGAGTAAAATTTGGTTCAATAAGATAAAAATAATGTTTGGTGAATAGTAACTTTTTACTTTTATTTACCACGATTAAAAGTAAATAGGGTAATTAAGGTTAAAAATGTTATTATTATTACCATAACACATGTCCTAAATCTATTGGATATGTGCAATTAGACCCGAAATAGACTTAGGAATAAAATATTACTCTTTAGATCCACTTGGATTAGATTAGGACACTTATTATTATTTTATTTAAAGAAGAGTTAAAAGAGTTAAAATCAATGTTCAATAACAAAAACATTTTTAATATAGGGTTATACATAAGATAAATTTGACTATAAATATTAATTATAAACCTAAAACGATTTCCCATATAATGGTATTTTATTTATAATTTTTAGACATTAAATAATTTAATTTATTTATGACACAATGATGATGCAGTAATTAAATTATTAATGAAATATTAACATAATTGATGTTATAAATACCCAAATAAATGTAATTTGAGACTTTTTTATAAATTACACTAATTTTATAGGATAATATGACCTGTATTATGGATTTAAATAATTTTTTTCGAACTAATTTTGATGTTATAATTTTCACAAAAATGAATTACCAAATAGTGTCAAAATGGACATATATTTTTTTTTAAACAAATATTATATTAATAATTGTTATTCTATTCATAATAATCTAAGGTTCGAAAAAATGACATAGATAAAGTAATATATATTAATAATGAACCACTTGGGGTTCTTTTGGCTTTTTATAGTAAGTTTATTAACTATATAGTGTATGAAAACAAGAAGACACAGTAAAAGTTAAATTATTTAACTTAGAGTTAAATCTAAATGATAAGGTTAAAATAGTAACCAAAACTTGTCTAAAACCTATTTGTTGAGAGGATTGAGACCCATCCCTACTTTAGCTTCAAAATAAATCAATTTGGAGAAATTATAAAATCAATATCACTTTATTATAAAATAATATATAATGTTTTTCCTAAGATGCCCCTCACTACCTTATAAAAGGGAACCTCCTCCCTCTTCCCATTACACAATTTTGAGCTTTCAAGCTTGGACAAACCCTTCCCATTTCCATTCTAAACTTCCCTAGAAACATTATAGAGGTCTTGGCCTCCTAAAAAGACCTACTCTAATTCCTTAAGAGGAAGCTTAAAAGAGGTGCGTCAAAGAGGAGGTAATCTCTTCTACCGATTCTTTCAAGTTTTCCTTCTTCTTCAACTTCATCCTATTTAGTTGTTTCATTATAAAGTAATACATTAGTATCAATAATATACTGATATGTTATTATAAATATGAAAAAAACCCATTTCACATGCTATCCATCCTACAGAAAACAAAATCATTGCACGTGCGTACATACGAAATATCGTCTCCACGTCGTGGTGTAATCTATTTTTCCAACAACACCTTACTTGGATGGGTATAATGGTGTAAAGAATAAATATATATAGTTATTATAACATCATACGTATTCTGAGATATTATATCATCCACCCCAATTCAATTAAATAATTATGGGAATGATATCATCGCTCGTGCGTATGTACGGATTACCGTCTGCACGACGTGATGAGATTCATTCTCCATGTTAACCATTCCAGAATGATTATAAAGTATATATAATGAATAATAATGAAATATATGACATGATAAATCTACTTTTTTTTATGTACAAATATATATATCTCATCTACTTACTTTCATTCAAGTCAATAATGAAAGGAAATCAGCATGCATGTATACGTACGGACTACCGTCTCCATGAACGGTGTATTTCGTTTCATTTATCTATCTATTATATATACATATACTGAATATATATGATATATAAATCATTATTTACATTCTGGAAGTACGTAAATAATTATATAAGTAATAATAATATCAGGAACACCAAGTCCAAACCCGTACGATAAATAAAGCGATTTTACCCAAAACGCTACTTTAACATAGAATTTACAAAAGAACAGGTAATATAAAGTCATAGGTGAACCATATATGATATCATAACAATGAATATGATTCTGTAATAAGTCAATTAAATTATTTCAATCATTATACAGGAGGTTAAGATATGTGTGAAGCATATCGGACCTAAGGTATGGGATAATAATTCCAATCTCGTTCTTATCCAAGATTGTTTTTCGTAAGTATTTACTGGGGTTATATTTTTCATCCATGTCCATAAAATTGTTTTTCATAATGTTTTTAATATTCTTCCACGTATTTTTAAAGTCATGTTTACCTCTCTTTGACTTTTACTTTGTGTTATGGAAGGAATGTTTCTTTTGTTTACCATACGTGGTACTTTTGGACTTTTCCATTAAAATTACAAAGAGAATGTTTTTTAACTTATACAGCTTGAATGGATTTTTACGGTTTCATAACACCTTATTTTCATGAGAATACTCTACAAGATTTCATAAATATTTTAAATAAAATCCTTTTCTTTTAAAATTGCATGGAATTTTGTGAAAAAAAAATGATTTTGAATAAGAAAGGATATTTTCTTCGGGAATTTATTTCAAGTGTTTTATCAAAACCACTTTGCATCTAAGATGACATTATTTCATATGTGTATGTTTCAAGTATAATGTCTCTATGATTTACCTGGTTTGACTTCCCTTATTATGAAATGATATCCATTTGTTTTATATGGATTATGTTATGATAGAATGATGAATATGAAACCCATTTTATTCTTTGGGTTATGATGAATGATGAATGATTTATGTTTATGTTGTGGAACACGTAGGAATGATTTCATTATGAGATTGGTGGGACCAATATCTCCTTCCAATGAATTGGGTAATGATTTATATCTCCTTAGATAGACATTGCTGGAACGGTAAGTTAATCTGGTTCAGTGATACAGGACTAGAACGAGGAGTGAACTCAATTCAGAAAGGGACTTTGTCCAATAAGGTGGTCTTAGAAACTAAGCCTTGGATACTATGGAAATTATATCATGTAGTTAATGGTTTTCCACAATTACATATTTTATTCCAATTTTATTTTATCATTAATGATGTTCCATTATGATCTATTCCTTACATACTGCCATATTTTAGGTCATTGCCCAAGATTTTGATGTTTAAACATTATGTTCATGTTTTTAAGCTCAAATGAATATGGTTTGTTTTATTATCTCCATGCTTACCCTTAATTAGAATTTTACCTCACCCTTTATATGTTTTCTTTTACCCAGGATATAAAGAAAGGTTTTAGGTAAGAAAACAAAAAGGGGAAGATCATTATGGGATATGTTGTAGATCTTTCACCACGATTAGAAGATTATGTTCCATGTTTCTGAAGAGACTAAACTATTACAGTCCTTGAGTGTTTCTTTTTGTCATGTATTAAGTATTCCGAAAAAGTAATGTAATGTCCATGTACATCATGTTTGGGGACTCTACAGTTGGTATCAGAAGAAATGTTTAGTTAACATTTGGAAACTAGGATCCAAAAAACTTTAGTGAGAACCCTAGAGATATTTCTAAGGTATATCTATGTATGTCCCTACGGTTAAGTATTAGTATAGGTTATAGTCCTAGAATTATGGTAAAGATCGCAGAATTAAACCTAAGATGTTAGAGATTGAATGTACTCCCCCTTGTTTATGTTGTTTTTCTAGTACGAGTTTTTCCTCTCATACTATTCTTTTTGGGTTTTTAGAAATGGAAGGAAAAAAGGAGGATTCATGTTAATGGAGAATATGATGGACAATGGAATTATATTCTTCATGAGAAACCAAACAAAATGGGATTTGGATGTCCAAACATCATTATTAAGCCTAATCAGCAATCTCATAATATGATCAATAATCTCATCTTTGGTATGTTTCATGACTCAGCTAATAGGAGAAAGATGGATTCTCATGATGATCATAGAGGGAAAAAGTTCAATTTCCCTCATGTAAATCATGTGGGAAGTGGAATCAGGGAGAATGTTTCAAAGGAACTAGATGATTCATTGGGTGTGGAATAGAAGGACACAAAGCCAGTAATTGTGAAGGAAAAGGTTCAGTGAACACAATGGACAAGGATAATGGTATTGCTACAACATCAACAAAGGTTAAATGTTTTAAATGTGGAATGTATGGACATTATGAAAACCAATTCCCTAAGGGAAAATTTCATGAAGAGAATCATCATTGTCTTATGGGTAGTATTTATGTTGATGATGATGAAGAGACTACAAATGATATATGAGTTAAATGAAGTGTTGAGGAATAAAATGAGGAAGCTCGGTCAATGGTTTATAAAGGTAGTGCAATTATTTTATGTTTATCAATAGTTATGTTGTATAGGTAATTTAATGGTACTATGGAATAAAGAAAAATCTAAGGATTTTTACACTATTGTTTTTCTAAATGTATTTGGAAGTATATGTTGAATGGTACCGGTAACCATGAAAGGTTATTCAGATATTTTTGGAATGTAGATGATATGCCCATAATGATTGGATTAGGAGAAAATTAAATGTTTGATAGTATTCATGAGCTCATTACTAATATAAGGACAAGGTGATATCATGGTTTGAGTATATAGAAATTTTGGGATTTTGGAATGTGGAAATAGTTAACTTTTAACAGAATTCATGTTTTCAATAAGGTTCAATGGGTATTCATTTTTCAAGATAATACAGGATTAAGGTATTTAAATGTTTTTTAATGTGACCAATAAGATATCTCGTATGATATATGGAGGATAAATTATGGTATTCACATGCTCAGTAAATGATAATTCTTGTAATTCGTTTCTTTATACTATGAGCTTGGACAGAAATATTTAAGATAACACTAAAGATTGAAATGGATTATGTTGGACATAAGTTAGTATTGTTTAAGGCTAGAAATATTTGATATTATTTATGTAATGTTATAATAGTACTGTTTTAGAAAAAGGACAACCCGTAGGATGGGTGAAAACCCGTCGCGTCGGACAAGGATGCGGGAATCGAACCCACAACCGAAGTGCGACAGACCTTTATCTTCTACCACTAGCCTACAGGAAGTCCCTGATTAGTAGGAACTATTTTTATTTTATTAATAGGTATTATAGATGAAGTATATATCCATTTTAGGAACCATATATGACTAATCTCACCATATATGGACTTATGTATATAAATTTTTCTAATCTTATGTTTGAGACATATGAAATGACCTATCATTCTATCGCATGATCTGCTAACACTTCACGGAAGACAAATTCAACTTCATATATTGAAGAGATGTGGTGGAAATTGTTTATGTCACAAACAATAGTTAGAATGTACCAAAATAAAGTAAGTATTTCTTCTAATTAAGAATTTCAACGTTAGGGAAATGATATTGAAAACAGAAAATATTGTCCTATTTCTCTTATATATATGATGAATCAGATGGTACCTTAGATCATCACAAATTTTTGGCTTTGTGATTATTGACTTTTTCATAGCCATGTTCTCTACCACTCTCCATCCGAACATGATGGTTAGATTTCTCTTCCATATCTATATTTTCACCAATGTTCCCCTATGCGGAAACCCAATGATGAGTAAATTTGGGTAACCATTATGTTTCATAATTCAATTTTTAAAATTAAGCTTTATTATTACTTTTTATGATATGGGTTTCTATTAAAAAAACGTTCAAGTAGTAAACCATTTATAACCCCGACAAATTTCGAGGGCGAAATTCATTTTAAGGAGGTTAGAATGTAACACCCCGATATTTTATGAGAACTATTCTTTTTAATTTCTTTGATTTCTTATGTTGTACGCTACACCATGATTATCTTTCACTATACGCAACATCGTATTAGCTTGCAGTGTACGCAACACTATTCTTGGATCGTGTTACACACACTTTCAAGTTTGTTTGATAGAAGTTATTCTACACAACATTGAGTGTATATATATATATTGATATTAAATGTATAAATGAAATATGGTTGGATTATGTTATGTGCAACAACAAAGGAATCTTTCACTACATGCAACCCTGACTGGGATTTCATTACACCAAATCACGACCTTCATGGATAGCGTGTGTTGTAGGCAATACAGGGTTTCACTAAACGATATATTATTATAATATTGTTATGAACTAGCCGTTATGAAAAGTAATACCCAATTTTTGAAATTTTAGAAAATTTATCTTTCAAAATGGACTTCATTTTTGGATTCGGAATATCGAAATTAGCCTAGGGTGAATTTTTGGTATTTTTCTGAAAACCTTCAATTTTTGATGAATTGTGAGAACAATGGGTTACTATTTAAAAACTGACTTTTTATTTAAATAATTTTTCATTTTATGTAAATTTATTTTCGGTAAAAATTGATACATAATACCTATATAATATCAATTTAACTCATTGGGGTCATTTTATAATAATTTCAGATATATAAAAATTTTATTGAACGTTTCACCACCTTTTAACCACCTCCTAGGAGAATTTGAAAAGTTACATAAAACATAATTTTACCGCTTCTGTTAGTGTAATTTCAAAAATATGAGAGACACGGTTAATATCAATGAGTAAAATGTGGTACAATAAGATAATTTTTTTTTGTGAATATCAACTTTTTACTTTTATTTTCAATGGTTAAAAGTAAATAGGGTAATTAAGGGTAAAATGCTATTATTATTACCCTAACACATGTCCTGATTCAATTGGATAAGTTTTATTCGACCAAAAACAACCTTAGGAATAAAATATTACTCTTTAGGTCCACTTGGATTAGATTAGAACACTTATTATTATTTTATTTAAAGAAGAGTTAAAAGAGTTAAAATCAAAGTTAAATAACTAAAACATTTTTAATATAGGGTTATACATAAGAAAAATTCGACTATAAATATTCATTTTAAACCTAAAAATATTTCCTACATAATGGTTTTTTATTTATAATTGATAGACATTAAATAATTTAATTTATTTATGACACAATGATGTGCAGTAATTTCCTTATTAATGAAATATTAACATAATTGATGTTATAAATAACCAAATAGATATAATATGATACTTTTTTATGAATTGCACTAATTTTATAGGTTAATATTACATGTATTATTTATATAAGTAATTTGTTTTTCAACTAATCTTGTTTTTATGATTTTCACAAAAATGAATTACCAAATAGTGTCAAAATTGACATAAAATAGTTTTTAAAACAAATATTATATTATTAATTGTTATTCTGTTCATAAAAATATAAGGTTCGGAGAAATGACATATATAAGGTTATATATATTACTGATGAACCACTTGTGGTTCTTTTGGCTTGTTATAGTATGTTTATTAACCATATAGTGTAAGAAAACAAGAAGACACGGTAAAAGTTAAATTATTTAACTTAGAGTTAAATATAAATAATAAGTTTAAAATAGTGATCTAAACTTGTCTAAAACCTATTGGTTAAGAGTATTTCGACCCATACCTACTTTATCTTAGAAATAAATCAATTTTTATCTATTATAAACCGAATATGACTTTATTAAAAAATAATATTTTTCGTTTTTCCTAAGGTTCCCCTCTCCTCCCTTATAAAATGGCACCTCTTATTTCTTCTCTATACACAATTTTGATCATTCAATCTTGGAAAAACACTGACCATTTCCCTTCTAAAAATACCTAGAAACATTTTATAGGTTCTGGTCTCCTCAAAAGACCAACTCTAGTGCCTTAAGAGGAAGCTTAAAAGAGGTGCGTCGAAGAAGAGGTAATCTCTTCTACCGATTCTTTCAAGTTTTCTTTCTTCTTTATCTTCTTCTTCGTTAGTTGTTTCATTATAAATTAATAACATAAGTATCAATAATATACTGATATGTTATTATAAATATGAAAGAACCCCATTTCACCTTCTATCCATCCTGCAGAAAAAATATCACCGCGCGTGCGTACATACGGAATACTGTCTCCACGCCGTGGTGTAATCTGTTTTTCCACCACCACCTTACATGGATGGGTATAATGGTGTAATGAATAACTATATATAGTTATTATGACATCATACTGATTATTAGATATTATATCATCCACTCTAATTCAATTCAATAATTATGGGAATGATATCATCGCTCGTGCGTACGTACGGATTACCGTCTCCACGACGCGATGAGATTCATTCTCCAAGTTAACCCTTCAAGAATGATTATTATGTATATATAATGAATAATAATGAAATATATGACATGATAAATCTACTATATTTACATGTATATATATATATATCATCTACTTACTTCCATTCAAGTCAATATGGAAAGGAAAACAATGTTCATGCGTACGTACGGCCTACCATCTCCATGAATGGTGTATTTCCTTTCATTTATCTATCTATTATATATATATATACTGAATATATATGATATATAAATCATGATTTAAATCTTGGAAGTAATTAAATCATGATATAAGTAATAATAATATCAAGAAAAACAAGTCCAAACACGTACGATAAATAAAAATATTTTACCCAAAATGCTGCTTTAATATGGAATTTACAAAAGAACGGGTAATATAAAGTCATCCGAGAACCATATATGTTATCATAAAAATGAATATGATTCTGTAATATGTCAAAGACATTATTTAAATCATTATATTGGAGGTTTGGATATTACAAATCATATCATACCTAAGGTAAGGGATCATTATTCCAATCTCGTACTTATCCGAGATTGTTTATTCATAAGTATTTACTGGGGTAATATTTTTCATACTTGTCCATAAAAAAAATTTCATAAAGTTTTTAATATTCTTCCATTTATGTTTAAAGTCATGTCTACCCCTATTTGACTTTTACTATAACATCCCAAGTATTTAATGAATAATATATTTTTTTATCTATGTCTATTTATGAATTAGATAGTGTTTTAGAGGCTTAAAATGAGAATAAATCAAATCTTAAGCATTAAATACTCTAATATTTTTTTAAAGATTTTTTTACTGCCTTTTGGTGGAAAACCATTTTTAAATCTATATATTGACATTTTTACAAGCTCTATTTTTCAAAATCAACTTATTATTTAGAATTGGGACATTGAAATTTACTTGGGATAAATTTTTGGTATTTTTCTGACAATGTTCATTTTTTAATGAATAGTGGAAAATACTGCAATTTACTTCAAAACTGCTTTTTCATCTAATTTAATTATATGGTTTGATTATGTTTTTAATTGGTTTTAAATTTTAATTATAATATATTTTTAGAATATAATCCAATGTTGGTCATCGTATTTTATTTCACTTTGTAATTGGGCATAAACCAGTGCCAAAAGTTTCATAGATATTGTTTCAAAAAAAACCCGCTATTTGTTTTGACAACGAGAATTATTTTTAAATTAATTACTAATATTTATGTGTTTGGAATTTGCTAAAATGGATTCCATATTTGGAATTAGAAGGTCCAAATTATGTAATTAAGACACTTTTGTTTTTGGACATTATGAATAGGAACGACAGTAATTATCTTTAATTATCATGATTAGTTAGTAATCAGGTAGTTAAGGATAATAAAATAATATCATAATAATAAAAAATTACCCCAACAGGTGTCCTAATGCTACTGGTTTTGTCATGGCCGACCATGGGATGCCTTGTACCAACTTAGGGACCCCATGGAATCACTTTTGGGTGATAGTGACACTTTATCATTTTATTTTAAAAGAAAGGAGAATATCACAAAAGTATGTAACACCTAAATAAAACAATTTTAGTTTTTCCTATGTAAATGATCTATTAGACTATAAATATTCTTTGGAATGATAAAAAGATTTCCTACATCATAGTAGTTTTTTTATAATTGTTAGATATTAAATAAATTTATTTATTTATGACACCATAATGATGCAGTGATTACCTCATTAATGAACGATTTAAATAAAATGAAACGATAATGTAACATCTAAGACATAAACTTGTAAAAAAACCTATTGGATGGGTGTATTTTGAACCCTTATCAACTTATCCTCGAAAAATATCATTTTGGGACCTTTAAAATCCGAAACTAATTTTAAAATAAAGTAACATATCATGACTTTCCAAGAGTGCCCCTCCTCCTTCTTATAAAAGGTCCCCACCTCTACCCTCCTTACCCACACCTATCTAGCCATTTTCTCAGCCAAGCACTGCTCCTTTTATCCCTCCACATCCCTATATTCATCCTAGAAGCCTTACTATAGCCAGAAAGCTCTTTAAGAAACCCTTTTGGTTCAAACCAAGGGGAGTTACTCTATTTAAAGGTAAAGTCTTCTCTAATGTTCTTTTGTTTTATTTTTCTTCTCCAACCCCCTAAAATCTATGTATTAATTTCTTTTGTAACAAAAACAGTATCTTAAATATACTAGGATGTTGTTATGAGAAGTATTTTATCAACACTTACACTCACCTCCGTCTAATGGTTAAAGAACATACTGTTTCTGTGGATGTCGAATTACTGCCTCACGAAACGATGATTGTTCAATATACTTTTAACACCTTTTATGGTGGCCATTAAGATGTCACTCTATTTATATATGATATATATTATGTTTATGTTTTTTTATTATTCTTTATTTTTATTTTACGGCATACCTTTATGGTTTCCAATATGGGTAAACGCGATAATTTCATTTTAGGAAGTGCGGACTACCCCCCCCCCCCCTCAAAGTGATTTGAATAGTTAATGCCATATGTGGGGTGTGTAAAGGATGGAGTTAATAATATTATATGTGATATTATACTGGAATAATAATGTAACTTTATATCATTATGATTCCATTCCATCAAATATGAAATAGAAATTAAAGTACCATTCATGCGTACGTACGGCTTACCGTCTCCATGAACGGTGCATTTCATTTCATACCTCTAAATGTTATGTAATATTATAAATTCATTTATATACTGGATATATATGATATATATGATATCTACATCATGAATATAATTTTGTATATAATGGATATTTTACCACATGAATAACTTGTAATTATAAGAAGTTTATTTTTGACTCAAGTACCAAAGATCAACAAAACGACCGTTATTATCTTAAATAATTACATAATGTTCATAATATGGTAATAAGTGATATAAAAGGAATAATTAACTTGGAAAAGGTTCTTAAGAAAGTATAAAGTAACTCTAGTTTATTATTTAGGAGATTAAAGAATGATCGAGTCAAGTCTGACACGAGGTAAGGGACTTCGTCTCAATCTTCTTTCATTGATGAATATTTTGTTTTATACACAACTTTCTTTTATATGGTGTATAAAACCCTTTGACTTTTACTTTAATTCAAAAGGAATCTTTTTGTACGAAGCATTTTACTACACTACAAGAGGAATGTTTTGTCTTACGTATGCGGCGACAACGACTTCTCTACCGCCTTGACCATTATTTGAGTTTTGCCTTACTCTACAAGACACAAATTTTTTTGAATGAAAAATAAATACCATGTTTTAATTTTATTTTATTTTGGTATTCAAAATGGTTTTGTTAATGTTTTTATTATATCAATGTGTTTTATTGATATCTTGTGATTGAAATGTTGAAATGTTATGTTTCCATTATGCATGTTTTATGTGATACGATTATGTTATGGTTCTTGGGAATTTTTTATGAAGACAGGTGGTTCTGTGATAAACTATGGGTGGGTGAACTTGATATAGATCTCCAATTCATTGGGTAACGCAAAGGGGTTAAACTATAAGGTTTCTACAAAGAGAATTTGGGAATATACTTTGATGGGTATTCCAAAAGTAACCATGAGGGTTACTCCCTACTTAAAAATGTTTTGAATGCCTCAAGTTACCTTTATGTCGTATGATTTCTATGAGTTATTCATGAATATTATGATTTCATTAGGTATGTTAAAGTGATTATGTTTTATGAGTAAAGTATGATTTCATTGATTCTTATGTATATATGGACTAATGTTTTCATTCTGTACTTTTATTTCCCTTTTTGAGCTTTTTATGCTCATCCCATGTTTTTGAAATGTTTTTCACAGGTCAAGGGAAAAGTTCATGATGTGATGATAGTGTCGAGGAAGTTTCAAGAAAGAATCAATTTTTTATTTTAAATATGTCACCTTTTATGGGAAAAATGAATACTGTATTTTAAGTAACCACCTTGTTTAAATGTGGAATATAATGCATGATTTGTGATATAATTATCTAATACTCTAAACATGAAAATATCCTTAATGTGTATTCTTTTAATAACTCAATATTATGTAATGTTTAAGTCTTGGGCCTTATAGTTGGTATGAAAGGGAGGTTTAGATAAATTTAGGAGTTGTAATTCTATTAAATGATTATCCAAAAATATTTTTTTTATGGGAAAATTCAAAATGATATAGCATTTGAAGATAACCATGTCGCATCATCTAAGACATGTTTGTTTAGAATGTTTTTCCGTAGAGGAAATAGGGAAGCAGTGCTAGGAAGGAATACCGAAGGAAATTACATTCCGAATCAGAATCCTGAGATAGTCAGAATTGGAACTGAACTGTTTGTTACTGCAATGGCGCAGTTGAATCAAGCGATAAATGGTGGTGGTATCCATGCACGAGATCGTCCAGATCAACCGCAAAGGAACATGTCAGTGGTGGAACATTTCATGAGGCAACATCCCCCATCATTCAGAGGATCATCTGACCCTATGTTAGCTAAAGGGTGGATTAAAGCACTGGAGAAGATTTTTGATGTCATGAGTTGTTCAGACAATCAAAAGGTTAGTCTTTCTATTTACCTTTTGGAGGGTGAAGCAGATCAGTGGTGGTCGATGGTTAAAAATATTAGTGACGCTAATGACATTGATGCTCTTGACTGGGATGAATTCAAAGGTATGTTTCTTGAGAAATATTTTCCTAGGGCTGTTAGACTTATTATGGAAAACCAATTCTTGGAATTGAGGCAAGAGGATGACTCAGTGGATGCTTATGAAGAAAGGTTTACTCGATTGGAAAGGTATGATCCAAATTTTATCTGAGACCTTGATAGTAAAATCAATCATTTTTACTCAGTATTAAATCCAAAATATCTAAGGGCGTTGGCTTATCATGAGTTCAAAAGTTATGAAAATATTGTTTGATGTGCTGAGAAGGCGGAAATGGAGTTTGTTGATGATCAAGTGTTCTATGAAAACCACAAGAAGAAGAGACGGAGGTGGCAGGAGAAAGAGAAGAATTCTTCAAAAAGGTATGATGGTAAGAAAACTAAGTTTTTAGTTTGTGATAAATGTGGTAAAAATCATGCTGGGGAATGTCATTTGAATTCTGGAAAGTTCTACTGATGTGGTTGGATGGTACATAAGGCTCGTGATTGCACTGGAAAAGTTCAGGGTGATGGTAAGACCAAATTTGATTTACAGTTGGTGAAATATTTCAAGTGCAATGAGATGGGTCATTATGCAAACTAGTGTCCAAAAAAGATCTTGAATGATGGGAAGCAGTTAGACTATAAGCAGAAAGGGCTGGTGAAATACTTTGCATCTACTTCAGCAGATGTTGGGCCATCAAATGAAGTGGTATCGGGTACTTTGTTTTTTCAGATTATGCCAGTGTGTTGTTTGATTCAGGGTCTACACATTCCTTCAACTCTGAAAAATTTTCTAGTAAATTGGGAATACCATCTCATGAAATGACTCCTAAACTTGTGGTAAAAACACTAGGGAGAAATGATAAGGGAATAATAATTTATAAGAATATTCCTATCCTTATATGTTGAAAAAAACTACTTGTAAACCTTATTGTTTTACCTCTAGTAGAGTATTATGTTATCCTGGGTATGGATTGGCTCTCTTTTTACCATGATAAGATTGATTATAGAGCTAAAGAAGTTTCTTTTTAGAAATAATTTCCATTTGTGTACAAGAATTAACCCTTACTGTTGATAGCATATCAAGAGGCTGAGAAACTTGTAAAAGATAGAAATTAATGTTACCTTGAACATATTGTTGAAAACAAAGGAACCATTCAGATTAATGATGTGCCAGTGGAAAATTGGTATCCTGATGTTTATCCTGATGAGTTTCCTAGAATAATAACAGATCGGGAAGTTGAATTTACTGTTGACTTAGTTCCTGATGCAAAGCCAATTTCAAAACCCCTTTATCGAATGGCTCAAATTGAACTTTTAGAGTTGACAAAGCAATTTCAATATTTATTAGAGAAAGGTTTCATTCGACCTAGCACATCACCATGGGGTGCTCCTATCTTATTTGTTAAAAAGAAAGATGGTTCAATGAGACTTTTAATTGATTATAGAGCCTTGAATAACAACAATGTTAAGAAAAAATATCTATTGCCCCATATCGATGATTTGTTTGATCAGCTTCTGGGAGCTCAGTATTTTTCAAAGATTGACCTGATATCGGGGTACCATCAGTTGAAGGTAAAGGAACCAGATATTCCGAAGACTGTGTTTCATACAAGATATGGCCATTATAAATTTGTAGTTACGCCTTCTGTCCTAACCAATGCACCTGCTGTATTCATGGACCTTATCAATAGAATTTTCCATGAGTTATTGGATATATCTGTGGTTGTTTTAATTGATGATATTTTGGTGTTTTCTAAAAGTAAAGAGGATCATGAAGGACATTTAAGGGTTATTTTACAAACCTTAAAAATATTGTATGGGAAATTCAGCAAGTGTGAGTTTTGGTAGCAACAAATTTCTTTCCTTGGTCTCATTGTTTCAAAAGATGGAATAACTCTTGGTCCTACAAAAACAAAGGTTGTTGAAGAATGGCCAAGACCCAAAAATGTAACCGAGATTCGTAGTTTTCTTGGTTTGGCAGGCTATTACCAAAGGTTCATTAAAAAAAATCATGGTTATCTAGTCCAATGACTAAGCTAACTCGGAAGGGTGTTAAGTTTATCTGGACAAATGAATGTGATGATTGTTTTCTGGAATTGAAATGAAGACTGGTGAATGCTCCATTTTTGGCACTACCTTCTAGGAATGGGGAGTTTTTTATCTGCATTGATGCTTCATTAAAAGGACTCGGTTGCATCTTAATGAACAATGATCAGGTAATTGTGTATGCTTCACGTCAGTTGAAACTCATGAGGTAAATTACCCTACATGTGATTTGGAATTAGTTGCTGTTGTTTTCTCTTTAAAAATTTGGAGGCATCATTTGTATGGATATAAGTGTGAAATATATACCTATTACAAAAGTTTAATGTATATATCCACTCAGAAATAATTGAACATGAGACAGAGGAGATGGCTAGAATTAATCAAGGATTATGATTGTATAATTCATTACCATCCGGGAAGAGCAAATAAAGTTGCTGATGCTTTGAGTCGAAAAAGTAATGCTTCATTAACAATATTCTGTTTGGAACGTGATCCTTTGGTTAAGGATTTGATGAACTTTGGTATAGAAGTTATTAGTGCAGTATGTACTTATTTTTTGTTTCAGGTGTTAGTGAAGTCTTCTCTATCAGACAAAATTAACAAGCACAGAAGCAAGACAGTGACTTGCAGAAAAAGGTAGAGCTGTTTTAGAAGGATAAGTTTCCTGAATTCAACATTGATAATGATTGTGTTTTGAGATTTGGGAATATATTGTGTGTGCCTTGTGATTCACAGTTGAAGAGAGAGTTGGTATGTGAATCACATAGTTCTCCATTTTCAGTTCATCCAGGCAGTACTAAGATGTATAGAGATCTTCGGGAGTATTACTGGTGAGATGGAATGAAACGAGACATTGCTGATTTTATTTTGAAGTGTTTGACTTGTCGACAGGTTAAAGAAGAGTGGAAGTTACCGAAAGGGATGCTTCAGGATTTACCAGTTCCAGAGAGGAAATGGGAGAATATATCCATGGACTTCATTGTGGGATTCCCGAAGACACCTCGAGGTAATAATGCAATCTGGGTTATTGTTGATCCTTTGACTAAATCTTCTCATTTCCTTTCTATACAAGATACTTTTTACCTAGATCAACTTTCTCATTTGTATCTTAAATAGATAGTCAAGTTACATGGAGTTCCCCTCTCCATTGTATCTGATCGTGATCCCAGATTTACTTCTAACTTTTGTAAAGACCTTAAGAAGTCGTTGGGTACTAAATTAAATTTAGTACAGCTTTTCATCCACAATCAGATGGGCAGTGAGAATGAAAAATTCAGACTTTGGATGATATGCTATGTGCTTGATCGATGGATTATCAAGGATGTTGGGACCAACATCTTTCTTTGGTTGATTTTTCTTATAATAACAGTTTTCATTCCAATATACAGATGGAACCATTTGAGGAATTATATGGGAAGAAATGTCGAACTCTAGCTTTTTGAGATGAAGTGGGTGAATGGAAGTTAATGGGACCAAAATTGGTAGAAGAGTTGGAAGAAAAAGTTCAGCTGATTCAGAATCACATGAGAACAGCTCAGAGTCGGCAGAAAAGTTATGCAGAAAACTGGAGGAAGGATATTTCTGTTGAGGTAGGTGATCATGTTTTTCTCAAAGTATCTCCATAGAAAAGTGTGATGCAATTTGGTAAGAAAAGAAAGCTGAGTCCTAGGTTTATCGGGCCATATGAAATTATGGATAGATTTGTATCAGTTTCATACCGAGTGGCTTTACCTCTGAGTTTATCTCAGGTACACAATTTTTTTCATGTTTCAATGTTAAAGAAGTACATGCCAGATCCATCTCATGTTTTGAGTCCAAAGGTAGTTCAGATGGAAGAGAATCTATCTTATAAGGAACAATCGGTCCAGTTTCTTGACCATAGGGAGCAAGGGTTGCGGAATATGGTGATTAATCAAGTAAAGGTTTTGTGGAAAAACCACATGATTGAAGAGGCATCATGGGAATCTAAAAATGTAATGAGGGATAAATACCCCCACTTATTCGATAAGTAAATAAATAGTAGGGATGTAATTTTCTAAAGGGGGAAGGATGTAACATCCCAAGTAATTAATGAATAATATATTTTCTTATCTATTTCTATTTATTAATTAGATAGTGTTTTAGAGGCTTAAAATGAGAATAAATCCAATCTTAAGCATGGAATACTATAATATTTTTTAAAAGATTGTTTTACTGCCTTTTGATGGAAACCCATTTTTAAATCTAATTACTGACAATTTTATATGCTCTATTTATCAAAATAAAATTATTATTTAGAATTGGAACATTGAAATTTACTTTGGATAAATGTTTTGTATTTTTCTGACAATGTTCATTTTTTAATGAATAGTGGAAAATACTGCAGTTTACATCAAGCCTGCTTTTTCATATAATTTAATTATATGGATAGATTACCTTTTTAATTGGTTTTAAAGTTTAATTAGAATATATTTTCACCATTTAATCCAATTTTTGTCATTTTAATTGATTTAACATTGGAATTGGGCATAATCAAGCTCCAAACTTTTCAAAGATATTGTTTCAAAAAAACCCCGCTACTTGTTTTGAAAACGGGATTTTTTTTAAAATTAATTGCTGAAATTTTTGTGTTTGGAATTTGGTAAAATAGATTCCATATTTTTAATCATGAGGTCCAAATTATGTAATTAAGACTCTTTTGTTTTCAGACATTATGAATTGTAACGACGATAATTATCTTTAATTATCGTGATTAATTAGTAATCGGGTAGTTAAGGATAATAAAATAATATCATAATTGTAAAAAATGACCCCAACATGTGTCATAATGCTACTTTTTGTGTCATGCCCGACCATGGGATTCCTTGTTCCAACTCAGGGACCCCATGGAATCACTTTTGGGTGATAGTGACACTTTATCATAATATTTTTAATGAAAAGAGAATATCAAAAAAGTATGTAACACCTAAGTAAAACAATATTAGTTTTGTATATGTAAAAGATATCTTAGACTATAAATAGTCATTGGAGATCTAGAAATATTTCCTACATCTCAGTATTTTTTTATAATTTTTATACATTAAAAAAATTAATTTATTTACGACACCATGATGATGCAGCAATTACCTCTTTAATGAATGATTTAAATAAAATGAAAATATAATGTAACATATAAGACTTACACTTGTCAAAAACCTATTGGATGGGTTCCTTTCGAACCCATATCACCTTATCCTCGAAATGTATCATTTTGGGACCTTTAAAATCCGAAATTCATTTTTAAAATAAAGTTACATTTCATGATTTTCCAAGAGTTCCCCTCCTCCCTCTTATAAAATCCCCCACCTCTACCCTCCTTACCCACACCTCTCAATCCATTGGCTCAGCCAAAATCTGCTCATATTATCTCTCCACATACCTCTATTCATCATTGAAGCCTTACCTTAGGTAGAAATCTCTTCAAGAAACCCTTTTGGTTCAAACCAAGGGGAGTTACCCAATTTAATGGTAAAGTCTTCTCTAATGTTCTTTTGATTTATTTTTCTTCTACAATCCCCTAATATCTTTTTATTACTTTCTATTGTAATAACACAAGTATCTTCAATATAATAGGATTTTTTATGAGAATTATTAGAGATACACTTACACAAACCACCATCTAATGTTTAAAGAACATACTATTTCTGTGGATGGAGAATTACTACCTCACGAAATGATGATTGTTCAATCTTCTTTTAACACCTTTAATGGTGGCCATTAATATGTCACTCTATTTATATATGATATATATTAAGTTTATGTTTTCTTTATCATTCTTTATTTTTCATTTATGGCATACCGTTATGGTTTCCATTATGGGTAAACGTGATGATTTCATTTTACGAAGTGCGGACTACTGCCCCCTCAAAGTGATTTGAATCGTTAATGCCATATGTGGGATGTGTAAAGGATTGAGTTAATAATATTATATGTGATATTATACTGAAATTATAATTTACTTTTATATCATTATGATTCCAATCCATTAAATATGAAATAGAAATGAAAGTAGTGTTCATGCGTACGTACGGCTTACCATCTCCACGAACGGTGCATTTCATTTCTTACCTATAAATGTTATGTAAGATTATAAATTCATGTATATACTGGATATATATGATATAAATGATATCTAAATCATGAATATAATTCTGGATATAATGGATATTTTACCACATGAATAACTTGTAATTATAAGAAGATTATATTGGACTCAAGTACCAAAGATCGACAAAACGACCGTTTTTTACTTAAATAATTAAATAATGTTCATAATATGGTAATGAGTGATATAAAAGGAATAATGAACTTGAAAAAGGCTCTTAATCAAGTAGAAATTAACTCTAGTTTATTATTCAGGAGATCAGAGAACGATCGAGTCAAGTCAGACACGAGGTAAGGGACTTCATCTCAATCTCCTTTCATTGAGGCATATTTTTTTTTATACAAAACATTCTTTTATACGGTTTATAAACCCCTCTTACTTTTAATTTTAATCAAAAAGGATATTTTTTATGAAGTTTTTTACAAAATTAAATAATGAATGTTTTGTCTTATGTATACGGTGACAACGACTTCTCCGCTGACATGACCATTATTTGTTTTTCGGCTTCCTCTACAAGACATAACTATTTTTAAATGAAAAATAAATACAATGTTTTACTTTTCTTTTATTTTGATATTGAAAAAGATTTTGATAATTTTATTATTATATCAATGTGTTGTATTGATATCTTGTGATTTAAATGTGGAAATGTTATGTTTCCTTTATGTATGTTTTATGTGATACGATTATGTTATGGTTCATAGGAATTGTTTATGAAGACCGGTGGTTCCATGATTAACTAAGGGCGGGTGAGCCCGATATAGCTCTCCAATGCATTGGATAAAGAGAAGGGGTTAAATGCTAAGGTTTCTCCGAAGAGATTTAGGTAATTTACTGTGATGGGTATTCCAAACGTAACCATGAGGGTTACTCCCTACGTAAAAATGTTATGAATGCCTCAAGTAACCTTTATGTGTTATGATTTATATGAGTTATTCATTAATATTATGTCTTCATTAGGTATGTTAAAGTTATTATGTTTTTTGAGTAAAGTATGATTTCATTGATTCTTATGTATACATGGACTAATGTTTTCATTCCGTATTTCTATATCCCTTACTGAGCATTTTATGCTCATCCCATGTTTTTGAAAAGTTTTTCACAGGTCAAGGGAAAACTACATGATGTCATGATAGTGTCGAGGAAGTTTCAAGAAATAATCCATGTTTTATTTTAAATATGTCTCCTTGGATGGGAGAAATGAATATTGTCTTTTATGTAACCACCTTGTTTAAATGTGGAATATAATTCATGATTTATGATCTAATTCTCTAAAACTCTAAACCAGAAAAGATCCTCAATGTGTATTCATGTAATAACTCAAGATTAAGTAATGTTTAAGGATGGGGACTTATATTTACTTTGTGCTATAGAAGGAATCTTTCTTTTTTTTACCATACGTAGTACTTTTTGACTTTTCCATTAAAATTACAAGGAGAATTTTTTTTTACTTATACGGGTTGAAAGGATTTTTACGGTTTCATAACACCTTATTTTAATGAGATTACACTACAATATTTCATGACTATTTTAAACAAAATCATTTTCTTTTAATGTTACATGGCATTTTGTAAAAAGAAAATTATTTTGAATAAGAAAGGATATTTTCCTCAAGAATTTATTTCAAGGGATTTATCAACACTACTTTCCATCTAAGATGACATTATTTCATATGTGTATGTTTCAAGTATAATGTCTATATGATTTACATGGTTTCACTTCTCTTATTATGAAATCATATCCATTTGTTTTATATGGATTATGTTATGATGAGATGATGTTTATGAAACCCATTTTATTCTTTGGGTTATGATGAATAATGAATGATTTATGTTTATGTTGTGGCACACCTAAGAATGATTTCATTATGAGATGGGTGGGACCTATATCTTTCTTCAATTAATTAGGAAATAATTTATATCTCATGAGATAGACATGGCTGGAACGGTAAGTTAATCTGGTTCAGTGATACAGGACTGGAATGAGGTGTGAACTCGATTAAGAAAGGGACATTGTCCACTAAGATTGTCTTGGTAGCAATTCCTTGGATACTATGGAAATCATATCTTGTGATTAATGGTTTTCCACAATTACATGTTTTATTACCATGCTATTTTATCATGATTGATATTCCATTATGATCTATGCCTTACGTACTGCCATATTTTATGTCATTGCTCAAGATTTTGATGTTTAAACATTATGTTCATGTTTTTAACATCAAATGTATATGGTTCGTTTTATTTTCTCCAAGCTTACACTTACTGATAATTTTAGCTCAAACTTTATATGTTTTCTTTTCTCCATGATATAAAGAATGGTTTTAGGTAAGAAAACAAAAAGGGGAAGATCATTATGGGAGATGTTGAAGGTCTTTCACCATGGTTAGAAGATTATGTTCTGAGCTTCCAAAGACACAAAACTATTATGGTCCTTGAGTGTTTATTTTTGTTATGTATTATGTATTCTGCAAAAGTAATGTAATGTCGATGTACATCATGTTTGGGGTCTCTACAGTTGGTCAATATGACCATTAGAAACAATAATCTTAATGTTATGATTATTAATACAAATGGTCATGGTTAATTAGTATAGAAAAGAGATTTGATGGCCTCATTCTAAAGAATTTGTTCATACAAAACCCATCTATCAGAGCTTGGGAAGGAGGTAGAATCACTGGGCTTTGCTCTGGACCAAGACCAATATGAGATTTAATATATTATGCTTGAACATAATCACCTATGTAAGAAGTTCAATATGATATAAATCACCACTTGGGAAATGTTTTCTATGCCACCGCAAGATTCTATCACCATTTCACACCTTACTCTTAGGTCCTCTGATGGTGTTATAAGGGGATATGTAATCAGGCCTTAGTTATATTGTGTAATCCTTTTGTATAAATAAAATTTCTATTTCATATCAAGGTAAATTTTTTTAATTTAAAATATCTAGACAAAATATAGGATGAATTTATAGAAGAACCATATTATTAATTATAGTGGAAAAAAGGTATTTTAAAATATTTTAATATAATTTAAATAATTAATATTTTGAAATGATTTTCAAAAAACGATCTTCTATAGTTTTGATCAGTAAGAAATTTAGATTATAATAAAATCAACTTAATTTTTGGATAATAGTAAATTATGAATAGTAATATAACCCTTATGAATAGTAATGTGAAAAATGGAATAGTAACCACACTTAGTAAAGTATAAATATAATTAGGAATCTTGATTTTTCATGTGATATAATAGAATAAGTAAATAACTATTTCATAAATTATTAGTTAAGTATTAGTATTTTTTAAGGTAAATAGTGTTTTTACATAAAAATTAATTATATCATAATTAAAAAATTATTTTCATAAAATGGATATTATTTTTGAATTTAGAGCTTCGATATTAGTTTAGGGTGAATTTATTATATTTTTATAAAATCTTTTTTTTGGTGAATAGTAGAAATACAGTTGTGTGTTTTGGTGTGTTTAATGAAATAATTAATGATGTAATAATGATGTAATAATTATGGACGAATTTTGTATAGTAAGATATGTTATGAGGAGTCAAAAGTGTCTAGTTCTATTGGAAAATATCATGGGAAAGCCCATGGTTTTTCAAATACCACTAATGAGGTGTCCCTTGGAAATTAAA
The DNA here is from genome assembly GCA_963277665.1 of Viscum album. NCBI lineage: Eukaryota > Viridiplantae > Streptophyta > Magnoliopsida > Santalales > Viscaceae > Viscum > Viscum album. The sequence continues at coordinate 9,393,268 of CAUJRU010000001.1, forward strand.
AATATAATCTCTCACTTTTTCTATAAATACCAACCCATCACATCATTACATTCATTACATTCATTCCAAATTTATCCTCAAAGAATATCTAGTCTTTTTACCTCCCATGCAGTCCTCCTAAGGTTCCCTCAATCCCCCCAAGGACCCAACCTTCATGTTTTTTAAGTTACTCTTCATGGTAAGGGAACCTTTCACCCTCCCCTTTTAGTCAAGACACTTTTTATGTTTAGTCTTTTAGCTTCCATTTAATTATGTTTGGGTATGTTCTCCTATATCCTTATTTCTGTCCATTTTATGTCCAAATGATTAGATACCCTTTTCCCTTTCATCAAATTATTTTATGAATTTTTAAGTGATGTCGCTATGCTGCTAAATTTCTATAAGGGAATCCCCAACTTCTCTTTTTTTCTTTCAAGTACTCTTTTATGTGGTATATCATTCATGTTTCGATACCATATTCTTATTTCAATTTTATTTTTTCCCTATACTATAAATTTATTCATTTATTGATGGGGTACCCTTTTACCCTCTCTTTTTTATGTTTTATAAAACCATGATATATAGTTCTTATGCTGCAGAAATTTCATCTCAAAATCTCTCTATCTTTTTCTCTTGGAATTCTATTATTTTATTTTTGTGAATACCAAAACCTATTAAGTTTCTAGGTTTATTCATAAAGATAGTAAAATTATATATTTTATTTTGTAATTGATATACATGAAACCCTCATTCCTTTTCCATGGTTTATAAATGATATACCAATCTTGTTTTAAAGCACATTTAAAACCTCACGAATTTGATATGAAACACATTTCTTTATTCTATGTTGGTTATTTATGAAATGAATGATTATGATATATGTGGATCACAAGAAAATAAATCCATATTAATGTTTCACCCTAATAGCACTCCAATGCATTGGGTAATGAAATTAATCACTAAAGATGACAAGTTTTATGATACCATGGTGAATAACCTTGGTAATTTTTAGGACACCTTGGGGATGGACCTTGGTGATATGATTATGAATGTCTAAATTAAATGGTGTAGACACATATTAAAGTTATTATTAATGTTATTTTTATTATTATATTCCTATATATCATTCCCTTATGATATTTCCCATGTTCTTATTGATATCACTCAAGTTCACATGTAAACTGTTTCACTTATTTTATTTACTGGGCCTTCGGCTCACCCTTTTCTTTGATGTATGTCTACAAGTTATGAGATTTATTTATTTCTCTTAGTATTATATTTTCAAGAATCTTTTCAATGGGATTAAAATATTATTATACGTATTCATGTAATATGTACCTTATTTCTAGGACACTATACTTTAAAGATCCTCTGTTTGTAAAATGTAATGAAAAGTTCTATAATAATAAGGCAGGATGCCATAGTTGGTATCAAATGATAGTTTGGTTATTTGTGGAAATTATGATATGAAAACATTAGTTAGAATTATATAGAAAAGTTTAGATATAGGAAAACATCCTGGTATTTTGTTGACATATTATGTAAGTGGTTTCCAAACTAATAAATCACTGTCTAGATAAGAACACGTGGATGTGGCACTGGAACAGATGTACATATAAGTGAAAACTCTGATAAGAAGTTTGGGCTTAACCCAGGGTATCCTGGTAGACAAAAAACAGGAATTGTTGCACTCTTGTTTTTGCACTCCCGGTGGATATTGTTGGTTAATCACAGGATTTTTATGCATCATTATGAAGGATTTGTAGAGAAATGTAATTGCTGTTAAAGAGTGTTTGGTTTAATCATAATGTTTAAAGACATAAAAATCCTTTATAGTTAAAAGATTCGTAAATGAAATAAGTTTCTCACTAATGTTTTATTATTTTATAAAATAGCAAGCAACCAGTGGAACCATGAAAATAGTGACCGCAACGAACCATGTGCTGAAGACTCTCCGATGGAAGCCGGAATGGAATCATTCCTGAGAATGATGAAGCAACTGACTCAAGTTTTGGGAAATAACTTGAACCAAGCTGAGAGACCTATTTCACCGTGAAGGGAACAAAATTTTGTTGATTCCTTTATGCATCAATGAAATCCATCCTTCAGTGTATCTACCGACCCATTGATTATTGAATAGTGGATCAACTCCATGGATAAGATCTTTTTTGTGCTCCACTATTTAGAACAACATAATTTCAAACTGGATGTTCACCACTTAGAGGGAGAAGCTAATTAGTGGTGGAAACTGATTAAAACACAAGTACGGGAGTGGAGGTTGAATATATGGAGTGGGAAGAGTTCAAAGGGATCTTCTTCAAAAAGTATTTCCCTAGTTTTATGAGATCAAAAATGGAGATGGAAGTTCTCGAGCTGAAGTAGAAGGATAATGAATCTATTAGAAGCTACGAGATGAACCTTACAAGACATTCCAATTACACCTCATGCTTTTCCATGGATCCTAGTGGTAATGTTGATAGATTATTTGGTGAACTAAGACCTCATTTGTAGAGGAATTTATCAATCCAAGACTATTATATCTATGAGGAGATTGTGTGGAGTGCAATGAAAGTTGAACTAGAGTTCGTTGAGACATAGTGCTCTCATAAATCCCATGACAAGAAGAGATCAAAAGATTCCAACTTAGGGAGGACCTTTGATCCGAGAAGAGGAGGAAAACAAGTCAAATGCCCCACATGTAATAAATGTGGGAAGAATCATTCTAGGAATTTCTTGCTCAGGAGTAAGATATGAAACAAGTGTGGATGAGATGGCCATATAGTGCGTAATTGTTGTAGTGAGGTGAAGCCCCAATTTCCCAATACTAACGACAAGGTGAATATGGTATAATACCTACCTGAATTCCAATGCTATAAGTGTGGACAACTTGGTCACTATTCTAATCATTTTCCAAATCTATGGGAAGTGGAGGTCAGTCACCATCAGCCACAACAGAGGCCAAGAGAACAAGGTTGTGATTTTTCAATCACTACGGCTGAAGTTGAAGCGCTAAATGATATGGTGGTAGGTACTCCTACTGTTCTCTCAAATCTAGAAAGTACTATGTTTGATTCTGGTTCTATTCATTCCTTTATTTCCTCTATGTTTTCAATGAATTTAGAATCAACCCCTAAATTTCTAAAATTAGAGTTATTAGATAAGAATCCTGGTGGTATTATCCAAGCATCGTCAATGTTTAGAAACCCTAGTTTTTAATTTAGGGATCATAATCTTATCCCAAATAAGGTAGTCATTCATATGCTAGAATTCGACATTATACTAGGGATGGAGTGTCTCTCAAATTATAATGCTCAGATCAAATGTAGAAGCAAGGAAATATCAGTAGTATTGAATAGAAAACCTATAGTTGTCATTCAAGGAGAGATATCTCAACATGATATTTGTCTCGATGAACCACCTATAACCTTCTTTATGGAGTTTATTGGTGAAGAAAAACAAGGAAATGAGAGTATAATGACAGAAAATGTCCCCATATTCCATGAATACATTAACGTGTTTCCTGAGGAGTTACCTAGACAACCCCCAGAAAGAGAGGTAAAGTTTTCTATTGAACTCGTACCTAGATATCATCTGATATCAAAAACCCCATATAGGATTGAAAATGTGGAGCTGGAGAAAATAAATAATAAACCCCAAGATCATTTGGAGAAGGTGTTTATCTGACCGAATGTGTCTCCTTGGGGAGGACATGTTCTCTTTGTAAATAATAACGATGGATCAATGCGGCTATTCATTGATTATAGGGAACTGAACAAGATCACAGTAAAGAACAAATACCCTCTTCCAAGAATAGATGACTTATTTTACCATCTTCATGGGGCTCAATTCTTCTGTAACATTGATCTTCGATTTGGTTATCATCAATTGAGGGTGAATAAAGAAGGTATTCCAAAAATTTTCATTCTGATCATGATATGGGAATTATGAGTTTTTTGTTATTCCATTCAGACAACTAATGAACCTACTGTATTTATGGATTTGATGAATAGAGTATTTAATTACTACATTAATAACATTATGGTAGTTTTTATTGAAGATATTCTGATATATTCAAAAAATTTCAAGGAGTATGAGGATCAGCTAAGGGTGATTTTGAAAACTCTACAGAAGGGTGGGATTTTTGGAATCTTTAGAAAATGTGATTTTTGGTTACAAAAAGTTGCTTCCTTGGCGCAAATTGAAACCAGTGAAGGAATCATAGTTGTCCATACAAAGACAAAGGTTGTAGAAGAGTGGCCTCATCCTAAACCAATAACATAGATTCTTAGTTTCCTTGGATTATAGGGATGTTATAGGAGGTTTGTGAAAAACTTTTCATGGCGTTCTAATCCTGTAACTAACTTAACACTGAAAGGGTTCAAGTTTATCTCGACCAAGGATTGTGAAGAATGTTTCCAATAGATGAATAAGTGATTGGGTATTACACCTGTGTTTACTCTTCCCTTGAGTGGAGAAGGATTTGTTTTTTTAGTAATGAATCTCTGAAAGGGCTTGAGTGCACCATCATGAAAAATGATAAATTCATTGCATATGTATCTCAACAGTTGAAGGCTCATGAGCAGAACTATCCTATGCATGATCTTGAGCTGGATGTGGTTTTTTTCTCTAATGATATGGAGGCACTATCTTTCTGGGGAGAAATGTGATATATACATAGAGCATCAATGTTTGAAGTATATATTTGACACAAAAGGAATTGAACATGATACAAAGGATATGGTTGGAACTTCATAAATATTATGATTGTTCAATTCATTATCATCCCATAAGAGAAAAAAAGGCGTTGATGCATTAAGTAGAAAAGACCTCGTTGTTCTTTCCATGATGAGGATTCAAATAGATCCCTTGATCCACGACCTAGTAAAAATGGAAGTGGGAATTATAGGGTAAGGGACATCATCAACCCTATCCAAAGTGATTTCTCAACCATCACTGCTAGAGTTGATCAATATAGCTCATAATGAAGATCCTTTGTTACAAAAGAAGTTTGAGGTTGTGGCGGATGGAATGTTTCATGAGTTCAATATTGATCAAGAAGGAGTATTGAAATTTTTGTACAAGAATATGGGTTCCATATATTATTTAAATAAAGAAGGATATGGTGGATAAAGCTCATAGATTTACTTTCTCTATACATTCAGGAAGAACAAAAATGTATGTGGACCATCATGATCATTATTGGTGGGATAATATGAAAATTGAGATTGTTGACTACACTATTTCAGCAAGTGAAGGCAGAGCAACAACTTCTTAAATGGATATTACAACCACTACCCATACCAGCAAAGAAGTGGGACAATATCACTATTGGATTTTTCATTGGTCCCCCGACATCATCCAAATGAAACAATGCGATATGGGTTATTATGGAATGTCTCACCAAGATTGCCCAATTTATCTCTATTCAGGAAGATTTATCTCTTGATAAACATTCTAGGATTTATGTGAAGGAACTGGTATGGCTTCATGGAGTTCCACTTTCTATCGTATCTGATCATGATCCATGGTTCACATCAAAATTCTAGAGAAGTCTTCAACAAGCTATGAGTACCGAATTGAATTTCAGTACGACTTATCACCCCCAAACAGATGTCTCATCTAAAATGACTATTCAATGACTCGAGGACATGTTGAGAACATTCTCAATAGAATTTAAATGCAGATGGGATCAACTTCTCCCATTAGTTGAGTTCTCCTACATCAACAGCTTCCAATCGACCATTCAAATGGAACCCTATGAAGCTCTATATGGGGAGCGATGCAGAACTATTAATTTTTGCGATGAAACTAGAGAGAGAAAGCTTCTTGGGCGTGATATTTTGCAAGAGATGAAAAAAAAATGTTCATTCCATCCAACAACACATTAAGGCGGCTCAGAGTCGGAAAAAGAGCTCTGCCAACAACCATCTAAGGGACTCGGAGTTTAATTTTGGTGAAAATTATATCTTCGAATTTCACCTTGAGGAGAGTCATGATGTTTCGAAAGAAAGGGAAGCTTAGACCTAGGTATATTTTCCCCTATGAGATCCTTTTTAGCATAGGTGTAGTGGCCTTTGACTTCCACTTCCTCCAAATCTATCACATGTTCATGATGTCTTCCTCGTATCCCTCTTGAGGATGAACATATCAGACCCTTCACATGTACTAAATCTAGAAGTGGTACAATTGGATCATGACCTCTCTTATGAGGAGCATCCAATGGATATCTGGGATTATAGAGACAAGTTTCAATGCAACAATACTACCCACCTTGTTAAGGATTTGTGGAGGAACCAAAAAATTGAAGAAGCCACCTAGGAACCAAAGGAGTCTATGAGGCCGAAGTACCCACGCCTTCTCTCTTCAGAAGGTACAAGTTGAAATTTACGGGATGAAATATCTTAAGGGGAGGAGAATGTAATGACCCAAACTTTTGAATAATATTCATTTCTTGAATTTTTGGGATATTTTATTTTATACTCAACAAAACTATATCCTTTTATTAATAAAGTGAGTATAATTAAAATGAGATGCTTGGGTTTCGACTGTTATATGATAGTTGGTCAATATGACCATTAGGAACTATACTCGTAACATTATGATTATTAATACAAATTTTCCTGTTTAATTAATACACAAAGAAGAGTCTATGGACTCATCCATTAGACTCAGGTCATACAAAGGCCATTTGTCAGAGCTTGGGAAGGAGGTAGCATCACTGGAATTTTCTCTGAACCAATCCCAAGATGATCTTCAAAATATGAAACTTGAATGTAATCTATTATGTGGGAACATAAAGTTGATAGAAATCACCACTCTTGAAATTTCTTCCAAGCATCCACAAGATTCTATCACCATTGAACACCTTACTCTTAGGTCCTATCCAGGTATTATAAGCTGCTATGTAATGAGGCCTTAATTACATTATGTAATCCTTTTGTATAAATAACAAATTTTATTTCTTATTATGGTAAAAAAAATTAACTACAAATAACAATATAAAATATAGGATGAATTTGTAGAAGATCCATATTACTAATGAATATTGTAAAAAAGGTATTTTAAAATAATTTTTTACGCTTTAAATAATTAATAATGTGAAATGATTTTCCAAAAATTGTCTTCTATAGTTGTGATCAGAAATAAATTTATAATCTAATAAGATCAACATGATTTTTGGTGAATATTAATTTATGAATAGTAATATTACCCTTGTGAATAGTAATGTGACCTATAGAATAGTAAACTCACTTAATAAAGTATAAATATAATTTAGGAATCTTGATTAGTAATGTGATATAATTGCATAAGTAAATAACAGTTTCAGAAATTATTAGTTAAGTACTAATATTTTCTTCAGGTAAATAGTGATTTTACATAAAAATTAAATATCTATTAATTAAAAAATTCTTTTCATAAAATGGTGTTCATTTTGGAATTCAGAGCATTGATATTAGTTTAGTGTGAATTTATGAGTGTTTTATAAAATGTTTTGTTTTTCAGTGATAGTAAAAATGCAGTTTGAGTTTCGCTGTGTTTAATGACATCATTAATGATGTAATAATGATGTCATAATTATGGTTTACTTATTTATAGTATGATATTTTATTAGGTATACAATTTTTCCAATACCATGTGAAAATAATATGGGCATGCCCGTGGTTTTTCAAATACCACTAATGAGGTGTCCCTTGGAAATTAATAAAATATTTCCTCACTTTTGCTATAAATACCTACCCACTACTTCATTCCATTCATTAAAACTTCATCCTAAACTATGATATGTTCGTTTTACCTTTCAAGGAGTCCTTCCCAGGATCCCTCAAGCCCCCCATGGTCCCAACCTTTGAGTTTTTGAAGTTACTGTTCAAGGTAAGGGAACATTTCACCCTCATCTTTTAGTCCAGACTTCTTTTATGTTATGTCTTTCAGTTTCCATTTTCTTATGTTGGGTATATTATTATATATCCTTATTGTTTTCAATTTTATTTCAAAATTATGAGAGAACATTTTCCCTCTCATAATTGTTTTTTAAATTTTTAACTAATGTCGTTAGGCTCCAAAATTTCCGTAAGGGAATCAACAACTTCCCTTTCTTCATTCATGTTCTTTTTGTTGTGGTGTATATTTTAGGTTTCTATACCATGTTCTTATTTAAATTTTATTATTTCCATATACTGTCAAATTATTCATTTATGAATGGTATACCCTTGTCCCCTTTCGTTTTAATGTTTTCTAAAACCATGTTATATAGCCTTTATACTGCAGGAATTTCTTCTCCAAATCTCTCTATCTTTTTGTCAAGAAATTATATTATTTTATTTATGTGAATAACCAATATAATTTCATTTATAGGGTTATTCATAAAGAAATAAAATGATATATTTTAATATTTAATTGACATACATGATACCCTCAATCCTTTTCCATGGGTTATAAATGACACAACGATCATATTTTTATGAACTTTTAAAACGTCACGATTTTGAAATGAAACCCATTTCATTTATTCTCTATGGGTTATTAACGAAATGTTTTATTATTATCTATGTGGATCACATGAAAATAAATACTTATTATGTGTGCGCCCAGATAGCGCTCCAATGCATTGGGTAATGAAATTAAACTCTAGAGATGAAAATTTTTATGATACCTTGGTGAATAACCTTGGTAATTTTTATAACACCTTGGGGATGGACATTGGTGATATGATTATGAATGTCTATATTAAATGTTTTAGCCACAAATTTAATTTATGGTTCATTTTTGTTATTATGATATTACTCATTATCACTCCATTATGATATTTCCCATGTTCTTATTGATATCGTTCAGGTTCACATGTAAACGGTTTCACTTTTTTCCTTAATGGGACTTCTACTCACCCTTTACTTTGATGTATGTCTCCAGGTTATGAGATGTCGTAATTGTTCTTAGGATGATCTTTTCAAGAAGAATTTCAAGGGGATTAAAATATTGGTATATGTTTTTAGCTATTTTGTACCTTATTTCCATGACACAAGACTTTAAAGATCCTCTGTTGGTAAAATGAAATGAAAAGTTATGTAATATGAAGGTGGGATTCCATAATCAAATTCCTATATCTTATGATGAAATAAAATTACAATTATACAATTTATTTTAAGGAAATGTATTTTAAAATCAAATAGATCTACATATATGGATTTCTGTCATTATAAAATTTCATTATAATTAAGATTTATCCACATCTTCTCCAAATAAGAACTTTTATTCCTTGTCTATATTCACTCTTCCCACCAATTTTATCACTTCATATTTTTAAATTAAAAATAATTATTTTTATTTTATAATATCATATTTCCATTTATCGAATCATATATTTATTATTATTTTTTACTATGAATATTTTTTTAATGGTATTTTTAATTGATAAAAATGTTTTCCAATTTTTGATTTTACATTTCATATTACACTGCTCTATAAATTTGGATAAATATTATTTCTTATCAATGGTAAATTATAGAAATCTCATTCATAATAATTTTTTAAAAAATCTTCATTTAAATTTATCAAATTTAATTTTTCTATCTGACCAATAACTTCATCTTTTTAAAATAATTTTTAGAAACATTTCTAATGATACATTTATGTTTTGATTTTTTAAATAAATTTACACCAGTATTTATAACATATAATGATTTATTTTTCTATAAACATATAATTAAATTTATTGGGTACAAATTATAGGATATTTATTTATTTATATAAACAAAAAAAAATTCATATCTAGTTATAAGATACCAATTGTAAATGATACTAATACTATATTTTTTCATGGGTTTTCATGATATGATGAATTATGGATATCTAACTATAAAATTCTATATATTGATATTTAATTGGGGTAATATATCACCCTAAAATTAATTCGTTAAGTATTTCTATCTCATAGAAAATTTAAGGGTTGACACGAGTAGATTTTTTCACATCATAAAGTGTGGACAAGTATGGATTTCAACACTACATAAAGTGTATTAAATGTTTGATTTTTTCAAAACATAAGGGGTGAACATGCATTGACTTGATTATAACATAAAAGGTATACATACATGGATTTCAATATTAAATAATTATTGGGAATGATTTGGATTTTTATAATATGATAACTCATTTTTCCAATTTCTATCCCTTAATTCAATATAATATTTTGTTTTGATAACAAGTAGTATTTTTATTTCATTTGTTTATGATTACGCTGCATGTATTTTGTTTATTGTCTCAAACTATTATACTAGATTAATTTTTTTCATTTGACATAACATGTAATTATATCCTCAGTTATGGAAAACACTTATTATTACATGTTTTATAAAAATTATGTTTCTCTCGTGTTCATGTTTTTTTTATTCTTTTGATCTGACCCTTTATTAAATTTCATTAATAATTCCATTACTAATAAAATTTTCTCACCCTTTTCTTATAAAACCATTCCATCAGTTATGATGATGTGTATAACCTATAGGGAGTGTATAATGGAATATTTAATTGTTATATTGCAGAAAATATTAATATTTATTTTCAAATAAATTCTATTTGTAAATTTTCCTCAAAGATAATAAAACATTGATTAATGGTATTGTGACATTACTTATGAGAGGTAATGATTATTTTTTTGAAAATAAGTAAAATAATGAGTTGATTATTTGTTCAAATAAATTATTATAGAACTAGATCATTAATTGTTTTCAAAAATAAGATATTGGAATGCGGGTATAGGGTTCCTATGTTTTTTCTGAGAAGGGTTTTCTAAATTTTGGGGATAGATTAAGAAGTGTTGAATATAGTGAAAACCCTGTGTAAAATTATAGATTATAGGATGAAATCCTAGTATATTTTTAATGTATATACAGTGTGGTTTACAAGCAATGGAATCCCTATATTGACACAAACAAGTGGATGAATTATCTAAAAAAGGTATACATAGGGCTATTAACCTGGAAATGTTAGTTGGGTATTATCTCCATCTTTTCCAGGTGAATAAAAATGAATCCTAACATCACACACAATTTGAAACTTCTATGGGATATTATTTTTCTATTAAAGTACATAATGTGTACAATAATTAGGGATATGAAAATATTGGGGTTAGGGAACCTAATAGAATAATGAACTTGAATAACCTAGTTTGAAATGTATAAATTTATAATTTTTTTATAAGTTGGTTATTTATGATTTACCCATTTTATATTAATGTCTATCCTTATTTTATGCATGTAGAAATAGGAATTCTTATTCTTAATTTTTATTTACATTATTAAATAAATTTATTTACGATTAATGGAGTTAACAATGGATTGCATGGGTAATGTATTGATTTTACAAATGAAAAACAATAAAAAATAAAATTTGGGTTCAGAATCGAGGTGGTTAATCCACCCATCTATAAAAAATTATGATTAATAAGTTCATCCAAGTTGAATTTCTAAAAATATTGAAGAATAGATGGATGGTTATTCATGGATGTTATGTAATACAAAACATAGAGGAAAAAATTCACTTTCATATATATCATACATTGGGGAAGAAGAACCTAGAGAAATGTCTCAAAGTATCTATATTATGTTTTATTTTTTGAAAATAAGTTCATAGATAGTCTAATTTACAAATAAATAAAATTAGAGTTCATCTAATGCAATTAGGGGAAATAATATCCATCATACAGTACCATTGATAGTTTAATGTAATAATTGAGTGAAACATGGGCATTATCCAAGTCAATTCCACAAGGGGAAACAAGTATGATTATCATTGACATCCTCTTAGATAAGAAGAACATGTAACGATGGGAGGACTAACATTTTAATGAGTCATGATAATTAAGTCACACCAATCCAATACTCATATATTATGGACATCTAGTATTATTTATAATCTAGAAACCCATGTATTTATTGTATGTTATTAATGGGAATTCAATGAAAACACCAATTATTGTATTATCATAGAAAACATTTAGTTAAATTAGTACTTCTTCCCATATTGATGGGGATGGATTCTCATTGTGTAAAACTTATTAATTAATCCATTAGATAATTTTTGGGTGATTTTTTAAAGGGATTGTATATCTTCATGTAGATGAAATATGAATTACCTTCATAATTAAATAATATTTAATAGATTAAGTTTTCCTAGGAACATTTATATTTGAAAATATAATAATAGACTCTCAGGGAAAATTTTTTATATTTATAATACGAAATAGTGAGGGATATTTAGCTCAAATCATTATAAAAATATTCCATATTGGGGATTAGCATATTCCATGGAAAATGATATGTTTCTTATATCGAAATCTATCTCAATAAAAAATAAACCTAGAAAAATATTTATTGATTATGAAGCCTTATAAATTTTCAATTTTCTGATATAAAAATTATTTAAACGATGGTAATTATTTATGTGTGAGATAATGTTACTTCACAAAATATTTTTGTTACATTTGTACTAAAAAATGTCATGTTTCAGAGCAGGTTTCTCATGAAAAATCGATCTAAATTGTATCAATGATAGGTTAAAAAAAGATTATTAAATTTTAATTTTATTATATATTCTCTAAAATTAAATGATATAAATAGAAGTTATCATATTATGAAAACTGATGCTAGAGAGGGGGAATTATCCTTTCAGTGGCTTCTCTTCCCAGCACTCTCTTCTAGATTTTTTTGGGTGGTGCATCAGAGGGGGGAGAATTGCACGCCGCCTCTTGCTTCATGGCCCGAGACAGTATTGATGGATTTTGCAGTGGGCTCTAGGTGAATGAAAGGTTGCATCTACTCATGTGATGTTTTCTCCCAGGGTTTTGTAACAGTGATTGGTGCTGGATTTGATCTACTAATTGAATTCTGAATCTTGAATGTTTATTTTGAGTGTTGTCTGGTTTTTTAATTTTGGGTGATGTTTTCCACGATTGATTTTGAATTTTGAAGTTGGATTTTGTACGGTGGCTTGGCAATTGGGTTTGGTTCCTGTTTGTAATAACCCAGACCTCTCTGGTCCATTCCATTGTGACAATATGGTGTTTGAGGTGTTTCGGGAGGTCAATGTGACATATCCCCAACACTTTTCCAATTTTCCAATTTTCCAATTCGGTGAACAGTTCCAATGGTAGACAGTTGTGAACATTACAACTGTAACCTTCTATGAACAGTGTCATCGTTAACCTTCTATGAATAGTTCCATCAGTGAATAGTTCTATCGGTAACCTCTAATGGTAACCTCTATTACCTTTTCCAAATTTTTTGTTCAGTGAACAGTGTTTCCATAACGGTTCCCTTTTCTTTCCTTTGCCAAATTTTGAGTCATGTGATTAGTTTTTCTATAATGGTGACCTTTTCTTTCGATTGCCAATTTTTTATTTTTGTGAATAGTTTTTCCATAACGGTGACCTTCTAATAGTGACCTTTTTGTTCCTTCAATATATTTTGAGTTCTATGAAGAGTGTCTCTAGAACGGTGACCTTCTAACAACGACCTTTTCTTTCCTTTTCCAAATTGTGTGTTCTAAACATTGTTTCCAGAACGGTGACCTTCTAATGGTGAGGTTCATGAACAGTGTCTAACGGTGATGTTCATGAATAGTGTATTACGGTGAGGTTCATGAACATTTTCTAATGGTGAGGTTCATTAACGATTATTTTATTATTAAAATCAATCCACTACCATAATAAGGGAAACCAATCATGTCCAACACCAAATATATTAACACAACCAGTTAAAAATGTCACATCAAGTTTACGAAAGGAAAAAAGAAAATACTTAGTAATAATCTATATATCACAAAAAACTAATGGGAAATATGTGCCCATAACATTATGTAAAACATCCCACAAGTCACTGAATAATATTAAATTTCTAATCATGACATTCCCTAACCTATTAATTTTTTTTTAAATTATTTATTTCATTAATAACAGAATTTATTATGAAGTGAAGTGGTTTCAACATTATAATAGATTACATAAGTAGTTATAAATATCTAAGATTCATCCTTAAACATTATTTGGTAAGTACTATTATATTCAATAGTTTTCAATGAATAATATTAATGAAATTTCTATTCCTCATTCATTATTTACAATATATATTTTATATTTAATTTTTTTATCCAATTTTCATCATATCAACATTGAGTAGGAACAATAATAATCACATCATATATATATGAGATTTTCTAGAAAATATAAATAGGCATCAATTCATATAATAAACCAAATGTTATTATTGAATCCTATTTTATTTAATTTTACATTAGATTTCGTGATTAATATTTTTTTAGGTCAATACATTTATTATACAATTAATATAGAGAATTAAAATACCACATTTTCAAATAAAATAATGTTATTTATCCCCAATTTAATTAAAAATATCAATAAAATTAATACTCTGGAATGGGTGAATCCAACAATCAATCACTACCAAAATTCAAATAAAATCATAATGAAACCTACAAACCTAAAAACTATATAACAAAATTGTTGTAACAAACCCCCTAATTGGAAAACATTTTCCCAAAAATCCTTAATGAAAAATTGAATGAGGAAGAGTATAAATGGAATGAATTTAAAGGGTTATATGATTCAGTGGGATTAAATTCCAAAGAACCATGATGTTTAAACACTAATAGAAGGTAAATAGAGAGTTCTAAAAGTGGTGAGCGTCAATTATAGTTAAAAAAAGTGAAAAAATGTAGAAAATAGTTGTATTGTATACCCTATTTATTAAGAAGGATCAATTAGCCACAACTATATTGTGTTGTATTTAATTATATTCATTCTGATTCTTTTTCAATAGAGATAATAGTACCACTATATTTTATGTTTCTTGTACCCCTAATCCTCATAAATTTTGAAAATAACCTTAAATACCATTATCTGAAAACATATCATTTGCTTTGTCATTGAAGACACCGCATCATTCACCTAAGTAGTCACTATGGCCTCTGACCATAGCATAATGGGGAACCACTTGAGGTTTTGGGTCACCAAATTAAATACCATGGCTTTGTGAAGTAATATTTTCATTTCCTTTACCCAATAAATAAAACATCATATTCATAGCTCTACACATTACCGTAAAAATCACTATAATAATATTCCTTCTTAAACTAAAGAAAATCTACGGAACACACCACAACCTCAAACATATCACTATGTCCAAGATCACATTTTTTACTATATTGGGAATCATTAAAAACAAAACACCCTCTAAATGGTTTACTATTGGAATATAACACATAATTGTAAACTATGTACATGTATAGCCAACTAAATACATAAATTAACTTAATAATTCCAACACTAAATATATTTCTCTATAAAACCATAATATTTCAAAATGAACAACAATATTTTCGATAGCGTGTATGAAAAGAAACATCGAGTTAAAATGAAATTAGATACTCTATTTATATAGTATTTAAAGATGAATATTTTAACATAGCCATTAAATTAGTGGGTTTGATAATAAATAAATAACTTATTAAAAATATATATTTCACACATGTACAATTGTTATCTATTGGGTAAATATAAAAATAGAAATCATTTATTGGAAAAAAGAAATATGTTCATACAAACTGTATTATTTTCTAAAATACATTTTAGTCACACTTCACACACATAATATAAAATTAAATATTTTCAATTTTAGAAAATTTATTCAAAAAAATGAAAATTATTTTTGAAATTAGGAAATTTGATCTATTTTATGTTGCATTTTCGGATTTTATTGAAATGATTCATTTTTCAATGAATAGTGAAAAATACTAATTTTTAATTGGAAGAATATTTTTTTTAAATTATGGAAAATGTTAAATTATAGTTTTAATTTGTTTTAAAGTAACATTAATAAATTATATATCTATTAATATAATATTTTTCATTGAAAACTATTTCATATTTTATTTTCATATAAAAACATTGTAAACTTTTGAACATTTTTCATTTGAAATACTTATTTCTCACCATGTCTACAGGACTAATTTTAGAATAAAAGTTTCCACATATATGATTGTGACTTGATAAAATTTATTATATATTTGGAATCAAATTAATTTATATTATATAGTAAGTCCAACATATTTTTTTCCCAAAATTAATAGTGAAAACTGTAAAAAAAATTTCCCACGGTAAATGTAATTATGGGTTTAGTGCGGGGTTAAAATAAAAATATAATTTTTAAAATTAAATATAAACTTACTTAAAATAAATTTTCTTTCCATATTTAGAATCTAACATATATAATTCTCATGAATAATTCATTTTTGACTCTTTTGGCATTGAAAAATATGGGTAAATATTTAACATTACAAAAATTACAAGTGTTCCAACCACATCACAAATAAAAGGCCCAATCTATTCACTTATATATACATTCAAAAACATCTGGTCAAGAAAATACCTAAAAAAATAAAATATCAAATCCCATCATCTCATCTTTGAAGCCTTATATTTGGAATAATTCCCCCATATGAATGCTGTGGGTGAAATCCTAATGAGGTTACCCAAAGAAGAGTTAACATTCTTCAACAACCATTATTATATTATTTCCTCCCCAACCTCCTTATATTATTATAAACACATAATTATAAAAGAAAATATGTATCATAAAAATAATAATTTTTTATTAAGTAAATTACCTACATCTAGCGCAACATCTGTCAAATGAGTTTTAAAATCATTCTTTATCTGTATGGAGGAATACAGTCTCATGAACCAATGTATTTCATTTTTACATTACGACCTCTCAATGTTGTGTATGATGATGGATATAAATAATATATATGATATTAATAAGATAATTATACTTATCAAGTAATTATAACATATATAAATTTTACATTCCATTATATTAAGGATATGATAACGTCACTCGTGTGTACGTCAAACTACCGCTTCACGAAGTGATGTGATTCATCTTTAACTAATGGTTAACATCAAAGGTGATAAAGATAAATTAAATAATTATATGTTATAAACATAAAATAACTTTTATATTCATGAGTTGTTTTCTTCATAATATGATTATATATCATTTTATACTCTTAACTTTTCACTCAGTGAAGGATGATAACATCGTTCATGTACCTATGGAGTACTGCCTTCATGATATGATAAAATCCTCTTTCCATCATCAAAAAATGGATGATATATATAAGTATACATAAAGAAAAAAATATGGTAATTATGATGTTATTATAATTCTATAATGTTATAATATTAATTACCTCTTTTCCAAAATGATCATTGAAAAATGGAAACTATATTCTTTCTTACGTACTACCTACTATGTCAATAATCTTAACACACTCCATTTCAAAAAACCATTTTGTTGATTGGAATTAAAATAATAGTTTATTTATAAATTTTATAATTATTTAATAATCATTATTTTGGATATAATGGAATTATATAATATTCACAACAACCGGTACTTTCAATACAAAGATCTAATGAAAAAATAAGGAAATTAATATCTGGAAAAATGAATATAATGAATTATTATTAATGAAATGGAGATGATATTTCATAAAAGGATTATATATGTTATTAAAAATATAATTAAGGTTCAATTATAAGTCAATAACATGTGAAAAAAATTATATAGGATTATAAATCATGTTTAACCCAAAGGAAGTGTAAGGAAAGACATTTCATCATAATTTACAATACATTGAGCCTTATTTGTTATTATGAACCAATTAACATTAATGTGGTCTATATACAACCCATTTGAAATGTATTATCATGATTAATTCATACTTCAAATTATTTTAAATTTAACTTTTAATCATTTATTCAAATAGGATTTGTGTTTAAAATTACCAAGTGGTAATAGTTATTGTAAAAACTCACTTTCTTTTATGATTGTTTCCTTTATATTATAAAAATAACATTCTTGTAGTTATTTCTTATTATACATTAATTTGTTCATAATTATACACATTCTTGTTTGATTCATAATATTATTACCTAAATCATATTCCAATTTTACATATGATGTTTACATTGAAAGTTATTTAATTAACTAAAGAAATAGTGATAAATCTGTATACATTACACAATATGAATATTTTTCTTTAATTAAATCTATTATTTAATATATAATTTGTTATTTAGACATGAGAACATGGGTGGGGTATAGTTTTAGATAGCTCATTGATGCATCAACAGGTCTCATGAGACAAATCAGTTGGCCAAACAAGATGAGTTAGTACCCAGTAGTTTTTAATCAGTTGGCCATATTAGATGTGTATTTTCTAAATAGTTTTAAACATTCATGAGGGTAGATATTAACGGTGGAGGTATAATGATTCTAAGAACCCAATCCAATAATTAAAAATTTACTTCATTGATAATCTACTTATTATAATTATCTATCATATTTTCACAATGATATTATCTATGGAAGCATTTCATTGTATGTTTGTTGATTAAATTGATTGTGTTATTAGTTATTAACCATTCAATAATGATTTTTAATTTTATTTTATTGATATTAAAATTATATAAATGCGATGCATTTTCAGTTATTTACCTTCCAATGTTGATTATTCTTATTGTTTCATGATAGCTTCCACTGTATGTAACATATAATGAGCATTTTAACTCAACCTTATTTGGTTTTATTTTCGAAGAATCGTTTAAATGTACTATAAATGATATTAAAAGTCATAAAAGAGGTAATTTTGATATTATCAAAAAATTATTTTTTAATTTATCTTTAAAAATATATTTCATGACTCAAGTGTGTGTCTAGTTTACCAATAATATTGATATATTCTATCCTTTGGGATTTTATTCCTTGAATATTATTGAAATATAATAAGGAAGATTTTGGCTCCAGGTTTCTAGAGTTAGGTTCATTGCAATTTGTATTAGAGGAAGTTTAGTATAAAAATGGGAACTGGATTTAGGAAAACCATGACTAGGGAACATAACAAAGTGATAGACTTTGAGGATATGTATAGAAGGACATCCTAATATTTTGGTAAGAGATAATATGTTATTTCTTAGAAATTTCATCCCTCAATGGATACTGAATGTGTACATGGTTATAGAACAACTTTTTCTATGGGTAAGAACATTTAAAATGGAGCATTGGGCCTTACCCAATCATTACCCATTTCATGAAAATGGTCCTTACTGTGAACCTAGTTTGACAATCCCTTAAAATATATATATAATAAATAATATATTCATTAAAAATAATTATGAAGAATTTTA
This sequence comes from Viscum album, assembly GCA_963277665.1. Classification (NCBI taxonomy): domain Eukaryota; kingdom Viridiplantae; phylum Streptophyta; class Magnoliopsida; order Santalales; family Viscaceae; genus Viscum; species Viscum album. The sequence continues at coordinate 9,412,514 of CAUJRU010000001.1, forward strand.
TAATAAATATATCCTAAAAGAAACCATGTTTATGATTATGAGTTGAGCTATAAATAAATTTACCAATTTATGTTAATTACTTCACATTTTTTGGTATTATAAAATATATTTTATAATTATATGATATAATCTAATGTATTTCCTATTTTATAAATGGAATATACTAGAAGAAATGGGACACATAAATGCACATAATCTATTGAGAAAGAATGTTCATTTCACTAATGGGCTTAAGATAATATTTTTAATTAATTTTGACTCACAAACATTCACATCATATGAGTACACGATATCATGTTTTAATAATAAATATAATGAATTATAAATGTTTTATTTCATCAGAGGTAATCATGAGAAGTAGAGGATGGTAGGGGAATATATGAATAAAGGGAAGAAGGGAATGTAATATTTTCCCACATTTGGTAATTTCAGAAATAAACACAGTGGTGCAAGATTGAATGGAATGATATTTTGATACAAGTTTGGGCAGAAAGACCACCATTATTGTGATTTTAAGGGTAAGAACAATGTTTCCAATTTAAAATTATTAAACAATATGGATATGGGGAACTATTCATATCAATTTCACATGTATCAATGGAATAAACCACAAAATAATATAACATATCTTGGTCAATATAATTCTATTAACCCTGAAAAAGTGGAATGATTAATGTTCTTGATTTAGGATTAAAGAATGATTTCATTTGATTATTTATTCTATAATATCAGGTTTACAAAAATTATGGAATTTATTTTGATTTTACTACAATACTCATTCATTATGAATTTGAAAGACTACGTCGAACAATACCAATAACCAACAAAAAAATTTAGTGGAAATTGTTACTTTTTGGAAAGCATGTGCTTGATGGAAAGATAAACCAAAATATATTCATAATGTTTAAATATTGATGTTTGGGTAAAAATATGATTGATATCGATAATGTAAATCAGATATTACTTACTAACTTTATATTGATTAATTCTATTCTGAAAAAGTTGTTTTTACAATCATTTCCTGAGTTTAAAACATCTTGGATATAATGAACATATCCAATAATATGAGTTTTACTTAAGAAATATTTAATAATTCATGTTTTAAATATTATTTTTTGGTATGTAATGTTATTACCATTTTTCAAAAAATTACACGATAAAGTTATTCACATGATTTTCATCTATTTATTAAGCGCCACATCATGTTGTTTGTGGGATTAAAGATAGTTCTTTTTAAAAATTCACGGAACTCATTTCTAATGTTATGGATATTATTAATTTGTAATGTCTATAAGGATACCCATTTATGAAATGTTTTAATTTAAAAACTTATGAGTTTTTATAGAATAATGGTTCCTTCACCATTTTTATATTAATTCATATTGGATAAATTATTCTAAACATTCTATCATAATTATAAGGACCCGTCTTTAAAACCTTACATAACCATGAATTAAATGAATAATTCACATTGAGTATCCTTTCAGTTTTAGAGTTTTAGATATTTAGGATATAACTATTACATCTGAAAAGATTACAAAGTAGGCAATACTACTAAGCTTCCATAAAATAAAAACTCTTAAAAAGAAACATGTCTAGTTCTATGTTTTAGATAGCATTTATTTCCTTGATCCCATCCTTGACCCTATTCATCTTTAAGTCTCGTGGAAAACATTTCAAAAACATGGTATGAGCATAAAAAACCCAGTAAAGGATACACAAAGAAGGAAAACTGTTAGTTTTTTCAAAAAACAAGTAAACCATGAATACTTTATCAAAGTAATACTTTTCACCTTTTTAAAGTAGTAAATACTCTTCACCGAATAAAAGATCACTACTTATCCTTTGTAACCAAAAGATTACGATAAATCCATATAAAGAACACATAACATATAAAGGTAACTTGGGACATAAACATACTTAAATGGAATAACCATACGGTCAACTTCCACACATATCACTAAATGTAATATCCATATGGCCAACTTCCGTACCCAATGAATTAGAGGTTATAATGTAACCACCCATCCTGGTATTCACAGCACCACCCGTCATATGGTTTATCACGTAACCACCCATCAAATGCCCATGTACCATTATAAAATCATAACACATAAAACAATTATAAAGGAAAGAAAATATTTCCACATTTCAATCACAATATATCACTTAAATATATTGACATAACAAATCCATTATCAAAACCATTTTCAATACCATAATACATAAAATATTATATGGTATTTATTTACTTTTCAAAACATTACGGCTTGTTGAGGATGCCAAGGATCAAATAATACTCGCAGCGACAGAAAGGTCGTCATCACCGCGTATGTTAAAAAGAAACATACTTTTTGTCGTTTAGTAAAATGATTCATACAGAAAAGATTCCTTTTGAATAAAGTAAAAGTCAAAGGGGTTTATACACCATATAAATTAATGTTGTGTATAAAACAAAATATGCCTTCATGAATGGAGATTGAGACGAAGTCCCATACAAAGATGGTATCCTTAGGTTAAGGATAAATCAATTACATAATTTATCTGTGAAAATATAAATACACCCAATATAAGTGGATATTAATTGTAAAAAAATCATATTCACTCACACATATTCATATCATGACATGTTCAAGGAGTACAAGTTTAACCCAAAGGATTGAAATTGATTAAAGAAGTCCCTTTGCAAAAATTCGACAGTATAACGACGTCACATTAAAATTCATAAATTAGTTGATGAGAGAGAAAATGGTATCTCATCACTTGGACATAAAATTTACATCAATAAGGATATATAAGAACATATCCCCACATAAGAATATGTAAATTAAAAGCCCTAACAAAAAGAAGTCTTTTAAAAAGAGGAGGGTGAAAGGTTCTCTTACCGATTTGGGTAACATTCAAAACGTACACCCCACGAAAGAAGGACCATAAAAATTGATGTAAATACTCATAAATGAAATTATATTACACAAAGAGTATAATAACGGAAGTAAATACACCACTCAAAGGGAATGGTGAAAAATTTAGCATAAATATCACGGGAATAAAACTGAGATGAAAAATCCCTTACGAAAACTCAGTAGCCTAACAGCACCACTTAAAACTCCCAAAAATGGATTTATGAGATCAAATAGGGTCTCTCATAATATGAACATAAAATGTAAAGAATGATGAATATAAAATAACTTCCCCAAAAATAAGAAAGTTGAGCTTAAAAGAAATGACATAAAAAGCGTACTTAAAAAGAAAGAGAGAGGTAGGATCCCTTATATCGTGTCCGACATGACTCGATCATTCTTTAATCTCCTGAATAATAAACTAGAGTTAATTTATACTTTATTAAAACCCTTTTTAACTTCATTATTCCTTTTATATCATTTATTACCATTTTATGAACATCATGTAATTATTTAAGTTAATAACGTTCGTTTTATCGATCATTGGTACTTGGGTCAAAAATAAACTTCTTATAATTACAAGTTGTTCATGTGGTAAAATATCTATTATATCCAGAAATATATTCAAGATATAGATATCATATATTTCATATATCTCCAGTATATAAATTAATTTATAATATTACATAACATTTAGTGGTAAGAAATGAAATTCACCGTTCATGGAGACGGTAAGCTGTACGTACGCATGAACGCTACTTTCATTTCAATTTCATATTTAATGGAATGAAATCATAATTATATAAATGTATATTATAATTCCAGTATAATATCATATATATAATATCATTAACCCCATCATTTATACGTCCCACATATGGCATTAACGAATTAAATCACTTTGAGGGGCGGTAGTCCGCACTTCCTAAAATTAAGATATCGTGTTTACCCATAATGGAAACCATAAGGGTGTACCATAAATGAAAAATGTAGAAGCATATAGAAAAAATAAACATAATATATATCATATATAAATATAGTGACATCTTAATTGCCACCGTGAAAGGTGTTAGAAGAATATTGAACAATCATCGTTTTGTGAGGCAGAAATTCGTCATCCACAGAAACAGTATGTTCTTTAACCATTATACAGAGGTGTGTGTATGTGTAGCTCGAATCCTTCTCATAACAACATCCTAGTATATTTAAGATACTGTTGTTTTTTCAAAAGAAAGGAATATAAAGGTTTTAGGTGGTTGTAGAAGCAAAACAAAACAAAATAACATACGAGAAGACATTACCTTTAAATCGGATAACTCTTTTTTATTTGAGCTCAAAGGCTTCCTTGGAAAGACTGCTTCCCAAATTGAGGCTTCTAGGAGTAATAGAGGGATGTGGAGAGACAAAATGAGGATATCTTTTCCGATCCAATGGCTTGAGAGTTGTGTCTAAGGTGGTAGAGGTGGGGGCCTTTTATAAGAGGGAGGAGGGGGACTCTTGGAACGTTACAAAAAGATACTTTATTATAAAACTATTTTCAGATATCAAAGGTCCCAAGATTATATATTTCTTGGATAAGGTGATAAGGGATCTAAATCCACCCATCCAATAGGTTTTTGACAAGTGTATGTCTTATATTTTACATTATCTTTTCATTTTATTTAAATCGTTCATTAATGATGTAATTGCGACATCATCGTGGTGTCATAAATAAATTAATTTATTTAATGTCTAAAATTTATAAAACAAATACTATGATGTAGGAAATCTTTTTAGTTTTCCACTGACTATTTATTGTGAAAACTAAGACTTGTATGACCCCATGTAAAAATTGTTTTAGTAAAACATCTCATGTTTGTGACATTTTTATTTTAACTTTAAATAAAAAAGTTATTAATTTCATTTTCTTCCCCATGTGGCTCCATGGGGTCCCCATGTTGACCAATGGATTGTCTTGGTTGCCCATGACACGTCCAATAATGTTAGAACATGTGTGAAGGTCATTTCATATTATTATAACATTATTTTTATCATAAATTACACTAATTTCCTTTAATCGCGATTAATAAAACTTAAAAGTTACTATTCACCAAAAAATTATTTTAATCCAATTGAACCACATTTTACATCCTAATGACAACCATGTATGTCAAATTTTTGAAATTCAAATCACAGAAGTGGTAACATTTCATTTAAATGAAAAATCAATTTTTTAACTATAACTTAGTGGTTTCACTATTCATAAAAAATTTATGTTTTTCAAAAAAATACCAAAAAATCACCCTAAACTATATTTGATATTCGGAATTAAAAATTAATGTCTATTTTTCAAAATTCAAAACATATAAGTTGGGTTAATTAATTTAATAATTAATTCCTGCTGTCAAAACAAATAGCGTGTTTTTAAGAAACAATATCTATTAAAAGATTGACACTAGTTTAACTCCAATTTCAAAGTGAAATTAATTCCAATGATCACCATTGGATTAAATGGTAAAAATATATTCTAAATACACTTTAATCCCAATTTAAAAGATAATCTATCCATATATATAAATCATATTAAAAGGAGGTTTTGAATTAAAATGAAACATTTTCACTAAATATGATCTTTATCGGAAAAATAACCAAAATTTACACAAAGTAAATTTTGATGTCCAGATTCTAAAGAAGGATTTTATTTTGTCAAATACAACATATAAAATTGTCAAAAGTATATTTAAAAAGGGTTCTCCATCAAAAGGTGGTTAATCGCCCTTTTAAAGAATATTAGAAGATTTATGCTTAAAATTGGATTCATTTTCATTTTAAGCCTCTAACATTTATTGGATAAAAGTAAAAATATTTCACAAACATATATAATCATTTTTTAGTTAGTTCCGTTCATTACCGCCATTACAATGGCTAGGCATTAGCTACCATTTAAAATAATATTATTTTATTGTTAGAGTGCAATGTAAGATTTCAAAAAACTTGTTGTTGCGTATTGGGTATGCCATCGAGCATAGCGTTCCATTTAAAGTAATATTAATATTTTATTCACAAATATGGATAAATATGAAAATGTAATATTATTTATTTACCTGGGGTGTTACATCCTTCCCCCCTTTTGGGAATTGCGTCCTCGCAAATTTAAAATTTGTCTTGGAAACTTCATTAAAAGTCTAACATCAGAACAGGAGTCAGTAAAACTATCACTTTAAAATAAATACAGAGAAGTACAAAGGTCACCTGAGTTAACCCATAGTAGGATTCCATGTAGGAAAACATGGACATGGAGGAGAAAACAAAGGGTCATGTTCTGATGGATAGTGATAGAAAACATGTTTAGGAGAAATTTATCCACAAGAAAACCACAAACATGTGATGGGTTAAACGGTATTTGATTCCCCAGTAGGAAATATTAACATAAAACATTTATGTTTTATGTTACTTTTAGTTGAGGAATTTATTTATGAGCTTAACTAAAACATAAGGAAACATACTTACTTGTCATGTTGACTTTGAACTTTTACTATATTTCTTACACAAACTCGTATTTTCTCCAAAAGACGTGTATTTTGGATTACTTGTTCACATCAAGAGGGCTATAATCAACTTCTATAGAATCACCTAATCCAAAAAAGAGAACTACATAAATCCCAAGTATTTAGACCTTAACAAAAACCAAAAAGGTTAGTATGAGATCAGATAATACCCAATAAAATAATCCTTTATAAATAAAATCTATTCTTAATCTCCAAAATTTTCAAACAATACCCAAAGTTCAACAAAGACCATTCAATAAACATCTATCAATAAAATTATTCAACGTAATCAAAACTATGAATGAAACCAAAATCTCTGAAGGATTTAATCACATAGTCTTCCAAGATAAACCTTAACATTTAGCTCCAAATAACATCAGTTACTCTTAAAGTCTGACACTGAAAAGTAATTAACCTAATCACATATCCTACATGATAGGTTAATAATTTCAATAGATAACCCTAAATAAACATATTCTAGATTCATAAGATCATATAACTAAAAAGAATTAGTCAAACTAACCAGGGACTTCACGTAGTCCAGTGGTAGGTGATAAATACCAGTCGCACTTTGGTTGTGGGTTCGATTCCCACAGCTTCTTCTAACGCGACAGGTTGTCACACGGTCTACGTGTTGTACATTTTCCAAAACTACATAATTCTTATAACATTCCCCAAAAAGAGATAAAATATTCAAAAATAACAATAACATAATTTAACCTCAAGTTTATCTCATGTCGTTCATATTGCATCATAACATATAGTAACCCATAATTACCTCAAAAGTAAGGATCATATAAACCCTAATGGTTACCTTTATAATTATTACCTGAACATCCACATAGAGTTGGTTCTCTCGTATATGGTGCATTAGAGAACTCACCAAGGTTCAAGTGGTTGATCATGACTCCTGATAGTTTCTTTAGAATAACCACCATATTTCTCATTGAATCCCCCATTTCATCCAGTCTCTTAATCAGAGAACCACCACAGTTTCCTTTAAACCCATTGTCACTTTGGTGCCTACTAGATCCATCCATTTACTAAAACAAAACATGTCAGTGTGAGTATATCAACAAAATCATCATTTACTAATGAGGAATATAAACACTAAGATATACTAACTCATTCACTTTGTCTAAAAACTATGACTCTTTATGTAATCCTATCCATTATGTTAATGTCACTTATGATTAAAGAATACCCTAAAGTCTAAAGTTATCTAAACCGACATTTGATACCAACTATAAGGACCCATCCTTAAAACCTTACATAACCATGAATTAAATGAATAATTCACATTGAGGATCTTTTCAGGTTTAGAGTTTTAGAGATTTAGGACATTACTATTACATCTCAAAAGATTACAAATTAGACACTACTACTAAGTTTCCATAATATAAAAAATCTTAAAAAACATGTCTAATTCCATGTTTTAGATAGCATGTCTTTCCTTGATCCCATCCTTGACCCTATTCATCTTTAAGTCCTGTGGAAAAATTTAAAAAAACTAGGGATGAGCATAAAAAGCCCAGTAAAGGATACACAAAGAAGGAAAACTGTTACTTTTTTCAAAAAACAAGTAAACCATGAATACTTTATCAATGTAATACTTTTCACCTTTATGAAGTAGTAAATACTCTTCACTGAATAAAAGATCACTACTTATCCTTTGTAACCAAAAGATTACCATAAACCCATATAAAGAACACATAACATATAAAGGTTACTTGGGACATAAACATACTTAAATGGAATAACCATATGGTCCACATCCACACATATCACTAAATGGAATATCAATATGGCCATCTTCCGTACCCAATGCATTGGAGGTTATAACGTAACCTCCCTTCCTGGTATTCATGGCACCCCCCATTTTATGGTTTATCACGTAACCACCCGTCAAATGTCCATGAACCATTATAAAATCATAACACATAAAAAAATTATAAAGGAATGAAAATATTTCCTCATTTCAATAACAATATATCACTTAAATATATTTACATAAAAAATCCATTATCAAAACCATTTTCAATACCAAAATACATAAAAGAGTATATGGTATTTATTTACTTTTAAAAACATTACGGCTTGTTGAGGAAGCCAAGGATTAAATAACACTCGTGGCGGAGGAAATGTTTTCATCACTGCATACGTTAAAAAGAATCATACTCTTTGTCGTTTAGTAAAATGATTCGTACAGAAAATATTCCTTTTGAATAAAAGTAAAATTTAAAGGGGTTTAAAACCATATAAAAGAAATTTGTGTAGGAAACAAAATATTCCCCAACGAAAGGATATTGAGACGAAGTCCCATTAAAAGATGATATCCTTAGGTTAAGGATAAATCAATTACATAATTTATGTGTGAAAAATATAAATACAACCTATATATGTGAATATTAAGTGTAAAACAATCAGATTAATTCACACATATTCATAGCAAGACATGTTCAAGGAGTAAAAGTTTAACCCAAAGGATTGAAATTGAGTTAAGAAGTTCCTTTTCAAATATTCGACAGCCTAACGCTGTCACATTAAAATTAATAAAATTATTTGATGAGAGAGAAAATGGTATCTCATAACTTGGACATAAAATTTACATCAATAAGGATATATAAGAACATATCCCCACATAAGAAGATGTAAATTAAATGACCTAACAAAAAGAAGCCTTTTAAAAAGAGGAGGGTGAAAGGTTCTCTTACCGATTTGGGTAACTTTCGAAACGTACACCCCATGAAAGAAGGACTATAAAAAATTTATATAAATACCCATAAATGAAATTATATTACAAATAGAGTTTAATAATGGGCAGTACATACACCACTCAAAGGAAATGGTGGAAAATGTAGCATAAATCTCACGAGAATAAAAGTGAGATGAAAAATCTCTTACGAAAACTCAACAGCCTAATAGCACCACTTAAAACTCCAAAAAATAGCTTTATGAGACCATATATGGTCTCTAATATTATGAAAATAAAATGTACAGAATTAGGAATATAAAACAACATCCCCAAAAATAAGAAAGTTGAGCTTAAAAGAAATGACATAAAAGAGAGTACTTAGAAAGAAAGAGAGGGGTGGGATCCCTTACATCGTGTCGGACACGACTTGATCATTCTTTAATCTCTTGAATAATAAACTAGAGTTAATTTATACTTTCTTAAAAACATTTTTATGTTCATTATTCCTTTTATATCATTTATTACCATGTCATTAACATCATGTAATTATTTAAGTTAATAACTGTCGGTTTTTCGATCATTGGTACTTGAGTCAAAAATAAAATTTTTATAATTACAAGTTGTTAATGTGGTAAAATATTCATTATATCCATAAATATATTCATGATTTAGATATCATATATTTTACATATATCCAGTATATAAATTAATTTATAATATTACATAACATTTAGAGGTAGGAAATGAAATGCACCGTTCATGGAGATGGTAAGCCGTACATACGCATGAACGCTACATTCCTTTCTATTTCATATTTAATGGAATGAAATCATAATGATATAAAGGTATATTATAATTCCAGTATAATATCATATATATAGTATCATTAGCCTCATCCTTTATACGTCCTACATATAGAATTAACGAATCAAATCACTTTGAGGGGGTGGTAGTCTGCACTTCCTAAAATGAAGATATCGCATTTACCCAGAATGGAAACCATAAGGGTATGCCATAAATAAAAAATACAGAAGCATATAGAAAACATAAAAATAATATATATCATATACAAAAATAGTGACATCTTAATGTCCACCATGAAAGGTGTTAGAATAATATTGAACAATCATCATTTCGTGAGGCAGAAATTCACCATCCATATAAACAGTATGTTATTTAATCATTATACGGAGGTGTGTGTAAGTGTAGATCGAATAATTATCATAAAAACATACTAGTATATTCAAGATACTGTTTTGGTTACAAAATAAATGAATAAAAAGAGTTTAGGGGTTTTGAGAAGCAAAATAAAACAAAATAACATAAGAGAATACATTACCTTTAAATCGGATAACTCTTTTTGATTTGAGCTCAAAGGCTTCCTTGGAAATAATTCTGCCCAAAGTGAGGCTTCTAAGAGTAAGATAGGGATTTGGAGAGACAAAATGAGAATATCTTGGCCGAGCCAATGGCTTGAGAGGTGTGGGTAAGGTGGTAGAGGTGGGGGCCTTTTATAAGAGGGAGGAGGGGCACTCTTGGAAAGTTATAAAAAGATACTTTATTATAAATTGATTTTCGGATATAAAAGGTCCCACAATTATATATTTCGAGGATAAGGTGATAAAGGATCTAAATCCACCCATACAATACTTTTTTGACAAGTGTGTGTCTTAGATTTTACATTATCTTTTCATTTTATTTAAATCGTTCATTAATGAGGTAATCGCTGCATCATCATGGTGTCATAAATAAATTAATTTATTTAATGTCTAAAAATTATAAAAAAATAATATGATTTATGAAATTATTTATATTTCCAATGACTATTTATAGTGGAAAATATGACTTTAATAACCCCAGGTAAAAATTGTTTTAGTAAAACATTTCATGTTTGTGACATTTTTATTTTAACTTTAAATAAAAAGTTATTAATGTCATTTTCTTACCCAAGTGGCTCCATGAGGTCACCATGTTGACCCATGGATTGTCTTGATCGGCCATGACTTATCCAATAAGGGTTGGACATTTTTCAAGGTCATTTCAAATTATTATAACATTATTTTTACCTTAAATTACACTAATTACCTTTAATCGTGATTAATAAAACATAAAAGTTACTATTCACCAAAAAATTATTTTAATCCCATTGACCACATTTTAAATACTAAGGACAACCATGTATGTAGGATTTTTGAAATTCAAATCACATAAGTGGTAAAGTTTCATTTAAACAAAAAATCATTTTTTAACTACCACTTAGTGGTTTCACTGTTGATCAAAAAATGAAGTTTTTAAAAAAAATACCAAAAATTCACCCTAAACTATATTTGATATTCCGAATTCAAAAATGATTTCTATTGTAAAAAATTAAAAACATATAATTTTCATTAATTAATTTTATAATTAATTCCCTCTATCAAAACAAATAGCGTGTTTTTAAGAAACAATATCTATTAAAAGATTGACACTAGTTTAATTCCAATTTCAAAATGAAATTATTTCCAATGACCAGAATTGGATTAAATGGTAAAAATATATTCTAAATACACCTTAATCTCAATTAAAAAGAAAATCTATCCATATAAATAAATCAGATTAAAAGAAGGTTTTTAATTATCATGCAACATTTTCACTAAAAATGATCTTTATCGGAAAAATAACAAAAATTTACACAAAGTAAATTTTGATGTCCAAATTCTAACGAAGGATTTTATTTTTTCAAATACAACATATAAAATTGTCAAAAGTATAGTTAAAAAGGGTTCTCCATCAAAAGGTGGGTAATTGACCTTTTAAAGAATATTAGAAGATTTATGCTTAAAATTGGATTCATTTTCATTTTAAGCCTCTAACAATTATTGGATAAAAGTAAAAATATTTGACAAACATATATAATAATTTTATAGTTAGTCACGTTCATTCCCTCCATTACAATGGCTAGGCATTAACTACCATTTAAAATAACATTATTTTATTATTTGAGTGCAACGTAAGATTTCAAAGAAACTTGTCGTAGCGTATTGGGTACGCCATCGAGCATTGCGTTCCCTTTAAAGTAATATTAATATTTTTTTCACAAATATAGATAAATATGAAAGTATCATATTCTTTATTTACCTGGGTTGTTACATCCTTCCCACCTTTTGGGAATTGCGTCCTCGCAATTTTAAAATTGGGCTTGGAAACTTCATTGAAAATCCCACATCAGAACAAGAGTCGGTAAAACTATCACTCTAAAATAAAGAAGGAGAAGTACAAAGGTCACCCGAGTTAACCCATACTAATATTCCATGTAGGAAAACATGGACATGGAGGAGAAAAAATAGGGTCATGTTCTGAGGGATAGTGATATAAAACATGTTTGGAAGAAAGTTAACCACAGGAAAATCACAAACTTGTGATGGGTTAAACGGTATTTGATTCCCCAGTAGGAAAAATTAACAGACAACATTTTTGTTTTAAGTTACTTTTAATTGAGTAATTTATTTATGAGATTAACTAAAACATAAGGAAACATACTTACTGGTCATTTTGACTTTCAACTTTTACTAGATTTCTTACACAAACTCATATTTTCTCCAAAAGAAGAGTATTTAGGATGACTTGTTCACATCAAGAGAGCTATAATCAACTTCTAGAGAATCACCTAATCCACAAAAAGTAACTATATACTTCCCAAGTCTTTAGACCTTAACCAAAACCAATTCTAAAAAGGTTAGTATGAGATCAGATAATACCAAAAAAGGATAATCCTTTATAAAAAAAACTATTCTTAATCTTTAAAAAATTTCAAACAATACCCAAAGTTCAACAAAGACCATTCAATAAACATCTATCCATAAAATTCTTCAACGTAATAAAAACTAAGAACGAAACCCAAATATCTGAAGGATTTAATCACATAGTCTTCCAAGATAAATGTTAACATTTATCTCCAAATAACATCAGTTACTCTTAAAGTCTCATTCTAAAAAATAATTAACCTAATCACATATCCTCCATGATAGGTTAATAATTTCCATAGATAACCCAAAATCTACTTATTCTAGATTCATAAGATCATATAACTAAAAATAATTAGTCAAAATAACCAGGGACTTCACGTAGTATATGGGTAGGCAATAAATACCAATCGCACTTTAGTTGTGGGTTCGATTCCCGCAGCTTCATCTGACGCGACAGGTTATCACACAGTCTACGTGTTATCCTTTTTCCAAAACTACATAATTCTTATAACATTCCCCAAAAGCGATAAAATATTCAAAAATAACAATAACATAATTTAACCTCAAGTTTATCTCATGTCGTTCATATTCCATCATAACATTTTGTCACCCATAATTACCTCAAAACTAAGGATCATATAAACCCTAATGGTTACCTTTATAATTATTACCTGAACATCCACGTCGAGTTGCTTCACTCGTACATGGTGCATTATAGAACTCACCAAGGTTCAAGTGGTTGATCATGACTCTTGATAGTTGGTTTAGAATAACCACGAGATTTCTCATTGAATCCCCCATTTCATCCAGTCTATTAATCAGGGAACCACCAGAGTTTCGTTCAAACCCATTGTCACTTTGGTGCCTGCTAGATCCATCCATTTACAAAAACCAAACATGTCAGTGTGAGTATATCAACAAAATAATCATTTACTAATGAAAAATATGAACACTAAGATATACCTACTCATTCACTTTATCTAAAAACAATGACTCTTTCTGAAATCCTAGCCATTATGGTAATGTCCCTTATGCTTAAAGAATACCCTAACCTCTAAAGTTATCTAAACTGACCTTTGATACCAACTATAAGCACACGTAATTAAAACCTTACATAACCATAAATTAAATGAATAATTCACATAGAGGATCTTTTCAGGTTTACAGTTTAAGAGATTTAGGACATAACTATTACATCTCAAAAGATTACAAAGTAGACACTACTACTATGTTTCCATAAAATAAAAACTCTTAAAAAGAAACATGTCTAGTTTCATGTTTTAGATAGAATGTCATTCCCTGATCCCATCCTTGAAACTATTCATCTTTAAGACATGTGTAAAACATTTCAAAAACTTGGGATGAGCATAAAAAGCTCAGTAAAGGATACACAAAGAAGGAAAATAGTTAGTTTTTTCAAAAAACAAGTAAACCATGAATATTTTATCAAAGAAATACTTTTCACCTTTATGAAGTAGTAAATACTCTTCACCTAATAAAAGATCACTACTTATCCTTTGTAACCAAAAGATTACCATAAACCCATATAAATAACACATAACATATAAAGGTTACATGGGACATAAACATACTTAAATGGAATAACCATACGGTCAACTTCAACACATATCACTAAATGGAATAGCCATATGGCCAACTTTCGTACCCAATGCATTAGAGGTTATAACGTAACCACCCATCCTGATATTCACGGCACCACCTGTCATATGGTTTATCAAGTAACCACCAGTCAAATTCCCATGTACCATTATAAAATCATAACACATAAAAAAATTATAAAGGAAAGAAAATATTTCCACATTTCAATCACAATATATCACTTAAATATATTGACATAACAAATCCATTATCAAAACCATTTTAAATAACAAAACACATAAAATATTATATGGTATTTATTTACTTTTCAAAACATTACGGCTTGTTGAGGATGCCAAGGATCAAATAATACTCGCAGCGGCAGAAAGGTCGTCGTCACCGCGTATGTTAAAAAGAAACATACTTTTTGTCATTTAGTAAAATGCTTCATACAAAAAAGATTCCTTTTGAATAAAAGTAAAAGTCAAAGGGGTTTATACACCATATAAATTAAAGTTGTGTATAAAACAAAATATGCCTCAATGAAAGGAGATTGAGACGAAGTCCCATACAAAGATGGTATCCTTGGGTTAAGGATAAATCAATTACATATTTTATCTATGAAAATATAAATACACCCAATATAAGTGGATATTAATTGTAAAAAAATCAAATTCATTCACACATATTCATATCATTACATTTTCAAGGAGTACAAGTTTAACCCAAAGGATTGAAATTGAGTAAAGAAGTCCCTTTTCAAAAATTCGACAGCCTAACGGCGTCACATTAAAATTCATAAAATTAGTTTATGAGAGAGAAAATGGTATCTCATCACTTGGACATAAAATTTACATCAATAAGGATATAGAATAATATATCCCCACATAAGAATATGTAAATTAAAAGCCCTAACAAAAATAATTCTTTTAAAAATAGGAGGGTGAATGGTTCTCTTACCGATTTGGGTAACTTTCGAAACGTACACCCCATGAAAGAAGGACCATAAAAAATTGATGTAAATAACCATAAATAAAATTATATTACACAAATAGTATAATAATGGTTAGTACATACACCAATAAAAGGAAATGGTGGAAAATTTAGCATAAATCTGACGGGAATAAAAGTGAGATGAAAAATCCCTTACGAAAACGCAGAAGCCTAACAACGCCACTTAAAACTCCCAAAAATGGATTTATGAGATAAAATGGGGTCTCTCATAAAATGAACATAAAATTTACATAATGAGTAATATAAAAAAAATCCCCAAAATTAAGAAAGTTGAGCTTAAAATAAAGGGCATAAAAGAGAGTACTTAAAAAGAATAAAAGAGGTAGGATCCCTTACCTAGTGTCCGACATGACTTAATTATTATTTAATCTCCGGAATAATAAACTAGAGATAATTTCTACTTTCTTAAAAATATTTTTATGTTAATTATTCTTTTTATGTAATTTATTACCATGTTATGAACATCATGTAATTATTTAAGTTAATAACGGTCGTTTTGTTGATCATCGGTACTTGAGTTAAAAATAAACTTTTTATAATTACAAGTTGATCATGTGGTAAAATATCCATTATATCCAGAAATATATTCATGATTTAGCTATCATATATTTCATATATATCCAGTATATAAATTAATTTAAAATATTACATAACATTTAGAGGTAAGAAATGAAATTCCCGATTCATTGAGATGGTAAGCTGTACGTACGCATGAACGATATTTTCATTTCTATTTCATATTTAATGGAATGAAATCATAATGATAAAAAGGTATATTATAATTCCAGTATAATAACATATATATAATATCATTAACCCCATATTTATATGTCCCACATATGGCATTAACAAATCAAATCACTTTGAGGGGGTGGTAGTCTGCACTTCCTAAAATATAGATATCGCGTTTACCCATAATGGAAACCATGAGGGTGTGCCATAAATGATAAATACATAATCATATAGAAAACATAATAATAATTTATATCATATATAAATATAGTGACATCTTAATGGCCACCATGAAAGGTGTTAAAAGAATATTTAACAATCATCGTTTCGTGAGGCAGAAATTTTCTATCCACAGAAACAGTATGTTCTTTAACCATAATACGGAGGTGTGTGTAAGTGTAGATCTAATATATATCATAAAAACATACTAGTATATTTAATATACTGGTGTGGTTACAAAATAAATGAATAAAAAGAGTTTAGGGGGTTTGAGAAGCAAAATAAAACAAAATAACATAAGAGAAGACATTACCTTTAAATCGGATAACTCTTTTTGATTTGAGCTCAAAGGATTCCTTGGAACGAATTATGCCCAAAGTGAGGATTCGAAGAGTAAGATATGGATTTGGAGAGACAAAATGAGAATATCTTGGCTGAGAAAATGGCTTGAGAGGTGTGGGTAAGGTGGTAGAGGTGGGGGCCTTTTATAAGAGGGAGGAGGGGCACTCTTGGAAAGCTATAAAAAGATACATTATTATAAAATGATTTTCGGATATAAAAGGTTCCAAAATTACATATTTCGAGGATAAGGTGATAAATGATCTAAATCCACCCATACAATAGGTTTTTGACAAGTGTATGTCTTAGATTTTACATTATCTTTTCATTTTATTTAAATCGTTCATTAATGAGGTAATCGCTGCATCATCATGGTGTCATAAATAAATTAATTTATTTAATGTCTATAAATTATAAAATAAAATAAAATGATGTGGTAAATCGTTTTTTCTTTCCAATTAATATTTATAGTGAAAAATATTACTTTCATAACCCCACGTAAAAATTGTTTTAGTAAAAATTTCATGTTTGTGACATTTTTATTTTAACTTTAAATAAAAAGTTATTAATGTCATTTTCTTACCCAAGTGGCTCCATGGGGTCCCAATGTTGACCCATGGATTTTCTTGGTCGGCCATTACTCATCCAATAAGGGTATGACATGTTTCAAGGTCATTTCATATTATTATAACATTATTTTTACCTAAAATTACACTAATTACCTTTAATCGCAATTAATAAAACTTAAAAGTTACTATTCAAAAAAATTATTTTAATCCCATTGAACCACATTTTACATCCTAATGACAACCATTTATGTCAGATTTTTGAAATTCAATTCACAGATGTGGTATAGTTTCATTTAAATGAAAAATTAGTTTTTTAACACCAACTTAGTGGTTTCACTATTCATCAAAAATTGCAGTTTTTCAAAAAAATAACAAAAATCACCCTAAAATATATTTGATATTCTTAATTCAAAAATGATGTCTATTTTAAAAAATTGAAAACATATAAGTTGCATTAATTAATTTAATAATTAATTCCCACTGTCAAAACAAATAGCGTGTTTTTAAGAAACAATATCTATTAAACGATTGACACTAGTTGAAGTCCAATTTAAAAGTGAAATTAATTCCAATGACCACCATTGGATTAAATGGTAAAAATATATTATAAATACACTTTAATATCAATTAAACAAATAATATATCCACATAAATAAATCAGATTAAAAAGAGGTTTTGAATTAAAATGCAACATTTTCACAAAAAATGATCTTTATCAGAAAAATAACAAAAATTTACACAAAGTAAATTTTGATGTCCAGATTCTAAAGAAGGATTTTATTTTGTCAAAAACAACATATAAAATTGTCAAAAGTATATTTAAAAATAGTTCTCCATCAAAAGGAGGTTAATCGACCTTTTAAAAAATATTAGAAGATTTATGCTTAAAATTGGATTCATTTTCATTTTAAGCCTCTAACATTTATTGGATTAAAGAAAAAATATTTGAAAAACATATATAATAATTTTTTATTTAGTTTTGTTCATTCTCGTCATTACCAAAGCTAGGCGTTAACTACCATTTAAAATAATATTATTTTATTATTAGAGTGCAACGTAAGATTTCAATGAAACTTGTTGTTGCGTATTGGGTACGCCATCGAGCATAGCATTCCCTTTAAAGTAATATTAATATTTTATTCACAAATATGGATAAATAGGAAAATTTCATATTCTTTATTTACCTACGGTGTTACATCCTTCCCCCCTTTTGGGAATTGCATCCTCGCAATTTTAAAATTGGGCTTGGAAGCTTCATTGAAATTACCACTTCAGAACAAGAGTTAGTAAAACTATCACTTCAAAATAAAGAAAGAGAAGTACAAAGGCCACCCGAGTTAACCCATACTAGGATTCCATTTAGGAAAACATGGACATGTAGGAGAAAAAAAAGGGTCATTTTTTGATGGAGAGTGATAGAAAACATGTTTAGGAGAAAGTTAACCAAAAGAAAATCACAAACTTGTGATGGGTTAAACGGTATTTGATTCCCCAGTAGGAAAAATTAACAGACAAAATTTTTGTTTTAAGTTTCTTTTCATTGAGGAATTTATTTATGAGCTTAACTAAAACATAAGGAAACATACTTAATTGTCATATTGAATTTCAAATTTTACTTGATTTCTTACACAAACTCATATTTTCTCCAAAAGACGAGTATTTAGGATGACTTG
The DNA here is from genome assembly GCA_963277665.1 of Viscum album. Lineage (NCBI taxonomy): Eukaryota > Viridiplantae > Streptophyta > Magnoliopsida > Santalales > Viscaceae > Viscum > Viscum album. Next base: position 9,431,506 of record CAUJRU010000001.1, read on the forward strand.
TTCGCATCAAGAGAGCTATAATCAACTTCTAGAAAATCACCTAATCCACAAAAGAGAACAATATACATCCCATGTCTTTAGACCTTAACCAAAACCAAAACCAAAAAGGTTAGTATTAAATCAGATAATACCCAAAAAGGATAATCCTTTATAAAAAAATCTATTCTTAATCTCCAAAATTTGTCAAATAATACCCAAAGTTCAATAAAGACCATTCAATAAACATCTATCCATAAAATTATTCAACATAATCAAAACTAAGAATGAAACCCAAATCTCTAATGGATTTAATCACATATTCTTCCAAGTTAAACCTTAACATTTATCTCCAAATAACATCAGTTAGAATTAAAGTCTCATACTGAAAAGTAATTAACATAATCACATATCCTCCATGATAGGTTAATAATTTCGATAGATAACCCAAAATAAACTTATTCTAGATTCATAAGATCATCTAACTAAAAATAATTAGTCAAACTAACCAGGGACTTCACGTAGTCCAGTGGTAGGCGATAAATACCAGCCTCACTTTTGTTGTGGGTTCGATTCCCGCAGCTTCGTTCGACGCGACAGGTTGTCACACGGTCTACGTGTTCTCCGTTTTCCAAAACTACATAATTCTTATAACATTCCCCAAAAAGAGATAAAATATTCAAAAATAACAATAACATAATTTGACCTCAAGTTTATCTCATGTCATTCATATTCCATCATAACATATAGTAACCCATAATTACCTCAAAACTAAGGATCATATAAACCCTAAGGGTTACCTTTATAATTATTACCTGAACTTCCACGTCGAGTTGGTTCTCTCATACATGGTGCATTAGAGAACTCACCAAGGTTCAAGTGGTTGATCATGACTCCTGATAGTTGGTTTAGTATAACCACGAGATTTCTCATTGAATCCCCCATTTCATCCAGTCTCTTAATCAGAGAACCACCACAGTTTCCTTCAAACCCATTGTCACTTTGGTTCCGGCTATATCCATCAATTTACTAAAACCAGACATGTCAGTGTGATTATATCAACAAAGTCATCATTTACTAATGAGGAATATGAACACTAAGATATAATTACTCATTCATTTTATCTAAAAACTATGACTCTTTCTGAAATCCTAGCCATTATGGTAATGCCACTTATGCTTAAAGAATACCCTAACCTCTAAAGTTATCTAACCCGACCTTTGATACCAACTATATGGACCCATACCTATAACCTTACATAACCATGAATTAAATGAATAATTCATATTGATGATCTTTTCAGGTTTAGAGTTTTAGAGATTTAGGACATAACTATTACATCTCAAAAGATTACAAAGTAGACACTACAACTGAGTTTCCATAAAATAAAAAATCTTAAAAAGAAACATGTCTAGTTCAATGTTTTAGATAGAATGTCTTTCCTTGATCCCATTCTTGACCCTATTCATTTTTAAGTCCTATGGAAAACATTTCAAAAACATGGGATGAGCATAAAAATCAAAGTAAAGGATACACAAAGAAGGAAAACTGTTAGTTTTTTCAAAAAACAAGTAAACCATGATTACTTTATCCAAGTAATACTTTTCAACCTTTTTGATTTAGTAAATACTCTTCACTGAATAAAATATCACTACATATCCATTGTAACCAAAATATTACCATAAACCCATATAAATAACCCATAACATATAAATGTTACTTGGGACAAAAACATACTTAAATGGAATAACCAAATGGTCGACTTCCACACATATCACTAAATGGAATAGCCATATGGCCAACTTTTATACCCAATGAATTGGAGGTTAAAACGTAACCACTCGTCCTAGTATTCACAACACCACCCATCATATGGTTTATCACGTAACCACCCGTCAAATGTCAATGTACCATTATAAAATCATAACACATAAAACAATTATAAAGGAAAGAAAATATTTCCACATTTCAATCACAATATATCAGTTAAATATATTGACATAACAAATCCATTCTCAAAACCATTTTCAATACCAAAATACATAAAAGAGTATATGGTATTTATTTACTTTTAGAAAACATTACAGCTTGTTGAGGAAGCCAAGGATCAAATAATACTCGCGGCAGCGGAAAGGTCATCGTCACTGCGTACGTTAAAAAGAAACGTACTTTTTGTCATTTAGTAAAATGCTTCGTACAAAAAAGATTCCTTTTGAATAAAAGTAAAAGTCAAAGGGTTTTATACACCATATAAAAGAAAGTTTTGTATAAAACAAAATATGCCTCAATGAAAGGAGATTGAGATGAAGTCCCATACAAAGGCGGTATCCTTTGGTTAAGGATAAATCAATTACATAATTTATGTGTGAAAAATACAAATACACCCAATATAAGTGTATATTAAGTGTAAAACAATCAGATGCATTCACAGATATTCATAGCATGACATGTTCGAGGAGTACAAGTTTAACCCAAAGGATTGAAATAGAGTTAAGAAGTTCGTTTTCAAAAATTCGATAGCCTAATGGCGTCGCATTAAAATTCATAAAATTAGTTGATGAGAGAGAAAATGGTATCTCATCACTTGGACATAAAATTTACATCAATAAGGATATAGAAGAGCACATCCCCATATAAGAAGATGTAAATTAAAAGACCTAACAAAAATAATCCTTTTAAAAAGAGGAGGGTGAAAAATTCTCTTACCGATTTGGGAAACTTTCGAAACGTACACCCCATGAAAGAAGGACCATGAAAAATTGATGTAAATACCCATAAATGAAATTATATTACAAAAAGAGTTTAATAATGGGCAGTACATACACCACTCAATGAAAACGGTGGCAAATGTAGCATAAATCTCATGGGAATAAAAGTGAGATGAAAAATCCCTTACTAAAACTCGACAGCCTAACAGTGCCACTTAAAACTCCCATAAATGGATTTATAAGATCAAATAGGGTATCTCATAATATTAACATAAAATTTAAATAATTATGAATATAAAAGAACATCCCAAAAAATAATAATGTTGAGCTTAAAAGAAATGACATAAAAGAGAGTACTTAAAAAGAAAGAGAGAGGTAGGATCCCTTACCTCGTGTCTGACATGACTCGACCATTCTTTAATCTCCTGAATAATAAACAAGAGTTAATTTATACTTGCATAAAAGACTTTTTATTTTCATTATTACTTTTATATCATTTATTACCATGTTATGAACATCATTTAATTATTTAAGTTAATAACGGTTGTTTTTTCGATCATTGCTACTTGAGTCTAAAATAAACATCTTATAATTACAAGTTGTTCATGTGGTAAAATATCCATTATATCCAGAAATATATTCATGATTTAGATATCATATATTTCATATATATCCAGTATATAAATGCATTTATAATATTACATAACATTTAGAGGTAAGAAATGAAATGCACCGTTCATGGAGACGGTAAGCCGTACGTACGCATTAACGCTACTTTCATTTCTATTTCATATTTAATTGAATGAAATCATAATGATATAATGGTATATTATAATTCCAGTATAATATCATATATATAATATCATTAACCCAATCCTTTATACGTCCCACATATGGCATTAACGAATCAAATCACTTTGAGGGTGTGGTAGTCCGCACTTCCTAAAATGAAGATATCACATTTACCCATAATGGAAACCATAAGGGTGTGCCATAAATGAAAAATACAAAAGAATATAGAAAACATAAACATAATATATATCATATATAAATATAGTGAAATCTTAATGGCCATCATGAATGGTTTTAGAATAATATTGAACAATCATCGTTTCGTAAGGCAGAAATTCACCATCCACAGAAACAGTATGTTCTTTAACCATTAGATTGAGGTGTGTGTAAGTGTAGCTAGAATACTTCTCATAAAAACATACTATTATATTTAAGATACTGGTTTTTTTACAAAATAATGGAATAAAAAGAGTTTAGGGGGTTGGAGAAGCAAAATAAAACAAAATAACATAAGAGAAGACATTACCTTTAAATCGGATAACTCTTTTTGATTTGAGCTCAAAGGCTTCCTTGGAAAAACTTCTGCCCAAAGTGAGGATTCTAGGAGTAAAAGGGGGATGTGGAGAGACCAAATGATCATAGCTTATCCGAGCCAATGGCTTGAGAGGTGTGGGTAAGGTGGTAGAGGTGGGGGCCTTTTATATGAAGGAGGAGGGGCACTCTTGGAAAGTTATAAAAAGATACATTATTATAAAATGATTTTCGGATATCAAAGGTCCCAAAATTATATATTTATAGGATAAGGTGATAAGGGATCTAAATCAACCCATAAAATTGGTTTTTGAAAAGTTTATGTCTTAGATTTTACATTATCTTTTCATTTTATTTAAATCGTTCATTAATGAGGTAATCGCTGCATCATCATGGTGTCAAAAATAAATTAATTTATTTAATGTCAAAAAATTATAAAAAATACTATGATGTAGGAAATATTTTTATATTTCCGGTGAATATTTATAGTGAAAAATATTACTTGTATAACCCCATGTAAAAATTGTTTTAGTAAAACAATTCATGTTTGTGACATTTTTATTTTAACTTTAAATAAAAAGTTATTAATGTCATTTTCTTACCCAAGTGGCTCCATGGGGTCCCCATGTTGAACCAGGGATTTTTTGGTCGACCATGACTCATCCAATAAGGGTAGCACATGTGTCTAGGTCATTTCATGTTATTATAACATTATTTTTACCTTAAATTACACTAATTACCTTTAATCGCGATTAATAAAACTAAAAAGTTACTATTCACCAAAACATTATTTCAATCCCATTGAACCAAATTTTACATTCTAATGACAACCATGTATATCAGATGTTTTAAATTCAAATCATAGAAGTGGTAAAGTTTCATTTAAACGAAAAATCAGTTTTTTAACTACCACTTAGTGGTTTCACTATTCATCAATAATTGAAGTATTTCAAAAAAATACCAAAAATTCACCATAAACTATATTTGATATTCTGAATTCAAAAATGATGTTTATTTTACAAAATTAAAAACATATAAGTTTCATTAATTAATTTAATAATTAATTCCTACTGTCAAAACAAATAGCGTGCTTTTAAGAAACAATATATATTAAAAGATTGACACTAGTTTAAGTAAAATTTCAAAGTGAAATTAATTCCAATGACCACCATTGGATTAAATGGTAAAAATATATTATAAATACACGTTAATATAAATTAAAAATATAATCTATCCAAATAAATAAATCAGATTAAAATGAGCTTTTGAATTAAAATGCAACATTTTCACTAAAAATGATCTTTATCGGAAAAATAACAAAAATTTACACAAAGTAAATTCTAATGTCTAGATTCTAAAGAAGAATTTTATTTTGTCAAATACAACATATATAAGTGTCAAAATTATATTTAAAAAGGGTTATCCATCAAAAGGTGGTTAATTGACCTTTTAAAGAATATTAGAAGATTTATGCTTAAAATTGGATTCATTTTCATTTTAAGCCTCTAACATTTATTGGATAAAATTAAAAATATTTGAAAAACATATATAATAATTTTGTAGTTTGCTCTGTTCATTCCCTCCATTACAACGGCTAGGTGTTAACTACCATTTAAAATAATATTATTTTATTATTAGAGTGGAAAGTAAGATTTCAAAGAAACTTCTTGTTCTGTATTGGGTACACCATTGAGCAAAGTGTTCCCATTAAATTAATAATAATATTTTATTCAAAAATATGGATAAATATTAAAATTCCATATTCTTTATTTACCTGGGGTGTTATAATAATAAAACAAAGATATATAATGAATGAATTATCATTATATTATGGATATTGCAATCCATAAAAAGTGAATTTTAGTGATCAGACATAAATAATTCAATTTGTGATATTCATTTCATAGAGTGACTAATGAATTGGAAATTGGTCAACGGAAAAAGGAAGATATTATTCTTATGAAATAGAAACATATCAAGTAATTATTTATATTTATAATAAAATAAAATAAACTAATTCCTAAAATTTTGGAAATGGATCTTTTAACAAATAGGTTATCATATTGACTTGATATATGATGAATCACATATTATTTTAATAATCACATATTTATGGTTTTGAGCTCTGTAACTAAACATTGATCGTTCACCATCTTGTGATCAATGATCTCTCCCACTCTAAATAATTATTTATTATTTTCTTAGGATTTTATATTTTCAATTCCAACCAGTTTTCTCCTATAAGTAATCTTAGATATGTGATATTCAACATGGCTAACATACTTTTTTTCTCACTTATTAATAAGATAGTTTATTAATTATTTCAAGATATGGGTTTTTTTAGAATGTTATTCCAATCACAAATCCCTTAATTATAATGATCAATCTTATATTAGAGTAAAAAATTTATTTAATGTAAGGATAAAGTAAAACCATTATATTGTACAAAAATAATACTGTTTTTGATATCATATATGACATACAACATCGGCTTTAAACAAAACAAGATTCAATATTAAAATATTATTTAATTATAACAAATTTAACATATCCATTAAAATATTGTGTATCAATATAACTAAATAAAATATTCAAAAATATCATTTAAAAAGGTATTTCCATTAACTATTTATTTTAAATATAAAATAATAATAATTTAAATTAAAAAATGTTTTCGAAGAAACATTATTTTATTCTAAAAGACAGTGTAGTCATGCCTCAAAAATATAAAATAAAAATAATTAATTCCACAGTTACAATACATATTTGATAAATTGATGATAAGTTTTTGAATCATAAAATCAAAATTATCTTGGGGTTAATTACGTTTATTTTTCTTACACGATTAATTTTTCAATGGATAATGTAAAATATTGAATTTAAATTGAAAATTGCCTTTTTATTTAAATTATATACGAAGTAAACTAATAATTTGAGTTGGTTTTGAATTAAAATAATTTCAAATATATTTTCATTAACCCAATATTTTTTTTGGAATCATTTCCATATTGAATTTTTATATAAAAACATAGAAATCTTCTAAACATTTTCCCTTTGAAAACCAGCATCCTCCCCACATGTGTGGGATTAATTTATAATTAAAATTTCAAACATCGTTAAATTGAATTTATAAATATGGATTAAATATTAAAAATAAAAATTATTAATATTACCTAATATTTTTAACTGATGTCGTATCTAAAATGAATTGTGAAAATAGTAACAATTAATTACCACAGTAAAGGTAAAAATGGGTTTACCATTAGGGTTAAACTAAAAAGATAAGGGTCAAAATAACGTATTGACATGTCTAAAATATATTGGATCACCATTGTTTGAAACTATAATTTATAAATCTATATAATAATCCATTTTGGAACCTTTTGTGATGTGAAATATGTGGTTATACTATTTTATCTTGAAAACACATGAGCATGGCGCCCACCTCACTTATATAAGGCCACCCACTTTCCTTCACTTTTCACACCGTCAAACCATTTTTGTTCTAAAAATACCTTCCCAGATCACTTAAAAACACCAGCCCTCTCATTATAGAAGCCTTATTTTGTGAATAAATTCAATATAGGAAGTATTTCTGTGAAAACCTAAGGAGTATATTTGATTAAGTGGTAGCACTCTTAGACAAGAAATTTTGTTTTATTTTAGTCTCCACAACTTTTAATTATTATTAAACCAAGAAGATATAATAACATATGTTTCTTCATTATACAAATATGTTTAATTATTATGGTTATTATCTAAATCCATCTCCAATTTTATCAAATGGGTTACAAAATAATCATTTGTTTGATAGGCCGACTACCACCTCACGAACTGATGTAATTAATTTTTTCATTACCACTTATCTTGGTGGGGAATAATGATATATGTAAATTATAAATATTCTATTTATAACATAAAAATACATCTAGAGTAATTACATTATATATATAATTTCTATTTTCCATTCCATATGGGATAAGATAATGTCTCTCATATGTACGACAAACTACCGCCTCATGATGTAATATGACACATCCATCACAAACACTTAGCACATATGGGGATAATGATATTGTTAATAATTACATTTTATACACATGAATTAATTATGATATTCATGAAAATTTATCATTTTGAAAATTTTATAGATTAATATTTTTATCTTTTCACTCCATGAATGATGATAACATCATTCGTTTACATGTGAACTACCACCTTTATATACTGATGTGACTCTATTTTCATCTGCAAACCACACAGATGATATATGTGTGTGTGTGTGTGTGTGTGTTTTAATTAATAATATGGTATTTACAATATTTTTATCAATACATAATGATAAATATTACTTACCTAATTCCCATAATGTTCATTAAATAATATAAACATTATCCATTTATATGTATGTCTGATTGTATCCATAATCATTACATACTTCATTTCTCAAAACCATATTTATGTTGGAACCAAGGCTATTCTTCTTAAGAAATAGTGTCTGTTTTGTGTTTTTTATCAATCCTCACATGGAATATCTTGGAGTTTTCGAGGAATGTGGTCTTGCGATTCATGCTAAAAATAGTGTTGATGGTGGCATCGTTTCCCAATGTTTCCCAAATTTTAGTGTCAAAAAATTGGTGAATGGAGAATGATTTTTTTGGAAAAGGAAGATACACATAGTTTTGAGGGTTCCTTGGAAAGTTTTCCACAAAGCAAATTGTTGGATCATCGAATCAAAATATTGAAAAAGAAAAAAGTGAACAAAATAATTAAAATGTGCACAAAAGAAAAGGTTGTGTGAAAGAGACTCATGTCCCCAATGAGACATTAGAAAGGGTTTTTCGTATTCATCATGAAAGTGGTGCATGTTTTTCATGGCCTATAAATATGAATTTACCCCCACTCAGGACTCAAAAAAAATTCCAACGAAGATCCAGTATCTCTTCTGTTTGAAATATTTTTGTGTTCATGATTTACACATAGTAAATCTTTCATTCTAGGAAATCAATGAGTCAATTTAGACCAATGTGAACTCCATGGTCTGGTTGCATGAAAGATAGGGTTTGAGAAAATGTAATCTTGCATGAAAATTCAAAAATATTTACAAAAGAACAGGTGTTACATGAAAGTGAAATGTTGAGATTCTAATAGGATTTAGATATCTATTTTGTCTGATCATACATCTCAATTTAGTCAATTAAAGAAAACGGTGCAAGAAGATTAACATGCTTAACAGAGGAAAATACTTCAATGGTAATCTATTGAAGATACCTTCAAGTCAATAAATTGAGTAAGTATACTCTCAAAGTAGTGAGAAAAGGGGATTCAATGGAATATTTCTATGGGACCCAATGTGGTATCCCTAAAATCACGTAAATGTAGTGTTCCTAGCACAAAGTGGCTATGTTTAAACATTTGTATTACAAAACTAGAGAATATTAGAGGAACTTTTTATGACTAAAACATTGTCAATGTATGCTCCATATACTATCACTTAGTTGAGAACCAAGTAAAATCGGAATGTAGCCTCTTTACCTGTGTTTTTTTTTCAAATTAATTTTCAAATCAAAGAGGATTAATTAGTTCCTACCAATTTAAGAACAAGTTCCATCACTTAAGAAAATAAATTTACAACCCGATTCACCCCTCCCCTCTCAGGGTGTTCCGGTGTCCTATAATATATTGAATTGTCATAAAATAAAATTTATTTATAAATATAATAATTATGTCATGATTATTATTTTAGAGAATATGTAATTATATAATATTTCCAATAAATGGAATATTCATTACAAATTAAAAATTAGAAAACACGTAAATTAACACCAGAAACAATGAAAATAATGACTTATTGTTAATAAACTGGTGATAAAATGATATAAAGGGATCATATATAATATTATAAACATTATTAATATTTTTTTATAAGTTAATAACATTTCTAAGCCAATATAAAGGATTTTAAATCACATTTAACCAAATATAATCGTGAGGTGATTAGGTTTGTCTAAAATTACATTCCAGTGTGAAATATTTTTTATTATGAATCAATTCACATTTATGTGGTGTATGTACTACCCATTTTACATGAAATATCATCATTAATTCATTCATAATGGTTTTTTACATTCCTATTTGAATCATTTCATCCAAGGTAGTATGACATCAATATTACCATGTGGAAAAAGTTGTTGAACAATCTCACATTATTTATGATTGATAAAAGTATCTTGAAACAATAACCAAAATGTTGTTTAGACATTAAATTTCTATTAAATATCCATATTCTCCCATGATGGATATGATCGTTACCAAAATTGTTTACCATTTTAATGTATGGGGATTACTTTGACAGATAATTGATTATCTAGGAAAATATTGATAAGCCATTATACTTAACTGGATATAGATATTTTATGATTATCACGCAATACATGAATTAAAATGAATAATATATAAACGATAAATTATTTTGAAATTCTTAAATGGACAGTGGCTGTTTATATATATCCCCATGATGCATCGACATGTCTCATGAGATAAATTTGTTTTTGAAACCATATGAGTTTCTTCCTAATAGTTATAAATCGTTTTACAAAACCAAATGAGAATATACACAGAAGTTATAAACTATCATGATGGTTGATCATTATGGTATATGTAGCATGTGCCTATTAAATGAAATCAAATAATTAATCATTTCCTTCATTACAAATCAATTATTATTATTATTCCAGATAATTTTGAAATTATTTTATATCTAGATGCATTTCATTCTCCATTTCTTAATTAAGTGTCATGTGTTCTTAGTTATTTACCTTCTCATACTTATTAATCCATTTATTATCTAGATTTAAAACTTATTTAATAAGATAATGTGTTCTTTTATATACCATTCCATGTTTCTAATTTTTATTAAAGAATAATATCTTCCACTATACGTTACCCATAATAGAAATTTTTGTTCCATGTTTATTTTCCCAGGAATCTAGGATATGTATAATGAATGATAGCAAATGATATTCTTTAGGTAATAGTGATATTTTAATAAAATTAATTATTTTAGTTGTGTTTTCATGTGTAATGAATGACTCATGTATGTATCTAGTTAAGCGAGACTACTAAACTATTTTTTCCATCATGATGTGATTCATTGTATCTTATTATAATGTAATATAGTAGTCAATGGATCTAGGGTAATTAAGTTAGGGTTACTATAATTTGCAGAGGGAAAAAAACTATAACCTCTAGAACAACCTGAACCATTGGTGTTTATCTCCCTTGTTTCACCATCCCCTAATAAACTCTCTCACCATACCTACAGATCCAAAATAGGGCTATCCAAAAGAACCACCATTCTTATCACCATTGCAGGTTTTGTATCTAGATGAAATAACTCAACACTAACTTCTAGAACGCACCATTGTTCCCTCCTCAAATCCTCAATACCCCATGAAAACATAAAGGGGTTGATTCAAGATATAATTCCATTACACCATATATCTGTACAAAAAATCTCTCACACATGAAAGAAAAAGTATGAGATGGAAAGACTCTAAGGTACAAAAACAACCACCATATGTGATACCTCTCTCGGATATCACCATAACAGACTACCAAAAAACAATCACAGTGAAATGGAACAATTTCCAGCCACATAATTAGTCACATAATCAATTAATATGGTCAAACATATCTTCTTAATAAATAGGATAAAAATTTGATCAAAATAGTATGCTGAAGCTGAATCTATCACTTCATCTCCAAATTAATCTTCTCCATGCAATTATATAACTTTATAAAACAGACCAAATGAATAGGATTTCAACGAAACACATTCCCTTAATAGTCCCAACTTTAGATAGGCCTTTCATTTAATGTTTCATAATCATGTCAATTAATTCATATTCAACTTTTAGATATTTTCTATTTTATGATCCATGGATGAAATCCTGAATTTGGTAAATATGAAAGGGAGATTCATTCTGATATGTAATAGAACCTATGTGCACTAACACATCAAAATGTCTAAGAAGTCGAGATGAAAGATTAATCCCACTCCCAAACCATTGACACCCATGATGAGGAAATACCTTAAAAATCACAAAAGCTCTGACAATAAAACATTGAGGGATATTTATATAATTATTGTTAGACTTAAAAGGATCATATATTACATTCATTAATTTATGGATCAAATGAGTCCTCACTAATTCATTCTTTAATAATACCAGTTTGATAATTTCTTACACTCCAGTATCAGTCTATCTCAATAGAGGTGAGAAATTTCATATATATAGTACATTAAATGGAGATATACTAATTATACTGTATTTACTACAATTATATGAATACTCTATCATGATTCATATCCTTACACATGAAACATCAAAATCCACAACAAATGCATGAGACATTCCATACAACCTTCAGATAGTCTACTCTACATAAACATAGATATGTTGATGAAAAATTGTTTCCAAGAATATTTGAGATTTAAATTAATATTAGAGACATCCCCAGACCATACAGGACAAACATGGTAAAAAATTAGAGATGATCATCTTTGAAACCCCATGTTTCAAACCTCCTCCTCAAGATACAACCTTAATAGACAATCTATTATGCTTTCCTCCATACACCTAATGAATTGTATATAATTTTTTCAACCTCATATGATTACACATTTGAAATCACATAGATTTTGATATAAAGGATAAAAATTGTATAAAGATTCCAAATGACTTCTCAATTCTTCTATGGATCGTCAAGAAGCTGAAAAACACACCAGTAACATGATGACCTGAATTCACCCTCCAAAAGACCAAACATCAATACCCAAACTCTGTAATACATCTATTCATCCCAAACCACCAATACTGAAATCTGATAGTATAATGGAGCTTCTACACATAAATATTTATATCCAAATGAGAATTATACAACATATATATAAACATGTGATGAACCATTTAGTGAATGATGATCCTACATTGAAACAAAAATTTATATTGATCACCCTTAGACCATCCCCTAGGGGAATCATCACAAACCACCCAACCTCTCCAAAAATTTACCTCAGAATCCCCCAATAGAGAACCTTCTACCCGCTACACTATAAAAAAATTTATAGTCACCTTTTTATGGATCACGTTACCATTAAATCCTCCCATATCTTGGTGCATCAGGAAGTGGTTTCCCATCACTATCCATGGTAATTAGATTCACAAATAAGGCCACACAACAAATTCATTATCAAAGCATCAGCCACATATTTCCATTTCCAAGGTGTGTAAAAAATCAAGAAATCCTAATCCTATAAGAATTACATTAATAGTAATTTACATAAATTAATGTGTTACTTGGAGATTATATACCTCATGATACTATGATTTGAAAAGACCACAACATGCTTTCCAATGAGTAAATACAACTAGAACATCTATGTGAATAAAGCTACAATAAGATCATGAACCAGGGTTCCATAGTTATATGTATTTATTCATAAATTCTAATAGACATACAAGACAACTGACCAATGTAGTATCATAATACCTCCCAAACCAAGACATGATTTTTTGAAATAAAAAAACAATTGAACACATTATATTAGAATTCAATGAACTAGTGTAGTATCGAGATTGATCTTTAAAAACTCAAATTCATCATAGAACAGATAAGACCCCCATAAAATCATGATAAATCATAGTAAAATATTTCAGTTATTGAAAAATCAATGATAATTGACTTTAATACCACATGTAATGAACTATAATACCCTATAAACCCCTATCATTTACAACTTTCTTATGGTATATCACTAAAACAATGACCAAACTCACTAAATAAACCATGAAAAATCATTGTTGATTCAAAAAATATCTAAATAAATGTAACTCATGGTACCACAAAAATAAATTTTTTTTCATCGCATATAATTGATAAAGTCAATGAACTCCAAAAACATTGGATAATCATCTAATTGTTATTCCTAAAACATTGAATAAACCAATTTGTCATTAATAAACACAACCATGATGTCATCTGGAAACTCATGAAACATATAATTCATTAGTCCCATGAACATGGATGTAATTTTTATAACATGGAATGAAATTAAAATTAAATATAAAACCCTTTAATGATATTTGAATGATGTATTTAGAATATTCATATATTTCACCCAAATTAAATGATATCCTGACAAAAAATAAATTATCAGTAATTATATATCGACTGATAGCTGGTGAAATACCTCCTTGATCTATAGGATTGGTAATATTTGTATCATTGTCACATGATTCTTGTTATAGTAATTTATGAACAAACATAATCTATCATCTTACATCTTCACAAAATGTAGATAATGTCCATGAAGTTATAAATTGATCCAAATAAAACCTTACAATTAATTATCTTTTATATGGATCCACATATCCCACAAATATGATGGAACAATATTATTTAGTTACATCTATATTGGAGTGACATATGACTTTAATTATATCTGAAGTATGTTTTCACTTGAAGGGCGTGACATAGAATAATATTTCAGAAATAAATAATGGTATATTTCGACCATCAAAGGGAAAAATATTGTTGATTCCTCAATCAACTCTACATTAGTCTGGCCATAAAGAATATAGTGATTCAACAAGCTTAATACACATATAATTATTACACTCACCTAAAAAACTACATTCTTTCTAAAAGGAGTATATAATTTTTTGTTCCTGCAAAAATCATATAGTGTGTTAAATAAAACTATACTCTGGTATGAATGATTCAATATGGATATATCTACAAAAATACAAAATTTCATAAATTTGTGATGCTACCATATAATTTGCACCAAATGATTGTTTACATTACACATGTTAACTCCACCTCTAATAAGAATAGTCAATTCCAAGGTCACTATAAGCCTCATCACTATAAGTCCCAATGTAAGGACTTCTATGGGGGAAATGATGTAGTGTGTGTATCCATAATAAAATAATTAAGGCACCCATGTAAAAAATAACAACATAATACCCCAAATTATTACATATTTTCTTAGTGATATAAACATTGCGTTATAATCCTAACCACATATGGATCCATATACTCTCTGATATTGATTTCACCCAACACCATGTAATCAATCTATTCATTATCCTTGAGGATATGGAGAATTGTGATTTTTCCCCCTTCTTACCACATCCCCAATATTCTAATAAAAATATTGAGTGTCTAGTCATTATCATTTTATTAAGGGATTATACTTTACTAATTAAGCCAGAATTAGATCCTGAGCTTTATAATGACACCCACTTAATTTAATAAAATTTTGATAGGGATGGATAAAAAATCTACATTTATAAAAAAAATTCATAATCTAATTGGATGGTTTATCAAATAATAGAATATGCAAAATGGGACATATAAGGCTCAAATAAAATCTCTAATGTTGAAATCTTCTTCAATTTAGGGAAATGGAAAATTATTATAATATCATTTCACATTAGATTTCCCTAGAAACTCCCCTCTCATGAGGACCTGATAATATCCATTCCCATATCTATACCATATTACTTCATTATGAAATTTAGATATTTTAATAAAATAAATTTAGTAATAAATTAATAGATATAATGATTAAATGTCACTTAAAAATACCTCTACGTATCCTACTTATTAGGAAGGTAGTATAAACTATAACATATTTACTAAAAAAAATTAAAATCACTTGAAAAAAGTAAGAATCTTTTTGAAACAGTATACCATCACTATTAACGAACAAACCCCATCGTAGATCTACAGATGAATCTTCTACAATGTAACAACTAACTCATATAAAACAAATTAAATTTCATCATCCCACTACCAATCCTTGATAATATAAATAAAAAGTATTACCCAATTACTCTATATATCATGGAATCGAAAATATAGGAGTATATTTCTCTAATGATTACCATCACCATTATCAATAATATGGAGACTTACAGGTAAATATTTTTTTACATCATCAGCCCAAACCTGATGGGGATATGGACATGGATCCATTTGTATTAAATGAAAAAATTTAAATGCTCTAAAATTTAGACTATAGAATAAAATTGGGTTTATAATTTTTTTATTTTACCAAATTATCATTTTTACCAAATTCAAGATCTTGGGTATAAAATCATGGTTCATGATCCAATAAAATGTCTCTATCTTTCAAGAAACATCAATTTAGTTTTTATATTAAGTAAACTTGTTGGTCTTTTCATTGGATTATAGAAGGTAAAATCATATTTCCATATTTTTGTCCCTTACTTACATTACATGCTTAGTCCATATGTTGTTTTTTTCACTACCATCACATGAAATATTTACTACTTCCTGTCATCAAACTCCATACTATCTTCAATTTATTAGCTCTAACAAAACTCTATAATAACCCACACCCCCTCCACTAGTACAAATCTAGGAAAGTACTTATTATAAGATAACAACAGAACCATGCCTCAAATGGGTTATGGGTTTGAGTGTTTCATTACATGTATATAATTCATAAAAAATAGATACATTACCAACAATATACATATTTCTATTAAAAATATGAGATGATAAAATGAAATAAAAAATTTGACTACATAAATAAGTAATCCAAATATATATCTATAATTCTATATATGTATACAAAATTGGAAGTATAAAAAATAAATACTTTGAGATGAATATACAACTCCAATATTTACTGGAAAAACCCTTAAATTATTAACACCCAACTCAATACCAATAAATATCACATAGAACTAAAAACTGTATATATATACATTTATGATGTGAATATGTCTATAAATAATAAAAACATCACTGAAACATCTTTAGAAAATGTGACAAAATTATAAGAAATACCCATGAAAAATTACAGTAACTCCATACCTAGACATGTAATGTAATAATTCATCCTCTCTATGGTTTACTCAACATGTAACATATTAGTAATTCTATATTTTTAAAATTCATATAAATAATATGGTATGTTACATACATTTCCAATATAGTGTGTCTCTCCCATGGAAAAAATCAAAATATCCTCCCCTGTAATACCATCCATATAACATGAGACCTATAATGTGTGTTGATACTCAACCCTCCCCGCCCAAAGCTCATGCATGGACTAAAATCAGCTTTTTTAATTTCAAAATATATCTGTGTCATCATGTTATCATATATACCATGAAAATTGTCACAATCTCGTGATCTTGATTTCATACATAAACATGTAAATAGTCTAGAAGGAACTATATCCCATGAATCATACACAATACCTCATGATACTATGACCCACACATGTACACCTATTGGCAGGCTCGACCACTAGTTCTAGAATGAATGTATGTACCATAAACTTAAGGAATTATAGAAGGTACACCCATATATTGTAAACTAGGATCCATCATAGCTAATGTTGACATGATTGTTTTTCCAAAATCCATTACACCATGAATACGGTTACACATTATGATAAATTTTAAAGGGATAGTTGGGAATAATGAAAAAATTTCTATCTATTCTCTCACCAAAAAATATATTGTGGAATATTACTAAATTAAAAACCACTCAGAATCTATTTAACGCATGACTAGGGTTGTGGAATGGAAGGAAAAATTTAAAATGATTAATATATTACACAATAAAAGCATTGAGAAAAGGCATAAAAATAATCAAAACTACATCTGCAATCCCATATGAAAAAAAAACATAAAACTGATAAAATATTATAAAAAATCTCATTCACATAGAAAACCATTATGATTCAATATCATTAAATATATTTACTTTTAATATATCAATGGGGGATCCAAAATACTTTTTCATTTCCAGTGTCCCTTTCTTACTATAAATTCACCATACTTATGATTTTTCTTCTCTACCATTACATGAAATCCTCCCTAGTACCTATCATCTAACTCTATCTTATCTATCATTTATCATCTCTAAGTACACTATATCATTATTTCCCTCCAATAGTTCTTCTTTTAGGATGGTGGTTAATAATTAATAAACATCAAATTATTCCTCCAATGGGTTATGTATTTTGAGCTGCTCCTTGTATATAGAATTCATAAAAATGGGAGGCATTACACTCAATATAAATGTTCTTAGTAAAAGATATAATAGTATAATCTATAATAAAATAATAATAAAGATACATTTAATCTCAATACATGTATAGAATTCCATTTATGCAGATATTATTTGAAATAGAAAAAGGAAATACTAGGTGGTGACCATAAAGAACCAATATCATCTGAAAATATACATTAACTACCAACACCTATATTAAAACCTTACCATCTCATGAAAACCTAAATTTCCCTATATATATATACTCTAACACATAGGGTTTTAATAGGTCTATAAATATTATGATCTTCAATGAAACCACTTTATAACATGTAAAAAGATTAATAAAATTACTAGAGAGAAAACAATTCAAACATAATCCATACCTAAACATGTGAATAAATATTCCATCCTTTACAATGATCACTCCACGTGTAAAAAATTAGTAAGTCTATAAATGTGAAATGAATATAAAATATAATTTACATAACATCCACTACCCATTTATTATTTCTCTCCCATGAAAAAACACTACATATCCTCTACTAAAATCCAGTCCATTAATCATGAAACCTATGATATGTGTTAAGACCTAACCCTTCCTACCCAAAGATCATGGAAGGAATAAAATTTTATATCGATATTAGACCATATTAGTAGGTCATCATGTCATTATTTTTCCTATGAAACTCAAAACAACCTCATCATATTAATTTCATACATAACCAAAAAGGGAGTTTGAAGGGTATTATAGCACACATATCATGCTCTATACCTCAGGCCACTATATGTAAAACATGTACACCGATTGTTGAACACGCACACTATATCATGGAAAAAATTATACACCACTTCCACAAGACACTATAGAATATACACAAATGTATCATAAAATTATATCCATTATAGCTAATGTAGGGATTTATTTTTTTCCCAAAATCCATCACAATCCGAATATGACTATAAATTATGATATGTTTTCAGAGAGATTTTATAAGATGGAAATACCATCCTTCTATTCCCTCAATAACATTGATGTTGGGGAAAACACCCGAAATGAAAACCCATTGGGTGTTGGAAAAACACATGACTTGGTTAGTGGAGTGGATGAAAAATTTATAATGATTAATATATGAAAAAAAATCTTTTATAAATTACACATACATAATCAAAATACAACAATATTATAAAATACTCGAGTAATTTTTTTGAAATAAGATTTGATAGATGCATACAACCAATATGATTCAAAATCATTAAATATCATCGCATGTTATTTTATAAATTACTAAATATTAATTATAGAAAAGAGAAAACATATTATTCATGTAATTATATAGGACACATACATTAAAATGGGTTTCAAAAAATGAAAATTGGAAGATATTTTATATATTTCCACATTAGACTCGATTTAGTTATCTTCAGTTTTCTGGAGATTGAGAAACTACATTACCATTGGGGTATAAATTGTGGTAAATTTACCAATATAATTTATTCTAATTCAAAATCCATGATTTCACCCATATATTTGGATCATCATTATCACAAAGAAATTCTCTTGCCGGATTAACTAAATTCAAATTATAATGGATCACAGGATCCATAAAAGGAAGAAATGTTATTTCTCATGTTTCTATCTTGTAATAAAAACCAAAAATGGTTAGAATATGATGAGATAATTTCAAATATGAATAAAAAATAAAATAAATAAATGCTATATTAATCTTTAAAGAAACAATAATAACACCCAAATATCCACATAAATCATTACACAAGGAACTACCCCTAAAACTCTTAAAAATATTCATGACCAAATTGAAAAACATATAATTTATAAATATGTCATCACATATTCATCAAATATTACCATAATTTTTATCTTTGAATAACCTTGATCACATAAATTTTCATACACTAATTTTTTTCAACTAATAAAATATTCAAAAAAATATGATAAAATTTCCAAAAAAATGATATGAATCAACATAAATAAAAAATTAAATGAAATATTCACTCAAAAGAGAACTAAAAATTTATTCTTAAATTAAAATAAATTATTATCCTAAAATATATAAATTTACATTAATCATATATTATATAATATCTAGTGAAATTAATTAAAAATAACAATAATCAGTTAGATAAAAATTCACATTTCAAATATAGGGTTAACTATACTATAAAATGTATATTTGAAAATTTTTAATAAAAAATTTATATAATTAACAATAATTAACATAATATAATTGATCATATTACCAATAATGTTTTAAAATATTAAATATAGTTCAAATAATTATAAAATAATTATTAATCAAATAAAATTTTGACTAAGACACATAGTAAACCTATGAGTTATATTTCTATAGATGTCTCTAAGAATAAATATCACTATATTAATCTACCATAATTGAGAAAATTAAAACTTCTATCTATTTCTTTAATCTTATGATCAGACATAGAATTATTAACCCATAATGGTATATAAAATAGTAAATATATACTCATCCAAATCATCCAAACTTCTTATGTTAAATAATATTTATTTTGATACAAACAATAGTATATCGTAACTTAAACTATCCATTTTAACATTATTTATAACAATTTTTCACGTTAATACTTTTAGGATCCTTTCATTTGAGATTTACATATAATTAGGAAAAAACTATAAAATATAAAACATATATAATACAAATTGGACTAAATTATTCCACAAAAACATGATTCTTAATTTTAAACTCATGTTTCATTCATAACACATAATATTAATTTATGAAGGATCACCATATTAGAATGATATTACTTTATATAGTTAAAACTAATAATTAATCCATGTGAAAGATATTTTATAAAATCTGATGCGTAAAAAAATCTCAATAAGGGGAATAATATGAGATAAAAACCATTCATCCATTTTAAATTAATATAAACCCATAATTATGGTTTGATTTTTTTCATAATAAACATTACTTATAAAATAGTATATTACTTAATATTCAAATTAATATACTACCCATATTTTCAAAAAATTTCATAATAAATAATAACGGATGAATCATAATTCAAGAGGCTTTATTTTAAAACACTAATGATATTCCTAAAAGTCAAATGGTTTACCCACATGAGGAAAAAACATTCAATAAAATCAATGTTCATTTACTTATCCTATGGTATTAAAAGATTTCTAAAAACACATCAAAATCATGAACATGTGATATTTCAAAGGATAAAAATTTAAATAATCACTTTTATAGGAATTTTAGAATTAAAAATTATGTAATTAATAATGTTAAGAATCAATATAAATCCATCAACACATTATTCCAGGGCATCAAAAACAAAATTTTAAGGACTCATTAATATATAATTGTCTAAGAATTCACTGAAACACCATACTACTACGTAACATGAGACCTACTGATGCATAATAGGACTATTTAAAACCGGGCCCAACCTATTACATATTATTTCTATTGGATTCATCATTTAAATGAAAAAAATACTATACATAATATCTATAATATTAATTAGTGTAAAAAAAATCATAGGTAAATATTTTTCATAGATAGTATACAGAACCACATGATAATATGAAATATAGAGAAATATGATGGATAATATGATTAGAATATATACCCAATAAATAATATTAATTATCATAGGATGTTGAAATTAATAAAGATATAGTTAAATTGATATTTGAAACGTACTTTGAAAACACGAACAAAAATATAATTTTATTATGATGACAATTGAAATAAAAATTTATATAATATTTAGAAAATTCATTTATTTAAATATAAATTTTGAAATATGTAATAGAATTATTAAATAAATGAATGGTCATGATGGAGGGAAAATAATATCATGTCGTATATGTCATAAGATAATGTCATTTTCAAACATTTTTAAAAATTCAAATGTGTCACAAAATAAAAATTTGAAAATACTCCTTTTAATTAATTTTATTTATATTCAATAGTCATTGAAAATTAATTTTCATGATATTTGATAGATTCTTAAAAAAATTCATGAATAATTTGAGGAATATAGAAATGGACCACAAGGATTATGAATGTAAAATGATAAAAGAATAATTTAGAGGAAATTCACTTACAACATGGGTAAATATGAAATAAAAAGGAAATTGTAGATGTAAAAATTTAATGGAAATATAAAAAAATTTAATTTAATTAATTATTAATAAAATGAATCAATATGGTAGTATATACATCAAACATAAAAATATTTTCTAAGAATGAAATAATTCTTTAAATAAATCGAGATAAGAAATCCATTACCCCATGTCTTGAATATTTTTATACATTCTATAACTCCTTAATAATAAAATTATATTCGATCTCTAATTTATTTTTAACACTTTTTATGTCTCACTTTTATTCGTATTAATTTTTATCCATATATTACCATCACATATTTACAATCTAAATAAATCATGTTTATGTTAGACATTTTTTAGGATGCTCAGTTCATAATAATAAAACAACATTTGTATGTTGATCATGGTTATAACGGATATTGATCCCTCATCTACAGAATATAAATCAGGATATAGTTATCCTATCTAAATATTATATTAAATTTAAAAATAAATAAATAGAAGCTGATATGGGAAACTAGTAACATCACTTCATAGAGGTCATAGTCGACACATATTCCTGAGTGAAATTATCTTTTTTAATGGGTGTAATGGACTGAATATATGTATTATAAAATAATTTTAGAATTATAATTATTTCATTAATTACATATATATTAATTAAATATAATATAATAACCAAACTTGAGAGATTTTTGTGATACATGTAAAACATCACTTTGGGTAAGTGATAGTCCACATGTATGTATGAGTAATGTTTTCATTACATGTAAGAAAGAAAAGGAGATTAATAAGTATTTAAATTTCATAAAAAAGTTTTAAAATGAAAAAATATGGTGTTCTTATATCTTCTTGATTATGATATAATTGATGGATGTGTAAGAACAAAGAAAATTAATGTACTTGGGTGACAGTTAAACCACTTCATTAGAAATTACACATTGGATTAAACCTTAATCCATTAATGAAAGGACTCAGGGAAAGAAATGAATATATAACAATTGGATAAGGAAGATATTAATTTATTTGAATATATATTTATGAAC
Organism: Viscum album; assembly: GCA_963277665.1. Classification (NCBI taxonomy): domain Eukaryota; kingdom Viridiplantae; phylum Streptophyta; class Magnoliopsida; order Santalales; family Viscaceae; genus Viscum; species Viscum album. Next base: position 9,454,788 of record CAUJRU010000001.1, read on the forward strand.
TAAATTGATAATTAAGGGTGAGTAAAAGAGGATACGTCTTTCCATTTTAAAAGTTTTGTGGGAAGAAATCATAAGATAAAAGAAAAATTAATACAAAAAATATGTGTCTAACACATTTAAAATGAATCCAAAGATCCATAGATTCAATTATAAAGAGTATAATGTTGAAATAAAATCATCCAATAAAATTTATACATGTTTAACATTCATTTTAATCATTATCCTTTTGTTTATCACACCGTTCCCCCCATTAAACCTATTTTACATTAACCATAATAAGGCCATTTTTAATCATTAAGGGAAGTTAATGTAAAATATAAAATTAAGAGTGTAATATAGAAGAAAAATTCAGGATGTTGTCGAGAATTTCCCATCTATCTAAGTTAATATTTGTTTTATTTAACTTTAATTGATTTAAAAATTATGTTTAAACCTTAAACACTTTTTAAGATCATTTTCAGAACTATTTTAAAAAATGTGACATTAATGTTAAAAAAAACAATGGAATTGAAAAATAAACACTTCAAAAAAATTATGCATTATAAATATAAAATAAATTCTTGGAACACCATAATTTATTATTTAACTATTTGATTTAATTTATTTAAAAAAATTATCATTCTTTTTCTTCTACTTGAAAATTAATTTCCTCATAATTATAATAATTTTGAAGTAAATTATACAATATATAAAAATAGAAATTAAATTTTTATAAAAATTATACATTATATATAATTAATTTAATAATTTTGAATCATTATTATGTCCTTTTTATCAATATTTATACCTTGAAAGCCTAATTAGTGAGGGAAAGTTATATAATATAATTACTCTTTAATAAAAAAATATTAATGGAGCAATCAAATGATTGATGGATTTTAATGACATGTTTTCAATGATAAGAAGATTCTAGTAAAAGTTAACTCATCCAATGAGATAATGGAAGGTGTTGTATTAAATTTTATACCATATCACACTATTTAAACAATGATTAACGCATTTTTCCCATTACCATGGAGATATAGTTCAATCATTGTTACTATTTAATAGGAATAAAATTAAAATACATAAAATTACATAACATGAATATAATTATTCCAAATATGAAATCTATTTTAAATGATTTATTTTCTAGACATGTGAAAAATTATTTTCAATATAAGCGCATGAATAGAAATGAAAAACCAATTTTCATAAAAGATATGTTATATGAATGATAATAAATTTATATATAAATAAATTTTAATTTTGATACACAATTTATTAACTGGAATATGATTAATAAACATAATCTTATTTGAAATTAAAAAATAAAAAACCAAAGGTAAAATTGAAATTTATATGACTACAATTAATGATAAGATATTTTTTTTCTAAAAATCACTATTTTTATCTATTAATCCTAAAAGAAACCTTTTCCAAAAAATATTAGAAATTTATGTTAATTTCATTAACATGGCAGTTCTAGGAATTGTTCAAATATTTTAAAATAAAATTTATAAATGTTGTATAAATTAATCATGATTTCCACACAAAAAAATAAATAAAAACAATATTATTAGAAATTACATTTTTGATATTTAAAATTAATTTATTCAAATATAATATCTCGTAAACACTATTAAATGAACAATAATTTATTTTATAAATGAAAGGATCATTATAAATAATTTAAAATAATTCATATACGATCAACAAAATGATTTATTTTCATAAAAATACTCGCTGTGTATAAAACATTTTTTCTAGAAAATTACTTCATTTAACAATAACTAAATTTGTTTGAAATGGATTTCTTATTTATATACATTAGTTAGTATATTTTTATTATGAATAAATTTAAACATATATTTTAGTATATTTTCTTTCAAATTCACATTTTCCAAATATAAAACTAGTATATAATGGCCATATTAAAATAATAATATCCGTATATTATATTTTTGGTTGTTTAAGACCATTGTTGTGTGTGGTACATGATATCAAGAATATTTTCATTTAATGGAGAGTTTTTTATTCAAAAGTTTTTATTTTACAATAAATTCTTATTAACTATAAATAATCAGTGCCATTATGAATTAGATACATAATCATTTTATTTCATGAATGAAGTTAAAAATATCTAATAAATACATATCCCACATTGCATCCTTTAATGAAATTTCCTAGAAAATACCCTTCATTATAACTTAGGGAAATAGAAATAATTGAAATAGTGAGGTATGATTGTCAATAAGGGTAAACATATTAGATATTAGTTAATGACTATAAGTAGGCATATGAGAAGCTTATGGCTATGATAATCTAATGACAACATACGAGATCAGAACCAACATGTCATAAAACATAAAATATGTGTCATGGAATACAGATTTATTATAATAAAACAAATTTGTCATATGGTAGTGGAATCATTATTAATTAATCACATTGTATGTGTTCATATCAAAAGCATATTATAAATATCTATGTTATAAAAATGGGAAATAAACATAATAATATAAATCTTATGACATGGAATCTCTCCCTGACAGTCTTTATATAGTAGGCCTCGGATAACCATCCATGTACCTTATTGGGCTTTGTCAAATCATCCATGTACCATATTTTTATTTGGCCAACTGCCCTTGTAACTTCTGGGGCACTAAAAATATTATTATCTACCCTCTTTGAATTGTAAAAAACATCTATATTCCTTTTTAGAATTGGGATAATCAAATATTTCCCATTTATTTTAAATTATATTCAAAATACCATAATTAATTAGTGGGATATAACTCACCCACCCAAAAAAATAATATAACACTCATACATTTTCCACTACTTCATAAGAACATTCATCACCCATTCATATAATAGTTATCTCATGGAAATTAAATGAGTTTCATGAAGAATAAATAAAACATCACCAACATAATCAATATATATAAATGATGTTGATGATATCATAAAACCATTTTATAGGATATATATATCAATCCTTATAGATTATTGAAAATGATCAAAACTACTCTAATAAAATCATCAAAAAATGAATTTTATAAAATAGAAATAAATCTATATAATAAATTATTTAAATTACAAGAATGGTAATATTTTTCCCTATAAAACCCTGTAAATATTATAACGAATAATTATAAAAAATAAAATTCATGAATGATTGCAACGACTCGGTTCGGGGTGCCCCCCAAAGGCACTACGTACTCGGTTGGTCACACGGCCTCAAGAGAATTTTCCTAAATGCCAGAGGCTACTGATTTTAAGCGATGGCCTTGGGTGTGATAGTAGTGAAACTATGTCGTCATTGGTAGAGCATGCGCAGTGTAATAACAAATAATAAAAAATATTGGAATAAAAATACCATACAATATGTAAAAATTTAAGACTGAAAGTAATTAACAATTGGATCACATGTATAAATGATTCATGTCACAAATGTCTAGGAAATAAGACTAACACGATAATGTGCTGAGAATACAACTACACCAGAGTATAAAGAAAACAGGAAAACTCCAACAGAATTTCAAGCCTAAGCTTGGCGCTATGCTCTCTAGATCTAACCAACAAATCATGTACCTGAGGAATGAGGGATCATTCCCTTATCTACACCTGCGACCATATAATATGTTTGGGTCCAAAAACATGACTCAAATAGGGTGTCAAAAAAAACCCAGTAGGCAACCACCACAAGATCTATGCCCAACGATCAGTGAGTATATATACCAGGTAATAATGGAAATATACCAAATAACTAGGAGTAAACAATCCTATAGTTTTCATTTACATTCATTAGCATTTAATGTTCATCATTTAAGTAAGTAAGTATCACAACCAGTATCTCAAAAGACTACACAACAATACCAAATCCAAGCTTCTACTTTGGCTTCAAAGACATATAAAAAACATTCAATATTTATGTTAACCCTATTGGTATCTCACACAGTCTAACACCATAGGCCAAGTAATGCAATTAAATGGAAATGAAACTCTGAAGAAGCACTCGCCGTCAATTCCCCCTATGGTCTTTCCGCAACAACTACAGACTCTCTGGGAAATCACCTAATGTCAACTCCCCCTATGATCTCATAACATAAACTATATAAACGTTAAGGAATCACTCACTATAAATCACCCTATGGTCTCTTAGTGTGAAATATAATAGACACTCTGAGGAAGCACTCAACGTCAATTCACCATGTGGTCGAACTACACCAGGTTCTCACAGCCCTGTACAATTCAATCGTGCATATATGACATCACTAAGCCCAAATTAATCTCAACTACTACAAAGATAAACAATTACAATGAATATTCCATGAATTTAACAAGAAGAAACATGCAATTAGTTCCATCCTATCATGCAAGGGAAGGAAACAAGGTCTGCCTCATAGGCAACCGGGACCAAATGGACCTAAACAATCAAACAAGGAAAATGCACCCATGGGGTGTTCCTTAAACATAAAATTTTACATAATACCACAAAAACCAACCCTTAATCCAATAATAAATATTAGTTAGATAAAACATGGTTTAATTTCCATAACCCGAAATACCTGAAACATGGGTAATAGGCACTTTTACAAAAAAACTCACTTTGAAAGGCAAGACACCACCTACAAAAAAATTGAATGAAGAACACTCTTGAATGTCAACCCTTGAATCAGACTAGAACTTTGTAGATATATAAAAAGGTAAAATAATGTTCAACCTTGAATAACTCATGAAAGAAGAGGAATCAGGAGGAGAGACTCAAGAAGAAGGAATAACTCACCAAGTCCATTCTAATGTAATCGACATTGTTTGATTCGGAGAGTGTATTACGGATTAGTGGCACGGAGAAGAATGGGAAATTTCATATGCTCCTTCATGTGGCACGACCCGAAGAAGACGAATATGAGGGTTAGACACAACCTAGGTCGGATTAGTCAATTGAAAGAAAAAAGTACATTGTGTGTACTGTTATTGAACATGCTGTGTGTTTTCCTCAATTGGCCCCTGACATTAGCGGTCTGCCATGTCACCCCACACAGCCATGTCTTAGCTGTTACACTCCCAAGATGTGGTTATACACGGTAACTGGGTGCACCACATGTACTCAAAAGTATATGACGTGTACTTTGAAAATGTCCAAATTCTTCCTTTATTCTCAAAAACACTCATAATCATGATCCATACCTGAAATGAAGATCCGGGTTCTTACCAACTTCCCCCTTAAAGAAATTTATCCCCGAATTTCCCTAACAAGGTGACAAAGAAGAATCTTCGAATAGCTCCAGCCATTATGATCGCACATCGGTCTACCTCTCGTAAGTCTCGTCCTGCACTCGGTCGTGCTGCCACAACACCCATACTAAAGGAACAAACTAGCCATGAAGAACCATCATGATGCGATCAAAAATCCAGATAGGATGATACTCGAACAATGCGTACACCTCAAACTCAACCACCTCAAGATGAAAAACATGAGACAAGTCTTAGAATTAAAGTCATAGCTTAGAAACATGGGATACATTGCGCATATCCTGGTGCCTATGAGGCAACTTAAATCTATAGGCAATCAGCCCGACTCTCTCCAAAACCTCAAATGGCCCAACGTATCTCGGTGAAAGCTTTCCCTATCTCCTAATCCTCCTATGTCCCAACCTTGTTAGGACACATAGGAAAACATGAAAATAGATAATATATGAAAACCCCACCAGAGGTATGTGATTCTCCCAAGAACCTCCAAAATATAGAACACATGCTCGAAGCATGTTCTCCAGCACATGAATCGTGTGATCTGACTGGCCATCTGTCTGGAGATGGTAATCTGTAATCAGAAGTACTTGTGTTCCCAAAGCCTTATGTATCCCTTTCCAGAAATGTGAAGTAAAGGAAACATCCCTATTTGAAATGATAAAGTGACGAACCCCATCCAAATGTACAATCTCTTAGATGTAAAACCTTCCAAGCTCATCAACACTGAAGGTCTCATTTATTGGTAAAAATTGTGCAACCTTTGTGAGTCTTTCAATGAAAACCCAAACTACATCATTCCCTTGAGGAAACCTCGGTAAACCTATCCTAAAATCTATCGCAACATCATTAAACATCCACCCAGGAATGGGTAACTGTTTTAGAATTTTGACTGGTCGTTGGTTCTCCTCCTTCACCTGCTAGTAGGTGGAACATCTCATAACATAACCTACTATGTCCCTCTTCATACCTGGCCACCAATACTGATAATGCAAATATTGATACATATTTGTGACACCATGATGATCTTCCCATGCTGAAGTATGAATTTCTCACCTCAAATCCTCACATATGTCTTCTGACACCCATACATGTCCCTGAAAGAAAAAAGACCTCATCCTCACCAACAGTCTACCCAGGAGGAGGGTCCTCTCCTGACACACCCTCCCATAGGACTATGCCATCAAAATCTGACATTTCTCTCATTATCACTCAATCAAGTAGAGTATAGGTAAAATATACAGAAGAAATAAATGTATTCCCATGTCTGTTGTGAACCGCCAAATTCATTTTAGATAACAGTTCCATGAGATTCCACTCATTGCTAGCTTCTTGAACTGCTTGTATCTGAGTCCTCCTGCTCAACGCATCAACCACTGCGTTTCCTTTATTTGGTGTGTAGGAAAGATAAAATTCAAAGTAATGAAGGTACTCAACCCACCTTCACAGTCTCAAATTCAAGTCACACTGGGTAAATATATACTTGATACTTTTGTGGTCAGTGTACATGATAAAATTATCCCCCAAAATATAATGTCTCCAACAGCACAAGTCATGAAAAAATGCAGCCAACTTGAGATTTTGCATCGAGTAATACCTCTCATGTGGCCTCAACTACCGGGACTCATATGCAATTACCCCTTCACCCTGCAAAATCACTACTCCCGCACGGATACCCGATGCATCATAGTAAATGGTTTTACTCTTTCCTAAATTTGGAAAAAATAGTATCGGTGTTGAATTCAACCATCCTGTCAACCCCTGAAAGGTGGAGTCACAAAAATAGTACCATGAGTACTTCTCACCCTTATTAGTGAATCCCATAAGTGGTGCTACTAATTGTGAAAAGTATTGTATAAAATGTCTACATTAACCAGCTAGCCCTAGAAAACTCCGTAACTCAAAGCCATTCTTCGGCTGCTCCCAAGAAAATACTGCTCACTTTCTATGGGTCTATGGATACTCCTATATCTGAGATAACATGACCCAAGAAGTGAATCCTGTCCATCAAAAATTGGTATTTTGAGAGCTTAGTATATAACAGATACTCACTTAGTATACTCAAAACGATCTCAAGATGGATGGAATGGTCATGTAGAGTGTGAGAGTACACCAAGATATCGTCCATGAATACTAACAAAAAAGAATCCAAGTAAGGATGGAACACTCAGTTCATCAGTTCCATGAAAACTACTAGCGTGTTTGTGAGACAAAATGGCATAACAGCATACTCGTATAAACCATACTTGCTCTGAAAGTCCGTAAGATGTATATCTGATGGTCAAATGCAAAATTGGTGATAAACAGATCTCAAGTAAATCTTTGAGAACACTCAGGTTCCTCGAAGCTGATCAAAGAGATCATCAATAATCGGTAAGGGATATCGGTTATTAATAGTCAACTCATCCATCTTCCAATAATCCACAAAAAGTATGAGGGTACCATCCGCCTTCATTGAAAACAAGATAGGTGAAACCCAAGGAGAAGTATTAGGTCGGATGAAACCTTATGCCTATAACTCCCCCAATTACTTCTTGATCTCCTGCAAATCTTGTGTAGCCATCCTATAAGGAGGAATGGACACCGATGATGTCCTTGGAAAATTTTCAATAGAAAATTATACCTCTCGCTTCATAGGAAAACCTGGAATGTCATCTAGAAAGGCATCCCTTAAACAATAAAACTCTGGAGGAAAGTCCATATGTGATGTCCCTTGGTCATACAGATATAGACCACCAATCTAGGTTGTAACACCTCTCAACCCGTGATTCTTGGGTCCAGCTCTGCTCGTCTAGACATCCCATTTTCACTTATGTAGAAAAAACCCACCCTCTGGTGACGTGAAACTCACCCTACAGTGATAGCAATAGACAACAGCCTGGAAGGGAACTAACCATTCAATTTTTATAATTACGTCATATCTCATAATATCTAAGACATAAAGGTCCCATGATAAGTGACACACACAAACCTCAAGAGGGTACTCCTTTCACTGACGTACACTAGCAGTTCTAGTCCCCAACGGAGTGTACAGTGTCATGATATCAGTAGAATTAATGATACAGAGACCAAGGATCTCCATAATAGGTACAGATATTAATATATGGGAAGCACCTATATCGAAAAGAGAAGAATATAAAACTAAGGCAACCCAAATCGTAGCTCTAACCATAGAGGGTTCATGATCCTGCTCCTACAGGATCTACTCCAATGCAAAAGTATGACCTATGCCGCAACCCAGTGATGCTGTCTGAGATCCCTGAGTTGGTCCAACCAATAGCAATCAAAAACCCTATGTCTGACCATTGCATCCATGAACACCACCTTGGCCTAAACTTCTTGAAGAAATCTAGATGATTGAAGATAGACAACATGGATTCTAACCATGACTCTGTAGCCTGAGTTGCTCCATCCCCTGATAAAGTGGGATCATACTGCTGCTGCAAAACCTACGTCAACTCTACCATAGATGGGGCAGGATTAGGTGCTCCCTAGAATGTCTTCATCATCCTCATGAGGCCTTGTATAAATTGTGAATTATCACCTATATCCAAAATGAAAACTGGTACAATGAAAGGCATGACAGGAGGATCTACTGGTAGTCCTTGGTCTATTGTTTATGATGTCTAATCATCTCCCCAAACCTGACATACAACTAGAGAACATCTAGGTGGCATGGATCTGCAAGGCCAAGTGCACACCTTAGCACAAGATTAAAGAAACAATAACTTATAAGTGCAAAATGAATCAAAGAAGGAAAATCATTCAAATTTCTCAAAACATTGTTATACAGTGTGTATGCATTCTACAAGGCATGTTACCTTAAGCCTTTACATGGGTGGGTACTTCTGACAAACCAGGTCATGTAACACCCGATACACATGTCATTTTCTCCTTAAGACACAATGATTACATGAATCTTCCCTCCTTCCCAAGTACTTCTACACAACTTGAACAACACGGTTCTATAAGAATAAAACTATACATCGTGTTTATGCCAGACACAACATGTACTAGAAAAATTTCATTGAATCGTGTCATTGGTCACGCGGCTAGATACACGGATCACAAAAACATGGCGTGTATTCCTAGTACATGGTGCATTCAAGAATAGATTTCCAACCCATGTCTCTGCCAATATGGTTGGTCACATGGAAAATGGATACATGGAGTTTAGAGATAGTATAGGGTGTATACTTCAGAAAAACATTTTCATCCCAAACAGAAGGATACATGTCATGTATTAATCATCACATTCCGTGTATTCTAGGTTTTTCCAGATAGTAAGCCTTTGTAACTACTCCAAAACCCTATAAAAACACTAAAACAAGCATTAAAGTGCCAAATTCCAATCCTTGGGGGGGCCATACTCCCTGTGAATCCAATATTAGCATCATATTCATGTATATCACAAAGAATAATAGTGAGATCAAGCACATGAACCACCAAATTCCAATCTATGAGGACCCCTAACACCTCAGGGACCAATGTTTGGTGCCCATTCAAATAAAACATTAAATTTTATAATACCTTATTAAAATAGCAGGTATTGTATCATGACATCTTTCACAACATCATGCATATCTAGCACAACATCTATCACCACATCATGCAATCAAAAATGAATCCTAAATGTAATGAAAAAATGTCTGACATGTGATCACTTGAAAGTGCCTAAATGATGCATGAGATGGAATACCCTCATCTCATTGGGTTTCAATAGAAATAGAACCTCAATGATATAAATCATAATAGAAAAAATCATGTGAATCGCCCAACAGTGAAATCAAATTAACTATAAAAATTTCAAAACATGAAAAATTGCAATAATTGAGGTAAATTGGCTTTTCTATGTACATTGGTTAGCTACTCCTTGGAACAACTTTTTACCAACTACCTATTGCTTCCTATCACTGTATATAGGCTCCAAATAGTAAGACAAAGTATAATAGAAACTCCTCTGATACCACTTTGTAACATACCAGTTCTGGGTTCCACCCAAAGGTGCCTTGTACCAGATTGGTCACATGGCCTCAAACACATTTCCTCGAATGCCAGAGGCTGTCGACTATTCGAGAGTGCCTTGGGTGTAATAGTGGGGAAACTATTCCTTCACTGGAAGGACATGCACAATGGAATAAAAAATAATAAACAGTAGTGGAATAAAAATACCATACAACTAGTAAATAGCGGAAGACTAAAAGTCATTAACCACTGGAGCACATATATAAATGATTTGTGTCTTATATGTCTATGAAAGCATCCCAAAAAGTCAATGTGCTGAGAATAAAATTCAACCAATGTACAATGAAATAGGAAAACTATAGTAGCATCACAATCCTAAGATTGGTCCTATGACCTCTATCTCCAACCATCCAATCATGTACTTGAGAATGAAGGGAGCTTGCCCTTATCTACACCTATAACCATATAATCTCTTTCGGTCCAAAAAATGACCCAAACAGGGTGTGAGAATAATCCCAGTAGGCAAACACCACAAGATCTGTGCCTAACTATCAATGAGCAAATATAGTAGGTAAAAATGGAAATTCATCAATGAACTAGGATAACACCAAAGTAATCAATCCTACAATTTCCATTTACATTCATTAGAATTTAATTTTCATCATTTAATCATGTATGTATCAAACCATGTATCTTAGAAGACTACGTAACATGACCAAATCTAATATTGTGCTTTGGCTTGGCAGACACATCACAAATAGTCAATATTTATGTTAACCCTCTGGGTAGCTCAAACATTCTAACCCCTCTAGCCAAGTAGTGTGATAAAATGGAAAAGAAACTCTAAGGAAGCACTCACCATCAATCCCCCCTATTGTATTTCCATAACAACTACAGACTCTAAATAATCACTCAATGTCAATTCCCCCTATGGTTCCATAACATAAACTATAAACACTCGGAGGGAGAACTCACCATCAATCACCCATGTGGTCTCATAGCATGAAATATAACAGACACTCTAAGGAAGAACACAACTTCAATTTCCTATGTTGTCTAACTACACCACGCTCTCACAGACCTGTGCAATTAAATCATGCATATATGATATCAAGAAGCCCAAAGTAATCAAAGATACTACTTGGATAAACAATTCAAATTCATATCACATGCATTTAACAAGAAGAAAAAATAATTTAGTTCCATCCTATCAAGAAATGAAAGGAAACAAGGTCTGCCTCATAGGAAACCTAGACTAAATGGACCTAAACAATAAAATAATAAAAATGCACCAATGGAGTGTTCCTTAAATATGAAATTTCATATAATACCACAACAATATACCCTTAATACAACAATCAATCTAAGGAAGATAAAATAGGGTTTAATTTCATTAACCTGAAATACTTAAAAATGGGTAATCGATACTTTGGAATATAAACTCAAAGACAAACAATTAAATGCAAAAAACCACATACCTTGACATTTTTCAAAGAACAATCTCGAACGTCGACCCTTGAATTGGCCTAAAAGGTCATAGATATACAAAAAAGTTCGAAAACATTCAACCTTGAATAAATCATGAAAGAATAGGAATCAAGAGAAGAGGCCCTAGAAGAAGGTAGAATTCACCAAGTTGATTCCAATGCAACTGACGGTGTTTGATTCAGAAAACAGATGATGGATCAGTAGCTTAGAGAAGAATTGGTGATTATGTATGCTGCTTCTCAAAGAACTACTAGAAGAAGATGATTATGAGGGTTAGATGCAACCCCATTCCTATTAGTCAATTAAATGAAAAAGTACATGGCGTGTACTGTTAATGAACACATAGTGTATTTTCTTCAACTGGCCCCAGACACTAGAGTTCTTCCATGTAACCCCGCACATCCATGTATCAGCTGTTACATGGACAAGACATGGCTCTACAAGGCAACTGAGTACATGGTGTGTACTCAAAAGTACACGACGTGTACATAAAAAATTTCTAAATTCTCCCATTTTTCTCAAAAAAACCCAAAATCAAGATCCATACATGAAATTGAGATCTGAGTTCTTACAATGATGGAAAATATTGTTGACCAATAAACATGTAAAATCACTCATTTTATTCTTTTTCAAAGACTCAATAATCTATTTTATTGAATTTTTTTAAAATACTCCTTTTATAAATTTGAAAATATTGTAAATGTTATTAAAAAAGACAATTATAATTGAAAAAAAAATTCTATAAAAAAAATTATAAAACATTTTTTAAAAACATGGATATGGAAGAGAATTATACCTATCCAAAAGGTAAACAAGATCAGATTTTCTTAAAAAAATCATTATATATTTTGTCTAATTTTTTTAAAAAAATGTAATAAAAATATTAGATTCAAAAAATTAGCCATAGAAGATGATAATATATTAGGTTTAATGTATAAGTAACTAGAAATTCCCCCAATGGAAATAGAAACTTAAATATTCCAAATTAAAAATGGGATGGTAAAATCATTCAATACCACGAGTCAAGACATTATTCATGACATTATAACATCCTATATAATTAATATATACATATTATAAATCTATATAAAAAATATATTCATACTTATCAAGAAATATATGTGCTTTATATGTTTCCAATTATCCATTTTTTAAATTCTTCATTAATATCTGTATCTGGATGTCAACTGTTCTTTTTTTCAATGTCTTTTTAGTTTTGAGATTACATTACATTCACCATGGTCTTGTTTTCATTATTCAAATATTAAAAATACTTTTATAAATATAATATTTACCCATTATTTACAAACATAATTAAAGGTGGTTTGTGGTGATAAAAAATGAATTAAATAAATATATTGGTGTGGTAGTCCGCACATATGTAGGATTGGCAGTTTCATTTTATGACGGATGGAATAATATGATGGAAAATAATGAATTGTATTTATAAAATCATTATTATATCCTAAATCCATTAACTATACTAATCTTTATAATTCTCCATCCATGTGTCAACTCCACCTTCATATCCTTAACATGTATTCCTCCCTACACATTCCAATTGCTTCACATTTGTGATTCATCTCCCTCTCCTCTTGATCCCTCCCCTCTCGATCTCCCCAATCTCCCTCTCTATCTCCCTTCTCCACCTCTACTCTAGTTCTCTATCTTCCACTCAATCGCATCCCTGTATCCCCGCATCATCGCATCTCAGGATCCGTCTCCACACATCTCCCCTCCTCCCTTTGCCTTCCTCTGCCCTTCATATCCAGTGTTGATGCTCGAAACCCTAGCATGAACTCTGCTCCATCGTGATCCTCCTTTGGATACCCATGAATCCTGCATCTTTCCTCCCTCCTCCCTCCTCCAACCTCCGAAGCCCCGCCTCCCCACCTCGCCTCACATTACCCTGGTCTCCCCGACCCCCTACCTACCACCTCCCACCTCCCACCTCCTACCTCCCGCCTCCCCCCTCCCACCTCCCTCCCGCCACCTCCCTCCTCCAGCCTCCAAAGCCCAGAATCCCATACCATTCCACCGTTACTGATCCAGCTTTCATAAATCTTAACCTCATCCACTTTAATCTTCTACAACCTATTATTTCAAACTTGTATTTTATTTTATTTTTTGTCCAAACAAGTAGCAACTCCATTGATTTATTCACAAGGTTCTGGTAAATTACATTCCCTTTTGGTTTTGGTATCATGAAATTCGATGGTACCTGAATTAGATTAATGATTAATGGTGTGGAATTGCTTCCACCGTGGTTGCTGACATTCATGAAGTTTAAATTTTTTAAAGATGCTAACAAGTATATTGAGGAGTAGGATATAAGTGACAATTATTCTTTGTACTATTTGGATTTTCAATGATTGTTCATATGGATGATGAGTTTACCAATATTTGACCTCTTCCTCTTATCATATTTCATTTCATGGAGGCCATTTATTTATCCAAGATTCAGCTAATTCCCTTGACCAATCCTACTAGGTATATCCTATTGTTCATTCTGGTATCATTTAGTCCCACTCTCTTAACTTTAAATTCCAATCAACCTCAATTCATCTCACTAACTCTCCAACCAATATTGCATTTGAATTGAGTTTTTTTCATTATGTTTGATATTATGTTTTACATTTACCAAAAATTTCTAGGTATGATGTAATCATTTCCTCCTAATTTTATATAAAACCCCTTATGTTGTTTGATCACTGATCTTATCATTCATAAGGTGTTTAAGGGATTTGTATGTCAGTGTATCCATATAAACTATTTCTTTTATGATATGAGTTTTTTTACATTCGATGTGTTTTATAATATTTTAACAAAATATATGTTTCAATATTAATGTTAAATTCTAAATTTATGATGTTTGTGCTAAAAATTTCATCAACATGTGAGTGAGGATGTAACACCCCTGGCTGAAGGTATTTCACTTTTTAATTATGTATATTTTTTATTATAAGAGGGTTAATATGTTCGTATTTTTTTCTAATTTGTTCATATTTTTTTCTCACAGGTCCACCTTTTATTCCATATAGGTATATATATTCTATTCATGATTACTTTACTATTTCCCACTTTTATGAGTATGTATGATGTTAATGGAGGTAATAAAGATTTTATATTTTCTATGCATATGTGTATTGGGTCATTTTTTCCCTTTGAACGTTATTTTCCAAGCCCTGAATGTAGAACATTAATGTGGCTGGAAAAGGGAATCAATGAGAGGATCTAACATCCTGGCTTAAGTTATTTCACTCTTTTAATATTTATTTTTTTATTATAAGAGGGTTAACAAGTTCATTTTTTTCAAATTTTTTCAAATATTTTTTCAAACAAGTCCAACATTTATTCCCTAGAGGTAGGCGAATTCTATTCATGATTACTATCCTATTTCTGAATTTTATTAGTATATAAGAAGTTATAGGAGTCACTAAAGAATTATAATTTTCTGTACATATGTGTTTCACATCATTTTACCTCTTTGACACTTCGTTTCTATTAATCACTATAGAAAATTATTGCGGTAGGCTTGAAAATAGTGTGGAATTACTGTTACCGTGGTTTTAGACATTCATGTTGATTAAATTTGTTAAAGTTTCTAACAAGTATACTAAAGAACAGGATAAAAGTGACAAGTATTCTTTATACAATTCGGATTTGCAATGATTGTTTAGATAGATGATGAGTTTACCAATCTTTCACCTCTTCCTATTATCATATTTCATTTCATGGATGCTATTTATTTATATAATATTTAGCTAATTCACTTGACCAGTCCTACTAGGTATATCCAATTTTTTATACCAGTATCATTTTTTACCACTCTCTTAACTTAGAATCCCCATCAACCTCAATTAATCTTACTAACTCTCCTACCAATATTGCATCATACATGTTTGACTTTATTTTTTCTCATTATGTTTGATATTATGTTTGACATTTACCAAAAATTTATAGGTATGATGTAATCATTCCTCCATAATTTTCTACAAAATCCCTTCTATTTTTTGATCATTGGTCATATCAAACCTAAGTTGTGTGAGGGAGCTTTAGGTCAGTGTTTCCATATAAACTATTTCTTTTATGATACTATTTTTTTACATTCAGTGTGTTTTATACTATTTTAACAAAATATATGTTTCAATATTAATGTAAAAATATGAATTTAACGAGTTGGTACTAAACATTTCATCAATTGTTGAGTGAGGATGTAACACCCCTGGCTGAAGGTATTTCACTTTTTTATTATGTATTTTTTATTATAAGAGGGTTAATATGTTCATATTTTTTTTCTCATTTGTTCATATTTTTTTCTCACAGGTCCATATTTTATTCCATACAGGTATGAATATTATATTCATGATTACTATCATATTTCCCACTTTGATGAGTATGTATGACGTTAATGGAGTTAAAGAAGATTTTATCTTTTCTAGTGAGTATGTGTATTGGATCATTTTTCCTCTTTGAAACTTCTTTTCCAAACCCAGAATGTAGAAAATTAATGTGGCTGGAAAAGGGAATTAGTGAGAGGATGTAACACCCCGGCTTAAGTTATTTCACTCATTTAATATGTATTTTTTATTATAAGAGGGTTAGCAAGATCATTTGTTTTCAAATTTTTTCAAATTTGATTTCAAACAAGTCCAGCATTTATTCCCTAGAGGTAGGAGAATTCTATTCATGATTACTATCATATTTCCAAATTTTATGAGTATGTACAAAGTTATAGGAGTCACTGAAGAATTATACTTTTCTATACGTACATGTTTCACATCATTTTACCACTTTGACACTTCCTTTCTAGCCCCAACTATAGAAAATTATTGTGGAAGACTTGAGAATGGTGTGGTATTACTGTTACCATGGTTGTAGACATTAATTTAGTTTAAATTTGTGAACCATTTCCAGTAGAAGCTAGAGGTGGATATTCATACTTCATTACTTTTACCGATGAATTGATTAGATATGGCTATGTCTTCTTAATGGGGTATAAGTCTAAGTCCTTTGATCAATTCAAGGAGATCAAGAATGTAGTAGATAATCATATGGGTAAGAAGATAAATAAACTATGATCAGATTGAGGTGGAGAATATCTTATCCAAGATTTCATTGATCTTTTATGGGATTCTAGGATTATATCTAAACTCACTCTTCCTTATACACCATGGTGGATTGATTTTAGTGAAAGGAGGAATTGTACCTTGTTAGACATTATAAGGTATATGATGATTATATTCCATTATTTGTTTGGGTATATGCATTGCAAACTTCATCATACACATTAAACCAAGTACCAACTAAGGAAGCATATGGGATTACCTTCGATCTATTGAGTGCAAAGAAACCCAAATCATCACATACATGTGTAAGGGGATGAGGGGTTTTTGTTAGGGATTTATCAGGCAAAAAACTAGCACCCCAGGGCACAAAGTGTATCTTTATAGGGAATCCCAAGGAAACAAAGGGATACTCTATATAAGACCTCTCAGACAAGAAAGTGACTGTTTCAAGACATGTTGTATTTATTGAGAGGGAGGTAATCCTAAAAAATGATAGTGGGAGAAATATTGACTTCAATGAAGTTAATTCTCAAAATATAGATGAGTTGGTATAGGAACAACTTCCACAGGTCCCTGTGGAAGAGGTAGTTCCTGAAACATAAGAACTGTGTTGGAGTACAAGAGAGGTAAGGGAACTAGATAGATATGGTTTCCTTGCCACAGAAGATGGTGGATCCTTATTATTATACAATGATGAACCTATATCCTATATAGAATCAGTAGAAAGATCACAATCTACAAGATGGATAGAATCCATGAATTATGAGATGGATTCCATGTATCAGAACCATGTATGGGTTCCCATCGATGTGCCAATTGATGTAAAGCATGTTGGATGTAAAGGGGTATTCAAGAATAAACTGGACATGTAAGGTTAAGTTAGTACCTATAAAGCAAGGCTAGGGGATAAGGGTTTTAAATATCATCAACGAATTTCCTATGATGAAACCTTTTCTCCAGTTACCATGTTTCAATCCTTAAGAATCATACATTCCATAGAAACTTTCCATGACAATGATATTTCAAAGATGGATTTCAAAACTGCATTCTTTAATAGGAACCATCAGGAAGACTTCTATATGACACAACCAGAAGGGTTTGTGACATTAGGTGATGCTAAAAGGGTTTTAAAGTTATAGAGATTCATTTATGGATTAAATCAAGAATCCAGGTCATGGAACATTCGATTCGATGAAGCCATAAGAGAATTTTGTTATATTAAGAATGAATGTGAGCCATGTGTTTACATGTGGTTCAATTGGAATGCAGTAATTATCCAAGAAGTGTATGTTGACGACATATTGCTTATTGGAAATGATATACCAGTATTGCAGTCAGTCAAGGACTGGTTGAACAAGATCTTATCCATGAAGGACTTAGGTGAAGTAGCCTACATTCTTGGGATCAAGATCATTCACAATAGATCCAAGATCTAACTTGGACTAAGTCAAAGTACATACATATACTAGATACTAAGGTGATTTAGTATGGAACAATCCAATAGGGGATTAGTTTCTGTGTCACATGGTATACATATTTCCATGAAAATGCATCCCCAGACATAACATGAGAAAATTAGGATGAGTAATATTCTATATGGTTCAGCGATAGGATCTATAATGTATGCCATGTTATTTACTAGACTTGATGTTGCCTATACACTGATCATGGTATGTAGATATCAAAAAGATCTAAGAGAACATCATTGTACTGATATCATGAATATCCTTAAGTATCTAAGAAGAACTAAGAATATGTTCTTGGTTTATGGATGAGATGGGGATCTTATCACTAGAGTGTATGCTAATTCTGGTGTTCAGACAAATTAGAATGATTTGAAGTAACAATTTGGATATGTTTTCTTTCACACTGATAAGCTGTGAGCTGGAAGAGTTCAAATCACTCTGTTGTTGTTGATTCTATGGTGGAGTCTGAATATATAGCTGCTTCTGATGCTTCCAATGAAATTACTTAGATTCGTAACATTGTCCAGAATATTGATGTGGTCCTTATAGTAAAGGTCCCATTACATTGTTTTGTGATAATACTGCATAGATGGATCTTGAAAAAGATCAAATGTCACATCAAAGGAAAAAGAACATAATCTGAAAGTATAACCTCGTGAGGGATTTCTATCAAAGGGGTGAAGTTATAATGAGAATAGTGTCCACATAAGATAACATGGAAAACCCCTTGACTAAAGGCCTATCTCAGCAGAAGCATGAATATCATTTGAGAGCTAGTAGACTGAAGGTTCTTAGTAGTTAGATCTAGTTCAAGTGGGACTCTGTTGGAGTTGGTTCCCTAGAAACCAACTTTTTTGTACATTATGATAAATCTGTATTCATTGGATGAATATTTATAAATTCCTTATCACATAATTATTTCTCTTCTACATAACATAGTATGTGATAATGTACTTTTAATAAATGTCTCACAAAAAGGTCATAGAGGATCCTTGCTATGATGAGAACGTGGATGTTCCATGACACTATTATTCAATATATATTCTTTGGCTAGGTGATATAATTTGATGGCACAAAAATGATACAGGTTATCAAGGGTGGGGACTCATGAAACATTGAGGCACCTTCTCATGGTGTGTGCCCTTGGTAATATCTAGGAGGATATTATGTGAACAAGACCCGCCAATAGAAAATACACATTCATAAGTGTCATTTTATTTTTCAATCTATAGACATGTGTATTGGTTATTAGACTATAATATTATTATTAATTGGTATCATGACTCTGAAAATTAATTATATTGATGAAAACCATTACTATATATGTCTATGGAGAGGTAGTATATTTTGGGTTTGTCAAAAGTAATACTACATTAATGAATATTGTGATAAAGTATTTTTCACTTCTATGGAAGTATATATCGGAGGCCCTTTGATGGAAATGATATATCCAAACTAAATCCTTATCCATGGTGTTAACATGGTAGGTTCAATTCTGGGAATTCAAAGAATGAGAAATCGATCACATGGGTTTAAGGAACTTGCATGCAACCTGCTTGATTGAAGATATTATAAAAATGTGATTATTTTGCATAGTAAGAGTTTGTATGAGGTGACATGTCGTTGCGAAATAAACTTCTTTCTCTTGGGTTCCTTGACCTGTTGCTAGATAGTAATCTTGGACTTTAGGAAATCCCACATTATGCCAATGAAAAAGAGGCCTAAAGGGTCACACACTAAGTGAATCAAGTATCTTAGTTAAACAATTTATTTATTTAGAAAGTTGAAAAAATATTATTCCCAGTTGTGGTCTAATAATCATTCAAGTGTGTTTGATGAAATTTATTTCGTCGCAGGTTATTCGAATGAATATATTGCGGACGAAATATTTATTTATTGGAGAATAATGAAGTAATATTTATTTATTAAATAAATATTCATTATTCAAGGCCCAGTAAAGATTGAGGAGGATTGGCAGTTTGTCTTTTTGGGTTCAGTGAGAAATAATATTAAATATTATTTGGTTAAATAATATTTAAATATAACATGAAAGTTAATCACATGTCCTGGAAATAATATCCTTTCTATTATTATTTTACATGGGGTTTTTACATGGAATAATAAATTATGCAACAGAACATGTGTTAATTATTTATTATTACTTGGTGAATTAAATATGTTAAGCACACTTCATGGATATAATAGAATTTCTATTAGTATTTAACTTGATGTTTTCACATGGAATAATAAATTAAGTAAGGACACCTTTGCTAATTATGTATTATTACCTAGTGAATTAAATTACCCATTGTGTTATTATTCTCTATATAAAACAAGGGGTCATTCCACTGACTAATGAATCAATTTATGAAAAACTTCCTTGGAGAAAAGTTATCAAGCCTAGAGAACTCTTCCCCCACCAAGAACACTCTCAATAATGAGAGAGATCCTCCTCGACTGGATCAAGGAGAATGCTTTGGAAGAAATTCTCAAGGTGATTGAAGGTGGACATCGCAAATGCAAGGATATTCCGCGCTAGTACCCGGAGACTCCTTCGGAGACATCCGATGATACAAGGAGCACATGTGTATCACTGCTAGAGGATTCCTATAATTGGAATCTACATTGCATTGAAGCCACACCTCATACCTATGGTTGGACGCATCAACGATGAAACAGTCCCCTTGGAGTTAATTCTATAATTAAATTAAATTATTTATAAACAAAAAATGTCAATCCTATCTTCTCGGTTCAGGGTTCTATTATTTTTATTTTACATTTGATTCAATTATGTGGATATTGTTTTTCATTGTTGTATTGATCCCAGATTAATCATCGATTATGCAAATTTTCAATGTTTGGTACACATCCATGCGGCGCTTCTACAGCTCTCGGAACCTACAAGTGTTGTCAGAGCGGGTCATTTTTTCATTTATAATTATCTAAATAATTCATTGATGATTTACACTTTAAAAATTATGTTTTTCAATTCACGTTTAATCATTCTTGTAATCTATATTTCGAGATCTATTCCTCCCTTGTCGTTTCTCGCAGATCTAATAGAAATGAATAAATTTATGGTTAAGATTAAATTTGGGATCTCATCAAGAGGTACCAATGGTTCTGTCTAGATAACAAAAGAATACACACTGTGTAGCCGTATCTACACACCTTGTATTTGTGTTCAATGCACCAAGAGTAATTTGGATATTACTCAAGTCGTGTGCATTAATGACTTGTGGTGTAGTTAATTATTACACCACATGTCCACCAGGATAGACTGGCGCATGGTCAGCCGGACTAAACGCCTTGTGGCCCCATGGACATAGCGTGTAGTCCCTTCAAGTCAGGGTCACGTCGTGTATCACATAGACAGCTTTCCTGGCCAGTGATCGTGTAACACAGATTCTACACGGTGTGTTTCCCAATGTAAATGTTGTGTACTCCAATGATTTCTGAAGTACACCTCACACAACATTTCCCCAGATTTGTACTTCGGATGGATGATGAGGAGTGTACATGTATTATAGTTGGATCTGCATGCCATGTACTATTTCCAGATAATGAAAATTAAAAAAAAAATACTTTTATATTATGTAAACCTTGAGACATGAACCGTCATGTGGGACTAAAGTGGGCAAAAAACACGTGATAGGTGTTTGATATATATATATATATATATAAGTTGTTAATTTACATCTGTATAATGTTCAAAGATCTGCACATAATGTATGATTTGGAAATTATTGATCAGATTTAGCCTCAATAAAATAGGATTTAGGAGAACATATTCCTCTAAATAGGCCACCAATGTATAAAAAAATATATCTTTATTAATATAGAATTCCAAATTTCCTTGACTCAGGAATAACCTTCCAAATTCTATTTCCATTTTCTTGAGTATTCCATTATAATTTTTGGAATTAATAAACAGAATTTATTCATTTTTTATATATACATTAACTTTGTGATCCTGTATATTTTATATGTGTCTTAGAGATAAATGGTTGCACTAGGAACAATATATTGAATACATTGGTTTATAGGATCCACAGACATTGAATTTTAGCGATGAATTCCCAATAGTTCTTGTAAATAATTATAAGACCAAGAAAACATCTTCATCTCTACAAAAAATTTCTTTGTCTCAAACTCATCTTAACTCTTCATAACCCATTAAACCTACACCCTATATAATCTAAAGTGTCCCCTATGGAATATGTTATTTCTTGAGATCCATCCTCACCTTTAATTATCCATGTTTATTGTAATTATTAAATAACTATAAACCTCTAGTTCACTGGAGTGGGTGAATTATAATGTTTATGTTCCAAAAAATATATAGGTTCTAGTATCTTCATCCATGATATATTATCCAAAAAAGTAAACGTATACCCACATAATGGTAATCGGATGGAAAACCCACTTCCTCAAACTATTTTGGTCTTGGACCGAGTTCATTATCTCACCCAAAAACCAAATTAATATAGATAATGTCAAGTATAAAAATATAAATTCTAAATATATGTTGTTATGAATGATTAAATATCTTAGTGGTAAAGTGTGACCTATAAACAATGATTATGGTCAACACCATGAGAAATCAAAATCTGTCTATTAGTGTTATAGTTAAACTAATATTTTGAACATGAGATGGCTTCCAATAAAAAAAACTAAATTTTATTTTTTAAAAAATAAAAATTAGGCTTTAATATTGTGAAAATCCATGAAATAAAAAAAGGATAAAATATAGTGAAATTATACAATGTCTAGAAAGTCAACACATTATTTTCATAAAGGTAAATTTAGTGTATCCTTAGTGAATAGTCATACTTTCATTGAGAAGTGATAAAGAACATATTCATATTAAATATTTCCATGTAATGTGATTCTATAAAAAGGGATAAAAATGAAGTATTTATAAAGGACTGTAGTCCAAAATTTTACTTATCCTTCATAGATATATATAGACCAAGAGGGTCCTTTTATTTTCCCATCATCATAATAATGAAAATAATACATCCAATTGTAATGTTTTCCCATAGAAAAGTATTCATTTTATAACAAATAAATCCAATTTTGAGGGAGGAATTTTATGTAAATAACAAGAGATAAAAACTTTGGAATAAGGTCCATTGGTGTATTTTGATGTGATTTAGAGATGTGAACTTCCTCTTCGCGAGTCTTGTTTATGTGACCATATAATCATTGCATAATCATGTAACCTATTAATGTGTCACACATATCCAACATGTGTGGATCAGTAACATGTACCTATAAATACCCCTTTTGATCCTGTTAATCAAGAATGGAAATTTTTTTGAAGTGATAATGGAAATATAATTATAAAAAACCCTTAAAAGTATGATATTTATTTGTCCAAATAGTAAAATAAACTACCACATGTGCTTTCATTCTGAAATAAAAATACAAATAATTCAATCATTGTATTTTTAGAGTTCTATTATTCCATAAAATTTCTAAATACCCCTTAATTTAATTCCATATATATATATATATATATAATTGAAAATGATGGTTTAATGACTCAATATTAGTAATACATTACACATACCAATCCATATTCTCCCCATTCTTGATGAAAGCATTCGAATAAAGTTTTGAGTTTCCTTATGTAATCCATAGTTAAATGAACGCCATCACTAATGAAAAAACCAATCATACTTCTATATAACCTTATCCATTCCAATTATAAAAATGCAGAAATATTTTTGGTATATAAATAATATTTTTTTAAATCAATCATTTTATAGTTACAAAATATATTTTTTTTGTATATGTCCCACTGATATGAACTCATATTTCTCATTCCCAAAATATTTCCATAATGTGTCATAGAAATATTTCAAAAGATGAAAATTATTTTTAGAAAAAGTATGACATGAAAAAACTATGTTATATTTTTTATAACATCTTAATAATTTATGATATAATTATTTTTTAAAAAATTAATCTCATCAATATATATCGATGTACATAATAATGATTTTAAAAGAAACATAATACTCTATTAAAAAATTATTATATAAAATGTGAACCTTATAACCGATCAATTATGTTGTTAGTTGTGACTAGTAGTAACTAAATTATGGATATTATATAGTTTAAAACTATTTAAAAATATCATTGGTCATATATTTCTTTAAAATAAATCTAAAAATCATATCAAGAAAAAAATAAATGGTTTTTGAAAAACTATATTTTTTTGGCGATTTTCTTTCACATTTCATGCATAATTTCAAAATAATTTTTAAAAAATATATATAAATTATTTTTCAGAAGAAAAATAAATTTTTAAATATGGATATCAATATTATCTTAAGGTGAATTTTTTGGGGTTTTCTGAACTGTTTCTATTTTCAATGAATAGTAAAAAATAATGATTTTTTTTAAACAACAAATTTTTTATAATTTATAGAGAGAAATTATATTTAAAATTAATTTTAAAGTAAAATTATTTGAATTATATTAATATATAACCAATTTATATCTTTTAGATCAATTTTATATTGAATTTTTGTAATTGAACATTTGTCCCTATGAAGAAGTTTCCTTTTTGTAACCCTCTTGTTCTAACGTTTCCAGGCCTAATTTGAAATTGAATCTTCTAATACTGTTAGTTAAATTTATTCAATGTAATTACCTATTTGAAATAAGAATAATTTATATTATCCTATAATTTTAACATATTTTTTTACCATTATGAATTTTAAAAGCAGTAAAAATTAATTTCTATGGTTAGGTAAAAATTTATTTATCAGGGGTTAAACTAAAATTTTAAGGGTTAGAATGACCTAACAAATTCTAAAAAATATTTATGGCCATATGTTGATCTTATCTCCACTTTAGGCTGATAATGATACATTTAGAGGCTTTTGGTGTGATAAAAACATTGATGTAATTGAATCTTTTCCAATATTCCATGTGTGTCATCTCACCCACTTATAAAAGGCCCCCACTTTTCCTACCCTCTTTCAGCATAAAAACCCAATTGGTTTGGGAATTACCAGACCACATAACATATATATTCCCCTCTCAAAATCTTATATCCCTCATTTTGTTCATAAATACATCTTGTGATGGTTTTTTCAGTCCTAATGAAATTTTCCAAAGAATATATAATGTTCTTAAACAATCATTATTATTTTGTTTCTTTTTCAACCTCCTAAAAATCATATAAAAAATTATTATAAAATATAATTAATATCTTAATTATACTGATAAATTATTGTGCTATGGTAATGACCTATTTCAATCACCTCTTAAATGAGAAAATAACCTGTTGATTGTGTTTCTGGTGGACTACCGCCTCACAAACTAATGTAATTTTTCATCCATCACCACTATTCAAGACTATATATAATGATGGATGAAAAAAACGTATATGATATTAATTAATTTATTATATTTATTAAATTATAATTTTACATTTACCTTATTACTTTCTATTCCTTTAAAATATGATAATTTCTCTCATGTGTATGAAAGACTACCACCTCAGGAAATGATGGGATTTGTTTTTCAGTTATGATTTATATGGAATGTAAATATAGTAAAAATTATGAATATTGGTCAAATATATGTCATGATATTGATTCTATAAAATTAATACCTCACTTGATTCTTTGAAATTTCTCCCATAAATGAAATTACTGTGTCACTAGTGTGTACGTACGACCTACCATCTCCCTGAAACAATGTGATCAATTCTCCATCACTAAATATAAATAATTATTATAAAATATTATCAAAGTAAATAAAATGAAAATTTGAAAATTAATATAATTATTTAGATTATGTGACTATATAAAATTATTTAGAAGCATAACATTCATGTTAAACCATGCAAGAGAAAACATGGCAATTATCCCTCGAAATGACAGTAATAATTAATGATTAATAAAAACAGGTGATAAGATGTTATGAAAGGATAATATATGATTTTATAAATATTAATATTATTCTAGAATAAATTAATAAATATATAATGACCAGTATATATGTGGTTAAATCATGCTCAACTAGTTGGAATCATGAGATAAGGGAGTTCATCTAAATTTCTATTCACTGAGTTATATTGTAATATTATGCACCAAATTAGTTTTATATGTATTACATACCATCGCTTTTAAATGTAATGTTATGATTCCTTAATAATTCATATTATTTTATGTTTCATTTTTTATTAATTCATCTTTATATATTTAACTTGAAAATTACCAAGGGGTAATGAATTTCATAACTCAATTTCATTTCATCAGAATATATTACATCTTGGTTATCTGTGATATTTTAATATTATGTGTGTATTTTCATTTGATTATATAATTATTAATTTCCAATCGTTTTATTTGGATTTACATTTTGTACACTTAATTTATTCATTTATTAATTATCAAATTAACATTAAGATCTTTTGAGGGTTTTTCACAATATTATTATAATCGAGATTTTTTATGCTTGAAATTTAATTGAAGGAAATTATTTGATCATTTAATAATAATAAAAATTTACATTATTCTAATATATTTTTTTATAAAATTTTCAATTAATTGTAAAAAAAATTACTTTATTTATAGATTAAATTATTGAGAATATTTTATGAAAATCAGACTTCATTTCACTATTCATTCGAAAATCATTTTTCTTCGAAATAAATGTTTTATAAAAATATTTTCTAAAATATTATTAAAATTATAAAAAATATTTATTTAAGTCTTTTTTATCAATTTTTCATTTTCTAAAAATTATTTGAAATGAATATTCATTTTGTTTTAAAAAAAGTTCATGTTTGGAATTTACCAAAATTGTGTAAAGAAACATTATATTATCTTGTGTGACACATAAAAAATTTATGAACCTTATGACCACTCAAGGTTTAAGAGATTAAATTATATTTTTCTATGGTTATTTTCAAATATAAATATTTTCAAAATATTTTGTGAGATTTTATTTTTAAAAAAATTCAAAAACATATGTGTATTTTTCCCAATAATTTTTTAATTACATTTTATAGTATTTCTATTCATCAACAACAAAAATAATTTTTCATGTTATTATCCAAATGGAGTTAGTTGAATTGATACCATCCTTATTAATTTTATGGATGTTTTATTATCATTTTGACCAAGGAAATTATTGATAGTTTCTTTATTAAATTTTTTTTATAATCAATAACATTCCCCTAAAAAATTAACTTTCCTATGATCATTGAACATTAAATTTACATAAACATCCATATTATTTTTCATGGAAATATTTATTTCCTCAATGATATATCATTTCTATATATGGTATTAATTATTGAAATTTATTTTTTATCTTATGAAATATTCAAAAATCTGTAGTCTTTACTCAATATGAATATTTGATGATTTGGAACATTGTTCATGAAATAAATTTATTATTCAATATATAAGGAATTCTTATGAAATTAAGTGATGGGTGTGGAATGAAATTATACCACCCCTTGATGTGTATATTATCTCAATAGGTGAATCAGTAAGATTCTGTTAAAAATATTTAAACCTGTATTTTTAAACCATATTCTTAAAGGTCTTGATGGTTGAGGTATCATGAGGCCTAAGATCATGAAAAACAATAATTATGTGTTTCCTTAATTATGAATTCATTTATTATTAACCATGATATTTTAAAAATAATACAATATCTGGATTCATTTCATTATCACATAATTGATTAAAGGACATGTGTTTTTAGTTCTATAGATTTCCATTTTGATAAAGAATTATCTATTCCTGATAGTTAATTTTTTTAAATGGAATTTGTGTTTAGTTATTTAAAGTTACATAATAATTATTCTGTATCTAATAGTGATGGGGAAGTTATTTATTAAATGAAATAGTTGTTTTTATATTTACCTTGGCTTATTGATGAATCCTTATCTATTCATTTTATTCTATATAAGGACCTAAAAAGAAAAGTTATATAATCTTTAAAACTATGTTAAAAAGTAATTCTCTTATAGTTGAGGAACTTTTAAGGATTATAGTTTTCTAGAATTGGTCCATTACTCATTAATAACAAAACCATGAAATATAATGTAGACACTTTTGATTAGTATCAAATTTTACCACAATATAAATCTTTAAAAATAATGAATGATTTACTATCATGGAAAATTTAAATGTCATTCAACTTGACATATTCCATTCCCTAACCCACCCTTAAAACCTATGAAAAAGATTCAAAATGTGGGATGGGCACAAAAATCTTAGTAAGGTACATTAAAAAAACAAACCATTAGTCTTCATAAAATAGTAAAATGAATATAACATTTACCTTTACTATAAATTTTATTTGAGTGTATTAAATAAACCATTTTTACATGAAACAGACAAACACACACGCTTTTCTGAAAAAAACCATTAATACCAACATAATGTAATTAAAATCCCCTTTTGGTGACCTAGAGCATCTTATTAATATAACTATTTAAAAACACTTTTAATTAGAATAATCATATCTCTGACATCCAATGTAATCATTAAAAATTTCATTGGAGTTCTATCTTTGTATACCAATCATTTAAGCTATACAGGACTCACCTCATGATATCTTTACTGCCTCATCTTATAATCTACAAGAGGCTCACCCAACACTATCTGGGTCTCCCCATCATTTAAGATATAATAGGATCACATGACACTTTCTAGGATCACCAATATCTTCGGTATAACCCATAAGTAAAATATCATGAATAATTTTTTTATTCTTTCACTATTTCATCATTTCAAAATCTCAAAAAAACTCATCTAAAATCATAGGAAAAACACTTTTATTATTAAATTACTCTTTTCTTTAAAAAACCTATTTTTCAATAGAAAAAATACTATTAACAATTGAAAACCCATTTTAATACCAAAAGAAACCAAAAAATAAAAACATTTTCCTTTAAAGATAACATGATATATTGAAAAGGAACCATGAAATCAAATAATAGTCATGGTGAAATAATATTCATCGTACTGTACATTATGAAAATACAATTCCTATTAACATTTGTCAAAAATGTTTTGTATAAAATGTGTAAGAATATTCCTTTTAATAATAATTAAAAATGATCTAAAAATATACAAAAAATACACTTTATAAATTTCTTTACCCAAAAAACAATCATAAAGAAATTTTAAAAAATATGGTCATGGAATAGAAAGAGTTGGAAGGAAATCATTAAAACATAATTTCTTAAAAATAAAAGAAAGTCCCTTATCACTTTAGATATATATCAATCATAATACCCAGAATAACTTTAAAAACTCTATATACCATGATAATAAATAAATAGATGATATAAAATGTTAAAGGAAATGTATGTACACCTCTTAAATGAATATTGGTACATAACTTCAAAATATTCCATATGGAACAGAAATTGATATGATGTCCTGTACATTGAGTCTGAATTGTCACACGTGACTTTATATTATCAAATAATAACCATATTATAATTTTTAAATTATTGAAAACCATTTGAATATTTTTATTAATTTAATTTCATATATTACCTTGTCAAAGACAACTACATAATCTATTAATATTACATCATATGTTTTGACCATGTTTGGCTTATGTGTCCAAAATTACTTTGGAAAGTTGCCTATGGTCAAATAGGAAATTAATGAAATATATCCAGAATAATAATTATGATATAATTATATTTTTTTACATCAATTTTTCTTTTAATTCAAATCATGAATGTTTTTTTTTGGGAAATGATGTATGTTATGATCATGGAGAAGGTAGGTTGTACATACGCATGACTAACATTACAATTTCATGATAGTCATTATAGAAAATAGGTAAGAAATATTCTATACTACCAGAATGATCATAATATGTTCTATCAGAGATTATTTAATTTTATCTATATATATATATATATATATATATCATCCATGTGGTGTGGCGATGAAAAGTGTGTAGCATCGCTTCGTAAAGGTGGTCGTCCAAATGTACATGAACGACGTTTTCATTCATTCAGTGATAGAATAATTAAGAACAAATAACATATTATATTTTAGAATGATAAATAAGTCATTAATATAATAATTATTTCATTTATACCACATATATTCATTATATTTTCCCTTATTACCATCCATGTATCACGTTAGCAAAAAACGAATTGCATTGATTCGCGAGGCAGTAGACTGTCACACATAGGAGTGACCCTACATTTTCCCATATGGAATTGAATGTATAATATATATATATATGATATAATTATTATAGAGGTAAAATTGTGCTAAAATTTTCATATATATAATCCATATCAATCAACATACACAACCAGGGAAATTTGTACTAGAAAAACCAATGCCATCATCTTGTGAAGAGGTTGCATGTCCTAAACATATTTAATGATTTCATAGTGCATTTGATGGATGTAAATATGGTTTTAGGTCATGAAATCATCATAAGAACATATATGTTTATGTAATATAATTATTTTATTACATAAACATGGTAATATATAAATTTAATGAGGATATTGGGTGGCCTTTTATAAGTGGGGCTAGTGGCACACTTATTAATTTTTTAAATCATTCAATCATACCCAAATTTACATCATTCCAAAAGGATGAAAAATTATCTCTTATAGATCTTGAATAAGATTGTATAGAAATATTTTTATCCAAATATTGTTGGAGATGTTTTCAGGTCATTCATAACCCTTGTATTCTTATTTTAATTACTAATATTACCATTTATACCTTAAAAATGGTAAATAATGTTTACTATTTTCACAATACATTTTGATAAATATGAAATTAAACTTGTTAAAAATTTTAAATTATCCATATCCAAAAAATGGAATCTAATTTCCAAATTAAATTCATATAAGTGGAAAATTTGAATGTGAAATTAATCTCACATAAGTTTCCAGTAAGTGCGTCTTTAAACGGAATTTTATCAAAAGATTGCAATATTTTTATATAAAATTGAATATGAAAAATATTAAAATGAAATAAGCTAGGAATAATTGATATATAATTGATCTAATTTTACTTCAAAACAAACATAAAATATAATTAGTATTTGTAAATAATCTAAATAATTACATTTTTCAATTAAAATTAATTATTTTTCCAAATTCATCAAAAAATTAATCTATTTTGAAAAATCCCAAAACATGCCCCTATGATACATTTGGTAATATGATTTCAAAAATGATGTTCATTTTCTAAATTTAATTTTCTAAATGTTTTCCATAATATTTTTCAATAATGTAGTCAAAGCATGATTAAACTATCTTTTAGTAAAATACATGATTTTAAAAAAAAATATTTCCTTTTTTAAAATATTTTTTAATACCCCGAGATTTTATAAGATATATTTCTTTTAATTTCTTTTATATCTTCTGTTTCATGCTACACCAATATTATCTTGCTATATATGCAACACCGTATTAACTTACCGTATATCCAACACTAATCTTGGATCGTGTTACACAAAATTTCAAGTTTGTTTAATAGGTTTTATTCTACGCAACATTGAGTGTATATATATATATACAATGTATAAATGAAATATGTTTGGATTTTGTTATAAGAAACAACAAAGAAGTCTTTCACTACACGCAACCCGGACGTGGCTTGCATTACATTCAATTGCGACCTTCCTCGAGAGCGTGTGTTGTACGGAATACCGGGGTTCACTAAACAACGATATATAGTTATAATATTATTATAAACTAGCCATTATGAATAGTATTAACTATATTTCGAATTTTATAACCTTATTATTCATCTTAAACATTTTCTAGAACATGGTATGAGAACAAAATAAATTTTTTTCTGCTAAAATAAGTATTTTTCAAAAAATGAAGTTTTACCGCCTTTTGATGGCGCATCGACATTAAATTTAGTTTTTGAAAAGTATATAAGTTAAATTTGAAAAAATAAAATTCTTCTTCTGAATCATTATATAAAAATTTACTTTGGATAATGTTTTGATATTTTTCTGACAACGTTCTTATTTTGATGAATAGTAAAAACATGGTAAATTTTTTCATCGAGATAATTTATTTGGTTAAATTATAATAGAAAATTTTTTTAAAGAAAAAATAGAATATATTTTTACCATTTAATATAATTTATGTCATTATCATGGATTTTACATTGAATTCATAGGTAAAATAATTTCAATCTTTTGTAATGTTTTAACTTTTAAAACCCGTTTTCTTAACAACGGGATTAATTTTAAATTAATTTATGCCAATTCTGTGATTTGAATTTGGAGAAATGGATTCCATATTTTGAATCAGTACGTCCAAATTATGTTAATAGGCTACTTTTTTTTTGGGCACTCTGAATAGTATCTACAGTGAATTTTATTTACCATCGTTAAAGTTAAATCGGGTAATTAAGGGTTAATATTATATTATAAAATTACCCTAACACTTGTCTTAATATAATTGGATGATTATATTTCGTCCTAAAGCATATTTGGTTCGAAATAGAATCCATTGGAACCCACTAGGATGTGATTAAGACCTTTAATTTATTTTATTTTAAATAAAGTGAAAAATGTATCACTCAAACTTTAATAATAATATTATTTTTAATATAAGGATATACAGAATATAAATTCGATTATAAATACTCATTTAAAAGCTAAAATGTTTTTCTACATCATGGTAATTTATTTGTAACTTTTAAAAAATATTTATTTACCTTAATAGCTTATACATTAATGATGAAGAAATTATTTCTTTAGTGAAAAATCAATAATATAGTTTTTATTAAAATAAAAATGCCTATAAAAAGGACCAGAAACTTTCCCAAACATTATTGGTCAACTATATAAATACCCTAAGAATCAAAGGGTCTATTTTTGTTCCATTATTAGCCTTATAAAACCTATTAGGACATTTATATTATTTTATTTTAAATGATGTCAAAGATGTCACCTTCATAATTTAATAAATATAACAATTTAACTGTTGTGATTTTTAGATGATAAATTCGAGTAAAAATATTATTATGAAAGGTATAATATTTATATTCTTTATAGGATTTTATTTTTAATTTTTATGCAAAAAAATAAGTATAATAAATAATTATACAAAATGTTGTACTATTTATTTTATTAAGAGATATACCAAATAAATGATTTTAAAAATATTAAAATAAATATTATATGAACTATTTAATGTTATCCAATAATTTTATTGATATATTTGTCATTTTATGAATCTATAAAATGTTTTTTTAGAATATATCCTCAGTGGGGATTTTATTTAAATGAAAATAAATGAATAATGTCATAATTAACACTACTCTTATTTTATAAAAATAACATATTATAAAATTGTTTAAAAATCACTAAAAGATTTAAAAAATATAAATTGAAATTTATATGGTCTAAAATGTCATAAATTATCCAATTATGGAAAATTCACAACACATAAGTAATTATTTATAACAATTTAAAAATTATAATCTTATTACCACAAATAAAATTTAATAGATTAAATAAGTATAAATCAAGTTGATAATGTTTAAAATAAATTCCCAACATGTATAAATTCTGTTGGTTGATGCGATTACAACCCTATCTCATATAATATTAATATTTGTGTCATTTTTTGAGGTTTTTACGTGATGTTGAATTTATTATAAATTAATATTGCTTATGTCACCAAAGGTGCCCCTCTCCTGCCTTATAAAAAGGGCACCCCTTCCCTCTTCTCTTCACACCATTTTGAGCCTTGAAGCTCAGCAAAACCCTACAAATTACTCTTCCCAACCTCTCTAGTTATATCATATATGTTCTTGTCTTCTAAAAAGACCATCTCTAGTGCCCTAAGAAGATGTTTAAAGGAGGTGCGTCGAGGAATAGGTAATCTCTTCTACCGACTCCTTCAAGTTTCTTTCTTCTTCTACTTCTTCTTATTTAGTTGTTTCATTATAAAGTAATAACATAAGTATTACTTATATACTTATAAGTTATTATAAATATGAAACAACCCTATTTAACCTTCTATCCATCCTACGGAAAACGAAATCACCACGAGTGCGTGCGTTCGGAATACCGTTTCAATGCTGTGGTGTAATCTGTTTTCCACCACCACCTTACATGGATGGGTATAATGGTGTAAAGAATAACTATATATGATTATTATAACATCATACTGATTCTATGATATTATATCATCCACTCTAATTCCATTCAATAAATATGGGAACGATATCATCGCTCGTGTGTACGTACGGATTATCGTCTCCACGACGCGATGAGATTCATTTTCCATGTTAATAATTCCAGAATGATTATAAAGTATATATAATAAGAAATCATGAAATATATGAAATATTAATGATACTGGATTAATTTATATGTTATTTACTTACATCTATTAAATTTAATAAGGAAAAGAAATCAGCGTTCATGCGTACGTACGGCATACCGTCTCCATGAACTGTGTATTTATTTCCATTTATCAATCTATTATATATATGTATATTCTGAATATATAATATATATAGATCATGTTTTATATTCGGGAATTAATTAATCATGATCTAATTAATCATATGAATAATTACTAGTCAAAACAAGGATGATAAATGAAATGATTTTCCCCAAAATGCTGCTTTAACATGGAATTGACAAATGAACGGATAATATAAAGTCGTAAGTGAATCCTACATGATATAATAAATATTATTATGGTTATGTTATAGGTTAATAATATGTTTAAACCCACTATACATGAGTTTCAGATACATACGGAAGAAATTGGAGAAAAGGTAAGTGATAACTGTTCCAATCTCGTTTTATCCGAGATTGTTTATCCGTAAGTATTTACTGGGGTTATATTTATCATCCATGTTCAGGTTTATAAACATGTTTCCATGTATTTTTAATGTCATTTTTACCCTATATGACTTTTATAACATGTTATGGAAGGAATCATTCTTTTTCTTACCATAGGAGGTAGTTTTTGACTTTTTTGGAAAAAGTACGAGAAGAATGTTTTTTTAACATATACCTAATGAATGGATTTTTACAGTTTCATAACTCTTTATTTTCATGAAACATACTATACAATATTTAATGACTATTTTCAAAAAGATCCTTTTATTTTAAAATTGCATGTCATTTTGTGAAAATAAAATGATTTTGAAGAAGAACGGATATTTTCTTGAAGAATTCATTTCAAGTGTTTTATCAAAACCATTTTCCATATAAGATGACATTACTTCATATGTGTATGTTTCTAGTATAATGTCTCTATTATTTACATGGTTTCACGTTTCTTATGATAAAATGATATCCATTTTTTATATGGACTATGTTATGATGGGATGATGTTTATGAAACCAATTTTATTATTTGCGTAATGATGAATGATTTATGTTCATGTTATGGCACACGTAAGAATGATTTCATTATGAGACGGGTGGTACTTATATCTCCCTCTAATGAATTGGGTAGAGATTTATATCTCATGAGATAGACATGGCTGGAATGGTATGTTAATCCAGATCAGTGTTACAGGACTTGAATGAGGAGTGAACATGATTCAGAAAGGGACTTTGTCCACTAAGATGGTCTTGGAAGTAATTCCTTGGATACTATGGAAATCATATAATGTGCTTAATGGTTTACCATAATTACATGTTTTATTCCCATGGTATTTTATGATGATTGATGTTCCGTTATGATCTATGCCTTACGTACTTCCAAGATTTATGTCTTTCTCAAGATTTTGATCTTTAGATTTTATGTTCAATTTTTTTCATTCAAATGTTTATGTATTCTTTGATGTTCTCTATGTTTTCTCTTACTGAGAATTTGAGCTCACCATTTTTATGTTTTCTTTTCCCCAAGATATAAAGAAAGGTTTTAGGTAAGAAAACAAAAAGGGGAAGATCTTTATGGGAGATGTTGAAGATCTTTCACCAAGATTAGAATATTATATTCTGAGTTTCCAAAGTCACTAAACTATTACGGTCCTTTGGTGTCAGTTATTGTTATGTATTAGATATTCCGAAAAAGTAATGTATTTTCCATTTACGTCATGCTTTGGGTCTCTACAGTTTGTATCAAAGGAAATGTTTAGTCAACCTTTGGAAACTAGGATGCAAAAACTTTAGTGAAATCAGTAGAGATATTTATAAGGTATGTCTAGGGATGCCTCTAAGGGTAATTATAAGTAGAGGATATTGTCCTAGAATTACGGTAAAGATATTAGAATTAAACCTAGGATGTTAGATATTGAAGGTACTCCCCCTTGATTATGATTTTTTCCTCTCACACTATTTTTTTTTTGGTTTTAGAAAATGGCAGGAATCCAGAAGATTCACGATAATGGAGGATATGATGGACAATTGAATGATATTCTTCATAAAAAACCAAATAAAATTTGATATGGAGGTCCACGTATCGTTATTATACCTAATCAGAAATCTGATAATATGATCAATAATCACAACTTTGGTAAGTTTCCCGACACAACTAATAAGAGAAAGATGGAGTTTCATGATGAACATAGAGGAAAGAAAGTTCAATTTCCCTCATATAAATCATGTGTGAAGAGGCATCAAGGAGAATGTTTCAAAGGAACTGGAAGATGCTTCGGGTGTGGAAAAGAAGGACACCAAGCCAGTAAATGCAAAGGAAAAGGTTCAGTTAACTCCATGGACAAGGATAATGGTATTGCTAAGACATTAACAATGGTTAAATGTTTTAAATGGGGAATGTATGGGAATTATGCAAACCAATTCCCTAATGGAATGTCTCATGAAGAGAATCAGCATGGTCATATGGGTAGTATTTATGTTGATGATGATTAAGAGACTACAAATGATATATGATATGAAAAAGTGTTGAGGAATAAAATGAGGAAGCTCGGTCAATGGTTTAAGAAGGTAGTGTAATGATTGTATATTTATCAAGCGTAATGTTGTATAGGTAATTTAATTGTACTATGGAATAATGAAACATCAAAGGATTGTTACAATAATGTTTTTCTTAAAGTATTTGAAAGTATATGTTGAATGGTAACGGTAACCATGAAAGGTTATTTAGATATTTTTGGAAAGAAGATGATATGCGCATAATTAAGGGATAAAGAGATAATGAAATGTTTGATAGTATTAATGAGCTCATGATTGATATAAGGACAAAGTTATATCATGGTTTGAGTATATAGAAATTTTGGGATTTTGGTATGTGGTAAGTGTTAACTTTTTACAGTATTCAGGTTTTCCCAAATGTTCAATGGGTATTCACTAATTCAAGAGAATGCATGATTAAGGTATTCACAAATTTGAAGTGTGACCAACAAGATATATCTTATGATATATGGGATATAAATGATGGAATTCACATCCTTGGTTGATGACATTTATAGTAATGGTTTTCTTTATACTATGATCTTGGATATATGTATTTTGGATAAGCCTAAAGATTTGAAATGGATTATGTTGGACATAAGATAACATTATTTAAGGATAGAACCTTTTTTCGATATTATTTCTTGAATGTTATAAAAGTGATGTTTTAAAAAAAGTAAAACCTGCAGGACGGGCAACAACCCATCACGTCGGACAAGGATATGGGAATCGAACCCACAATCAAAGTGCGACAGGCCTTTATCTCCTACCACTGGCCTATAGGAAGTCACTGGTTAGTAGAAACTAGTTTTATTTTTTTAAGGAGTATGATAGATGAAGTATAAGCCCATTTTTGGAATCATATACGATTAACCTCACCATAGACGGACTTATGTATATTTGATAACTTTTTATACCCTTTTGTTTGAGATAGATGGAATGACCAATAATTCTATCACATGATCTACTGACACTTCAAGAATGAAAAATTCAACTTCATTTCTTTAAGAGATGAAGTGGAAATTGTTCAAGGCACGAACAACGGTGATATTGTACCAAAATAAAGTAAGTATTTATTCTAATTAAAATTCTTAAAATTTAGGGAAATTATCTTGAAAACCAAAATTGTTTTCCTAGTGTCCTCATATACGATGAATTAGATGGTACCTTAGAACATCACAAATTTATGGCTTTGTGATTGTAGGCTTTTTCATAGCCACGTTCTCTACCACTCTCCACCAGAACATGATGGTTAGATTTCACTTTCATATCCATATTTTCACCTATGTTATCCTATGTATAAACCTAGTGATTAGTTAATTTGGGTAACCGTTACATTTCATACATTAGTTTTTAAAGATAATTTTTGGTATTCCCCTTTACGATGTTGGTTTCTATGAAAGAAACTCTCATGTAATAATCCATTTATAACCACGATGAATTTTTAGGGCAAAATTCATTTTATGGGGTGTAGAATGTAATACCCTGAGATTTTATAAGATATATTCCTTTTAATTTTTTTTATATCTTTTGTTGCATGTTACACCAAGATTATCTTGCACTATATGCAACACTGTATTAGCTTGAAATATATGAAACACTAATCTTGGATCGTGTTACAAACAATTTCATGTTTGTTTAATAGGAATTATTCTATGCAACATTGAGTGTGTATATATATATACAATGTATAAATGAAATATGGTTTCATTTTGTTA
The DNA here is from genome assembly GCA_963277665.1 of Viscum album. Taxonomy (NCBI): domain Eukaryota; kingdom Viridiplantae; phylum Streptophyta; class Magnoliopsida; order Santalales; family Viscaceae; genus Viscum; species Viscum album. The sequence goes on from CAUJRU010000001.1 coordinate 9,493,619, forward strand.
TATGAAACAACAAAGAAGTCTTGCACTACACGCAACCCTGACTTGTCATGCATTACATGCAATTACGACCTTCCTCGATAGCGTGTGTTGTACGCAATACCGGGGTTTACTAAACAATGATATATGGTTGTAATGTTATTAGAAACTAGCCGTTATGAATAGAATTAACTACATTCGGAATTTTATAACATTATTATTCATCATAAACATTTTCTAGAACATGGTATGAGAATAAAATAAATTTTTTCGGGTAAAATAATTATTTTTCAAAAAATACAGTTTTGCCACCTTTTGATGGTGCACCGACTTTAAATTTAGTTTTTTACATGTTTATAAGTTAAATTTGAAAAAAAAATTCTTCTTTTGAATCAGGATATAAAAATTTACTTTGGATAAAGTTTTTTTATTTTTCTGACAACGTTCTTATTTTGATGAATAGTAAAAACATGCTAAATTTTTTCATCGAGATACTTTATATGGTTAAATTATAATAGCAAATTATTTTAAAGTAAAAATAGAATATATTTTTACCATTTAATATAATTTATGTCATTATCATTGATTTTACATTGAATTCATTGGTAAAATAATTTCAATCTTTTGTAATGTTTTAACTTTTAAAACTCGTTTTTTTAACAATGGGATTAATTTTAAATTAATTTTTGCCACTTCTGTGATTTGAATTTGGAAAAATGGATTCCATATTTGGAATCAGTAGTTCCAAATTATGTTAATAGGATACTTATTATTTTTGGACACTATGAATAGTAACTACGGTAAATTTTATTTACCATAGTTAAAGGTAAATCTGGTAATTAAGGGTAAATATAATATTATAAATTACCCTAACACTTGTATTAATATAATTGGATGATTATATTTCGACATAAGTCATATTTGGGTCGAAATAGATTCCATTTTAACCCACTTGGAGGTGATTAATACCTTTAATTTATTTTATTTTAAAGAAACTGAAAAATGTCTCACACAAACATTAATAATTAGATTATTTTTAATATAAGGATATACAAATTATAAATTCGATTATAAATACTCATTTGAAAGCTGAGATGTTTTTATTTATCATTGTAATTTATTTGTAATTTTTAAGAAATATCAAATTACCATAATAGCTTATACATTAATGATGAAGAAATTATTTATTTAGTGAAAAATCAATAATATAGTTTTTATTAAAAGAACAATACCTACAAAAAAGACCAAAAACTTGACCAAACATTATTGGTCGAGTTTATATATGACCTAAGAATCCTAGGGTCTATATTTGTACCATTTGGAGCCTTATAAAACCGATTAGGACATTTATATTATTTTATTTTAAATGATGTCGAAGATGTCACCTTCATAATTTAATAAATATAACAATTTAAATGTTGTGATTTTAGGATGATAAATTAGAGTAAATATATTATTATGAAAGGTGTTATATTTATCTTCATCATAGGAATTTATTTTTAATTTTTATGCAACAAATAAGTATATTAAATAATTATACAAAAATGTTGTACTATTTATTTTATTAAGACATATACCAAATAAATGGTTTTAAAAATATTAAAATAAATATTATATGAACTATTTAATGTGATCCACGAATTTTATAGATATATATTTCTCATTTTAAGAATCTATTAAATGTTTTCTTAGAATATATCCTCAGTGGGGATTTTATTTAAATGAAAATAAATGAATAATGTCAAAATTGACACTACTCTTCTTTTATAAAAATAACATATTATAAAATTGTTTAAAAATCACTAAAAGATTTAAAAATTATAAATTGAAATTTATATGGTCTAAAATGTCATAAATTATCCAATTATCGAAAATCCACAAGACATAAGTAATTATTTATAACAATTTAAAAATTATAATCTTATTACCACAAATAAAATTTAATAGATTAAATAAGTATAAATCAAGATGATAATGTTTAAAATAAATTCCCAACATGTATAAATTTTATTGGTTGATGCGATTAAAACCCTATCTCATATAATCTTAATATTTGATTCATTTTTTGAGGTTTTTACGTGATGTTGAATTTATTATAAATTAATATTTCTTATGTCACCAAAGGTGCCCCTCTCCTGCCTTATAAAAAGGGCACCTCTTCCCTCTTCTCTTCACACCCTTTTGAGACTTGATGCTCGGCCAAACCCTGGAAATTCCTCTTCTAAACCTCTCTAGTTATATCATAGTGGTTCTTGTCTTCTCAAAAGTCCAACTCTAGTGACCTAAGAAGAAGTTTAAATGAGGTACGTCGAAAAAGAGGTAATCTCTTCTACCGACTCATTCAAGTTTATTTCTTCTTCTACTTCTTCTTCATTAGTTGTTTCATTATAAAGTAATAACATAAGTATTAATTATATTCTGATATGTTATTATAAATATGAAACAACCCTATTTCACCTTCTATCCATCCTATGTAAAATGAAATCACCGCACGTGCGTACGTACGTAATACCGTCTCCACGCTGTGGTGTAATCTGTTTTCCACCACCACCTTACATGGATGGGTATAATTCTGTAAATAAAAACTATATATGATTATTATAACATCATACTGATTCTAATATATTATATCATCCACTCTAATTCCATTCAATAAATATGGGAACGATATCATCGCTCGTGCGTACATACGGATTACCGTCTTCACGACGCGATGAGATTCATTTTCCATGTTAACAATTCAAGAATGATTATAAAGTATATATAATAAGTAATCATGAAATGTATTACATATTAATGATAATGGATTTGTTTATATGTTATTTACATACATCTATTAAATTTACTAAGGAAACTAAATCAGCGTTCATGGGTACTTACGGCCTAACGTCTCCAAGAACGGTGTATTTTTTTCCATTAATCAATCTATTATATATATGTATATTATGAATATATATTATATATAAATCATTTTTTATATTCTAGAATTAAGTAATCATGATCTAAGTAATCATATGAAAAATTACAAGTCAATACAAGGATGATAAATGAAACGATTTTACCCAAAACGCTGCTTTAACATGGAATTTAAAAATGAACGGATAATATAAAGTTGTAAGTGGATACTATATGATATCATAAATATTATTATGGTTATGTTACAAGTTAATAATATGTTTAAACCCACTATACAGGTGTCTCGGACACATACGGTAGAAATTGGACAAAAGGAAAGGGATAAATTTTCCAATTTTGTTTTATCCAAGATTGTTTATTCGTAAGAATTTACTGGGGTTATATTTATCATCCATGTCCATGTTTTTTAAAATGTTTTCATGTATTTTTAATTTCATTTTTACCCTTTATGACTTTTATTACATGGTATTGAAGGAATCTTTCTTTTTTTTACCATACGAGGTAGTTTTTGAGTTTTCCGGTAAAAGAATGAGAAGAATTTTTTAAAAAATTGAACGGCATGAACAGATTTTTACTGTTTCATAACGCCTTATTTTCATGAATCCTAATCTACAAGATTTAATGACTATTTTCAAAAAGATTCTTTTCTTTTAAAATTTCATAGCATTTTGTGAAAATAAAATGATTTTGAAGAAGAACGGATATTTTCTTCAAGAATTCATTTCAAGTGTTTTGTCAAAACCATTTTCCATATAAGATGACATTATTTCATATGTGTATGTTTCAAGTATAATGTATTTCTGATTTACATGGTTTCACTTTTCTTATGATGAAATGATATCCATTTTTGTATATGGATTATGTTATGATGGTATGATGTTTATGAAACCCATTTTATTCTTTGGGTAATGATGAATGATTTCTGTTCATGTTGTGGAACACGTAAGAATGATTTCATTATGTGATGGGTGGGACTTATATCTCCCTCCAATGCATTGGGTAAAGATTTAAATCTCAGGAGATAGACATGGCTGGAATGGTAAGTTAATCTGGTTCAGTGTTACAGGACTGGAATGAGGAGTGAACTTGATTCAGAAAAGGACTTTGTCCACTAAGATGGTCTTGCCAGCAATGCCTTGGAAACTATGGAAATAATATCATGTGCTTAATGGTTTAACGCAATTAAATGTTTTATTCCCATGGTTTTTTATGATGATTGATGTTCCATTATGATCTATGTCTTACGTACTTCCTACATTTCTGCCTTTGCTCACGATTTTGATGTTTAGATTTTATGTTCAAGTTTTTTCATTCAAATTTTTATGGATTGTTTTCTGTTCTCTATGTTTACACTTACTGAGCATTTGAGCACACCCTTTTTATGTTTTCTTTTCCCCGGGATATATAAAAAGGTTTTAGGTAAGAAAAAAAAGGGAAAGATCTTTATGGGAGATGTTGAAGATCTTCCACCATGATTAAAAGATTATATTCTGAGTTTCCAAATACACTAAACTATTAGGGTCCTTTGGTGTCAGTTTTTGTTTTGTATTAGATATTCTGCAAAAGTAATGTAATGTCCATAAACTTCATGCTTTGGGTCTCTACAGTTTGTATCAAAGGAAAGGTTTAGTCGACCTTTGGAAACTAGGATAAGAAAACTTTTGTGAAATACCTTGAGATATTTCTAAGGTATGTCTAGGGATGTCTCTAAGGTTAATTATAAGTTGAGGTTATAGTCCTAGAATTATGGTAACGATGTTAAAATTAAACCTAATATGTTAGATATTGAAGTTACTCCCCCTTGATTATGATTTTTGCCTCTCACACTATTTTTTGGGGGTTTTAGAAAATGGATGGAAACAGGATGATTCATGATAATGGAGGATATGATGGACAATGGAATGATATTCTTCATGAGAAACTGTATGAAATTTGATCTGGAGGTCCACGTATCGTTATTATGCCTAATCAGAAATCTCATAATATGATCAATAATCACAACTTTGGTAAGTTTCCCGATACAGCTAATAAGAGAAAGATGGAGTTTCATGATGATCATAGAGGAAAGAAAGTTCAATTTCCCTCATGTAAATCTTGTGGGAAGAGGCATCAAGGAGAATGTTTCAAAGGAACTGGAAGATGCTTTGGGTGTGGAAAAGAAGGACACCAAGCCAGTAAATGCAAAGGAAAAGGTTCAGTTAACTCCATGGACAAGGATAATGGTATTGCTATGACATCAACAACGGTTAATTGTTATAATGTGGAATGTATGGGCATTATGCAAACCAATTCCCTAAGTTAAAGTCTCATGAAGAGAATCAGCATGGTCATATGGGTAGTATTTAGGTTGATGATGATTAAGAGACTACAAATGATATATGAGATGAAAGAAGTGTTGAGGAATAAAATGAGCAGGCTTGGTCAATGGTTTAAGAAGGTAGAGGAATGGTTGTATGTTTATAAAGAGTAATGTTGTATGGGTAATTTAATGGTACTATGGAATAAAGAAACACCTAAGGATGGTTACAATATTGTTTTTCCTAAAGTATTTGAAAGTATATGTAGAATGGTAATGATAAACCCGAAAGGATATTTAGATATTTTTGGAAAGAAGATGATATGCGCATAATGAAGGGATAAAGAGATAAGGAAATGTTTGATAGTATTAATGATCCCATGATTGATATAAGGACAAAGTTATATTATGGTTTCAGTATATAGAAATTTTATGATTTTGGTATGTGGAAAGAGTTAACTTTTTACACCATTCGTGTTTTCACAAATGTTCAATGCTTATTCATTATTTCAAGAGAATACATGATTAAGGTATTCACAAATTTGGAATGTGACCAAAAAGATATATCTTATGATATATGGGAGATAAATGATGGTATTCACATCCTTGGTTGATGACATTTATAGTAATGGTTTTATTTATACTATGATCTTAGATAGATTTATTTTAGATAAGCCTGCATATTTGAAATGGATTATGTTGGACATAAGATAACATTATTTAAGGATAGACCTTTTTTCGATATTATTTTTAGATTGTTATAAAAGTGTAGTTTTAGAAAAAGGACAACCTTCAGGATGGGATATAACCCATCGCGTTGGAAATGGATGTGGGAATCGAACCCACAACCGAAGTTTGACAGGCCTTTATCACCTACCACTGGCCTACAGGAAGTCCCTGGTTAGTAGAAACTAGTTTTATTTTTTTAAGGAGTATGATAGATGAAATATAAGTCCATTTTTGGAATCATATACGATTAACCTCACTGTAGATGGACTTATGTATATTTGATAACTTTATCTACCCTTTTGTTTGTGATAGATGGAATGACCCATCTTTCTATCACATGATCTACTAAAACTTCAAGAATGAAAAATTCAACTTCATTTCTTTAAAAGATGAAGTGGAAATTGTTCAAGGCATGAACAACGGTGAGATTGTACTGAAATAAATTAAGTATTTCTTCTAATTCAAATTCTTCAACTTTAGGGAAATGATCTTGAAAACCAAAAATGTTGTCTTAGTGTCCTCATATACGATGAATCAGATGGTACCTTAGATCATCACAAATTTATGGCTTTGTGATTGTAGGCTTTTTCATAGCCATGTTCACTACCACTCTCCACCAGAACGTGATGGTTATATTTCTCTTTCATATCCATATTTTCTCCTATGTTCTCCTACGTAGAAACCCAGTGATTAGTTAATTTGTGTAACCATTACATTTCATACATTAGTTTTTAAAGACAATTTTTGGTATTCCTTTTTACAATGTGGGTTTCTATGAAAGAAACTCTCACGTAATAATCCATTTATAAAGCTGATGAATTTCGAGGGAGAAATTCATTTTAAGGGGGGTAGACTGTAATACCCCGATATTTTATAAGATATATTCCTTTTAATTTCTTTTATATCTTCTGTTGCATGATACACCAATATTATCATGCGCTATATGCAACACCGTATTAGCTTGCAGTATATGCAATGCTAATCTTGGATCGTGTTACACACAATATCATGTTTGTTTAATAGTAGTTATTCTACGCAACATTGAGTTTATATATATATATATATAATTTATAAATGAAATATGGTTGCACTTTGATATATGAAACAACAAAGAAGTCTTTCACTACACGCAACCCTGACTTGGCTGGCATTACATGCAATTGCAACCTTCCTCGATAGCGTGCGTTGTACTCAATACCGGGGTTCACTAAACAACGATATATGGTTATAATATTATTATTAACTAGCCTTTATGAATAGTATTAACTACATTTTCAATTTTATAACATTCTTATTCATCTTAAACAATTTCTAGAACATTGTATGAGAACAAAATAAATTTTTTCGGGTAAAATAAGTATTTTTCAAAAAATGCAGTCTATCCGCCTTTTGATGGCGCACAGACATTAAATTTAGTTTTTGAAATTTTTATAAGTTCAATTTGACAAAATAAAATTCTTCTTTTGAATCATGATATAAAAATTTACTTTGGATAAAGTTTTGATATTTTTTTGACAACGTTCTTATTTTGATGAATAGTAAAAACACGCTAAATTTTTTCATCGAGATACTTTATATGGTTAAATTATAATAGTAAATTGTTTTAAAGTAAAAATAGACTTTATTTTTACCATTTAATATAATGAATGTCAATATAATTGATTTTACATTGAATTGATAAGTAAAATAATTTCAGTCTTTTGTAATGTTTTAACTTTTAAAACTCATTTTCTTAACAACAGGATTAATTTTAAATTAATTTCTACCACTTCTATAATTTGAATTTATAGAAATGGATTCCATATTTGGAATCAGTAGTTACAAATTATTTTAAAAGGCTACTTTTTATTTTTGGGCACTATGAATAGTAACTACGGGAAATTTTATTTGCCGTAGTTAAAGGTAAATCAGGTAATTAAGGGTAAATATAATATTATAAAATTACCCTAACACTTGTCGTAATATAATTGGATGATTATATTTCTTCCTAAGGAATATTTGGGTTGAAATAGAATCCATTGGAACCCACTTGGATTGGATTAAGACCTTTAATTTATTTTATCTTAAAGAAAGTGAAAATGTCTCACTCAAACTTTTATAATTAGATTATTTTTTATATAAGGATATATATAATATAAATTCGATTATAAATAATCATTTTAAAACTGAAATGTTTTTCTTTATTATTGTAATTTATTTGTAATTTTTAAGAAATATTTAATTACCCTAATGGCTTGTACATTAATGATGAAGAAATTATTTATTTAGTGAAAAATCAATAATATAGTTTTTATTAAAAAAACAATACCTATAAAAAGAACCATAAACTTGACCAAACATTATTGGTCAATTATATCGATACCCTAAGAATTAGAGTGTTGATTGGTGGACCATTTCGTGCCTTAAAAACTGATTAGAACATTTATATTAATTTATTTTAAATGATGTCAAAGATGTCACCTTCATAATTTAATAAATATAACAATTTACATGTTGTGATTTTAAGATGATAAATTCGAGTTAAAATATTATTATAAAATTTATTATATTTATCTTCATCAGAGGATTTTATTTTTAATTTTTATGCAAAAAAATAAGTATATTAAATAATTATAAAAAAAATGTTGTACTAATTATTTTATTAAGATATATACCAAATAAATGGTTTTAAAAATATTAAAATAAATATTATATGAACTATTTAAAATTCTCCTATAATTTTCGAGACAAATTTGAAATTTTAGGAATATATAAAATATTATGGTTAGAATATATCCTCGGTGTGGATTTTATTTAATTTAAAATAAATGAATAATGTCAAAATTGACACTACTGTTATTTTATGAAAATAACATATTATAAAATTGTTTAAAATCACAAAAATATTTGAAAATTATAAATTGAAATTTATATGGTCTAAAAATTCATATATTATCCAATTATGAAATATTCACAACACATAAGTAATTATTTATACAATTTAAAAATTAGAATCTTATTTCCACAAATAAAATTAAATATATTAAATAAGTATAAATGAAGTTGATAATGTTTAAAATAAATTCCCAACATGTATAAATTTTTTTTGTTGATGATATTACAACCTTATCTCATATAATGTTCATATTTGAGTCATTTTTGGAGGTTTTAAATTGATTTTGAGTTTATTATAAATTAATATTGCTTATGTTACCAAAGGTGCCCCTCTCCTGCCTTATAAAAAGGGCACCCCTTCCCTCTTCTCTTCACACCCTTTTGAGCCTCAAAGCTCAGAAAACCCCTATCAATTCATCTTCTAAACCTCTCTAGTTATATCATAGAGGTTCTTGTCTTCTCAAAAGACCGACTATAGTGCCCTAAGAAGAAGTTTAAAGGGGGTGCGTTGAGGAAGAGGTAATCTCTTCTACCGACTCTTTCAAGTTTCTTTCTTCTTATACTTATTCTTCTTTAGTTATTTAATTATAAAGTAATAACATAAGTATTATTTATATACTGATATGTTATTATAAATATGAAACAACCATATTTCACCTTCTATCCATCCTACGGAAAATGAAATCACCGTGCGTGCGTACTTACGGAATATCGTCTCCACGCTGTGGTGTAATCTGTTTTACACCACCACCTTACTTGGATGGGTATAATGGTGTAAAGAATAACTATATATGATTTTTATAACATCATAATGATTCTATGATATTATATCATCCACTCCATTTCCATTCAATAAATATGATAATGATATCATCGCTCCTGCGTACGTACGGATTACCGTCACCACGACGCGATGAGATTCATTTTCCATGATAACAATTCAAGAATAATTATAATATATATATAATAAGTAATCATTAAATATAGTACATATTAATGATAATGGATTTATGTATATGTTATTTACTTACATATATTAAATTTAATAAGGAAACGAAATCAACGTTCATGCATACGTACGGCCTACCATCTCCATGAACGGTGTATTTCTTTTAATTTATCAATCTATTATATATATTTATATTTTGAATATATATTATATATAAATCATGTTTTATATTCTGGAATTATGTAATCATGATCTAAGTAATCATATGAATAATTAAAAGTCAATACAAGGATGATAAATGAAACGATTTTACCAAAAACACTGCTTTAACATGGAATTGACAAATGAACGGATAATATAAAGTCGTAAGTGAATCCTATATGATATCATAAATATTATTATGGTTTTGTTACAAGTAAATAATATGTTTAAACCCACTATATAGGAGTCTCGGACACATACGAAAGAAATTGGACAAAAGGTAAGGGATAACTTTTCCAATCTCGCTTTATCCGAGATTGATTATTTGTAAGTATTTACTGGGGTTATATTTATCATCCATGTCCTTGTTTATAAAAATTCTTTCATATATGTTTAAATTCATTTTTACCCTTTATGAATTTTATTACGTGGTATGGAAGGAATCTTTCTTTTGTTTACCATACGAGGTAGTTTTTTACTTTTCCGGCAAAAGTACGAGAAGAATGTTTTTTTAACTTATACGGCATGAACGGATTTTTACGGTTTCATAATGCCTTATTTTCATGAAGCATACTCTACAATATTTAATGAGTATTTTAAAAAATATCCTTTTCTTTTAAAATTGCATGGCATTTTATGAAAGTAAAATGATTTTGAAGAAGAACGGATATTTTCTTCAATAATTAATTTCAAGTGTTTTATCAATACCATTTTCCATATAAGATGAAATTATTTCATATCTGTATGTTTCAAGTATAATGTCTATATTATTTACAAGGTTTCACTTTTCTTATGATGAAATGATATCCATTTTTTTATATGGATTATATTATGATGGGATGATGTTTTTGAAACCCATTTTATTCTTTGGGTAATGATTAATGATTTATGTTCATGTTGTGGAACACGTAAAAATGATTTCATTATGAGATGGGTGGGACTTATATCTCCCTCCAATGCATTGGGTAAAGATTTATATCTCATGAGACAGACATGGCTGGAATGGTAAGTTAATCTGGTTCAGTGTTACAGTACTGGAACGAGGAGTGAACTCAATTCAGAAAGGGACTTTATCCACTAAGATGGTATTGGCGGCAATACCTTGGCTACTATGGAAATTATATCATGTTCTTAATGGTTTTACCCAATTACATGTCTTATTCCCATGGTATTTTATGTTGATTGATGTTCCATTATGATCTATGCCTTACGTACTTCCATGATTTATGTCTTTTCTCAAGATTTTGATGTTTAGATTTTATGTTCATGTTTTTTTATTCTAATGTTTATGTATTGTTTTCTGTTCTCTCTGTTTACCTTTACTTTGCATTTGAGCACACCCTTTTTATGTTTTCTTTTACTCCGGATATAAAGAAAGGTTTTAGGTAAGAAAACAAAAAGGGGAATATCTTTGTGGGAGATGTTGAAGATCTTTCACCAAGATTAAAAGATTATATTCCGAGTTTCCAAAGGCACTAAACTATTACGGTCCTTTGGTGTCAGTTTATGTTATGTATTATATATTCTGTAAATGAAATTTAATGTCCATGTACGTCAATATTTGGGTCTCTACGTATTCTTATTTTAATTTGTTTCAATATATAAAAAATGAAATTGTTTAAACTATATTTCAAAATAATTTAAGTAATCCTATTCATAAAATATATTATAACATCATTGATATTACTATTATAGTAAATATTAATATTTTAATAAAGTTTCATGTTTCGTTTAAACTTGTTGTAAAATACATTTCATGTTATCAAATAGATTAAATATATCATCATGTATTCAGGTGGAAAATTCTCATCTAAGATCATTGCATCAAGTCATATACAATATAAAAAATAATTTTAATGTACAAGAGTTTCCGTATAATTGTTTTAATTATATGTAATTATTTTGAGACCGCGAAATCTAGCGGCGTGTGATTCTGACGCCTAGAGTGCCCAGAATGATCCATTGAAATTTTGGTATGCTTTAATTATCATGTGTAAGCAGTCTTCCAGAAAAAGTGGAATAACTCTTAAATAGTTTCTCTGATCAAAAATCTGAGGGCCCTGTTGCGTTCTAGATGGAAGGTTTACCCTAGGAATGACTTAAGTTTAGTCAGCGTAGGCCTCCAGTGAGAAAACCTAAAAATGGAATAATTGTAAATAAAATAATAAAATAATGTTATTTTATTTTTTCAAATGCTTATAACTCATGAATTGTAACTTGGATTAAACATATGAGAGTATTGTTGGGTTCTTTGGGGTGTGTTTCACTTAGGCAGAGCCTAACCTCGATCGGTGTAGGTTGAGGGTGACTATTAATAATTTTCTGAACTTTTTTTCAAGTATGTTCAATAAACGAGCAAGTGGCGTTTTCTAACTTTTGAACCGGTGGTCAGATTAAAAATCTGAGGGAACCATTGAATCTGCAGCACTGATATTTTCATAATGGAGGCTTTACTTTGACTGTAGTAGGTCTAGAGAAAATGTTATGTTTTTTAACTTTTAAAAAGAAAATAAATGAAATAATTTTATTATTTTATTTCATATCCTCCAACGGACAATCAAAGGGTGGGGTCAGCGATGTTTCAAGCCAATAAATAGTTTGACCTTCCAACCCGAAGTGACGAAATTGTTGGGGAATTAGGAAGATTTATAAATAATGAGCCCCATTATACTCCAATGTCATTATTTACCCCCCCCCCCCCCCATCTCCTATATATATGGAGCTTGGGGGAAGATATAGGCACTACAGCACCAAGAAATTAAGTGTTGAAGGAGCACTGCAACGTCAGACCCTTAGAAGACAGATCCAACCCAGCAGGAGGTGATGGATAACACCGAATCGTGAATAGAAGGGCGGCGTACGAGTGGCATCATTGGGAATCGGTTGCACGAATGAAGAACACCAACCAACCTTCAAGTGCGAGCGTTTCTCCAATTATTCGAGGTAGGGGGCTATTTTCATTTGTGCATTTTTGGTTCCTTCTTCCCCGTTCTTGAAATTATACAAATAACGCGGGTCAACCAACTAACGGGTTAAACCGCGATTCATTCATATTTGCGGGAGTTTGTTGAGGTGATTATTGTGGGGTTTATCTTGTTGTTTAATTCAATTGTTATTAAACCCTCAACACCCTCGTGTTTTGAGCCAACGCGGAGGGCAGGAGCCTAAAGATCCTAGCCCAAACCCTCCGCTATTTTTGTTACATCCTTGTTCCACCATGGAAGACTGACAGCATGATGAAATCGTCCAGATATGTGGTGGATAGCATTTCAACACACGTCGCAAGAGTAGGACACGACACAAAGCTGCGGAGGTCGTCAGAGCGGTCTGCACCGACTGGCTGTGTAGGAGGCATGGCGCGCCGTCGCACACCCTCGATGAACAGGGAGTGTCGCGATGACTGGAGGAGAGGTGGGATGGCATGCCAGATGACCGCGACAGATCCGGAGGAGTGCAGCTGGGGCGCACCCACGCGGCATTAAGGTCGTGACAGGATCTGAGGGTGGTAATGGTTCGACCGATGGTTGGGGGACGGGGTGCCTTCCAGCGGCATGCCAGGAGGTAAAGCTGTGACCCGTCAGTCACGGCACGGAGGGCCTGTGGTGCCACATGGCACCGCGTTGGGTTCAACCCCCATGGGTTGACCCTCTGACTTGGTTCCACACCCCATTATCCCTACCCAGACATTATGTATCTGGGTATCCCTGGCAGCCCATGCCGCCAGGCAGGTGGCACCGCTAGGTCGGTCCCGCGGATTGACCCGCCGGTCAGCAGGCTGACCTGCGGCCCAGCGGGTGGGGTTGACCTAGGTCGATTCGGGCCCGAGTTGGGATGGTTTGATCCAGGTGGATCCGGTTCGGTCCATGCCGAACCGGGTCGGGCCGGTCTGGCCTAGGCGGACCGAACCCGAACCCAGTACCATCTTGTTACACAAAATGGGTCCTACCTTCTAAACTGGACGTCTGTTTAACAAAACATCTGTGGCATCAAGATATTTAAGAAAATCAGTCCTCTATGATACACTCCACCTATGTTTTTCAGAAATTTGGGGCACGACTGGGTTGGATCAAATACAAATCTAATCAGGCCCTCGGCACTAAAACGTCGTATCTCGCAAACTGTGCATCTTATTGACGAGTCGTTTGCGACATTGGGACTCTCTTGAGGATATAAAACATTTGGAATTATTTGTGTGGGGTTATATAGATTTCATTATGCGGTGAGTGGCTTGAGGAGTGGATCTACGAAGCGCACTACATACGAAACCCTACGACTGGCTGAGACCTGACGATTGCTGACTTTTCGACTCGGAGTGACTCGATAACCACGGTACGTGATGGGGAGGAGTACATAAGCAGTCCACAGTGGGGAGAGGCCTTGTTAAGCGATGGGAAGGAGTACCTCAGAAAGCCACGGTGGGGTAGGAAGGCTTTTTGTGACCCGGCATACCCACAGAATGCGATTGGGAGGACTACCACAGCAGTCAAGGTTAGTGGGAAGTAGCTCGAAGTTACCTGATAGGCCACTATACTTGATAGAGGAGGAGTTCTCCTATAGCTGAGGAGTTCATTAATGAGATAAACCATCTACCCTTGACCTAAAGTGATACTTGGTGTGATTTGACTCTTTTTGTGTACTTTTTTTTATTCTTTGTGGTTTTTTCCATTGTGGAACTCTAGGAAACCTACGGGGGTCTCGAGGTCCCTACCGTGCATCGTTATACTCACCCATGTATAGGCTTAGCCCGCACCTTATTTTTTCTGGTGTAGATGACATAAAACATTGATCGAGGCTGAGGGAGCTTGGACCAGATGGTGCTTGGGGATGGACCTTTTTGGAGTGACGTGATGCATGGACTAATGATCGTGAGATGCACCTACCCTTCAGGTAGGATACATGGTGGACAATCCAGGATCTTCATTTCACTTTTTAGTTGTTTTGTACTTTCTCTGTTATACTTGTAATTTTTTTAGTTGGTCTGATATTCTATCCCCCTTTACTTTCATTACTCTTTACTATAGTAATTTACTTCATAGTTTCTTTTATTGTGTTCTTGTCTATGTGGTTGCCTCTCGTTGCGTTCTACTCTGTGAGTTTGTACAGGATTAAATGAAATGACTTCCTGTTTTAGGGATACGCCTTTCGGGTGCTAGTCACCAGCCCCTGGCCTATGGGAGGCGGGCTTGGGGCAGTCACATAACTGGCCCCGGGGGATGGGGCGTGATAAAGTCATATCAGAGGAGTTCGGTTCTACTGAAGAACTAGGACTCTGATCTTTTTTTGGCAACGGTGTTAAGTGTTTTGAGTGTGGTTTTCAGTTCGGGGAGTCCAGTGTTGGTTCACAGGCCAACGTATCCATACAACAGGACCCTGAATTCTGATTTATGACTCGGTGCACGAAAACACTGATTATGTGTGTTTTGGAAATGTTTTTCCTTGGTTTCTTTAAAGTCATATCACCTGGTGTAACCTAATGACCGTGGAACAACTATTCCTTATCTAAATTCCATCGTGTATAAATCCATCTAGGATTCCCAAGAGAGTACTCGATGACGGCCCACTGAGTGACGAGGATCTGGTGCAAGTCCCTCTTACTGTGTTGGCACCTTCTGGTGGGGTACCAGCAACACCACCACCTGTTGGGAAGCAGTTACACTAGCTGCACTGGCGGATGGTTCACACCGATTGAGTTCATTGCATGAGTTCTAGTGGCAAAGTCCTCTGAGGTTTTGAGGTGAGACAGATTCCCAGGCAGCTGAGGACTTGCTGGAGGCTATGGCTAGAGTTTTCTGCCTAGTCGAGACACCAATAGAGCCGATGGTGATCTTAGCTGCTAGTCTTTTCCAGTGAGTAACCATGAGGATGGTCCGCACAGTGATGAGGCATCATTATGTGGAATTTTTCCTGAGATGGTACCTTCGAGTAGTGTTCCAGCTATATCATTGCATGTTGCACAGTAGTTACAACCGGTAGTACCAGTAGAGGACACATGTAGGCTCAGTGCCTTACACATGTTTCAGCATCAAATACCACTCAGGTTATTAGGTGATCTTGACTCATAGGTATCTAAGGAGTGTCTTGAGGAGGTGTTTGAGTTTTCCCTGGAGCATTTACAGCTTCAGCAGCAAGACATGTCAGTAGCTAAGTATTCATCGAGGCGTACCGACCATTACTGGTACTCTATTAATACAATACGATCAGTGCTTTAGGGATCAGAATTCCATTTGAGGTGTGTTTAAGGACATCTAAGATAGCACTATTCCTCTATTCATCCTTAATTATGTTAGGGTACTGGAGAGAACCTTTGTGGTTGAATGTTCATTGGTTGAGCGGATACAGCCAGTGAATGTTAGTAGTATGAATGAAGGAAACTCGCACCAGTCTCAGAGACTTGGGCGTGTAAAATGTTTCGAGAAGATAATATTATTGGGATAGATGAATCTTCATGGCTGCAGACGTAGTAGCAGAACTAGGAGAGTAGCATGAGGTGGTCTACATTTCGACATGTTACAACCACCCCCTATGTGATCCCCACTAGGATTAGGTAGCTATAGGAAAGGGGAAGAGAGTAGCTGCCTGCGGTCAAGGAGTATGGCCCAAGGGCTCTAGGAATGATTTGAGGTACGGTCTTTGTCCACTACTAGTTTCCGTGTTAATATACATAGGTAACAATCATTCCTTCCTGCCATGAATCTTGTCCCAGACTTATAGTTTCAGGTAAAACCATTGACTTCACCCTTACGTCTGGAGATACCTTTGAGAGGAGACTCGATAATCACACTTACATCGACGGTGCGATCTGACACTTGAGGTGAGAGTTATAGTTGGAACTCTTGGTGGCAGTGTCAAGGACTTATGAAGTTATTTTGGGTATGGAATGGACAACCATAGTTCATACTCAGATTGGCTGTATTAGGCAAAATGGGAGTTCTTTATCTACAACTTTGGAATGGAGTTTTCCTTGGTTGGCCAGCCTTACCCTCATGGTAGTGGTATTTTTGGGTTTCCAGATCCTAACAGCAGTGGCAGAGTGTGGGGACATCTTTTCAAAAGATGTTTCCAGGATTACCTCCCCTAAGGGAGAGGGACTTCTTCTTTGGATGGGTACTATCATAGTTTTGAACCAAACTTCTCCAGGGTAGCGGTTCCCTTGTCAGCTATGACAATGAAGGGGAAGATTTTCCTGTGGATGAAGAAGTGTCAAAAGATCTTTCAAGAGTTGAGACAACGATTATGGCTAGAGTTCCTCCAGGACAACGACTTTGAGATAGTCTATACTCTTGGGAAGGGGAAAGTGGTAGTAGATGCACTCAGAAGAAGTTCCGGTCTACAGCTACAGAGTGAGGTGTCAGAGAAGCTAGTCGCTTTGCCGATATCCTTCATGGATAAAGGTGGAGCTTCTTACCTAAAGTCTATGACAGTCACTCCCCCACTCCTTCAGTGATTCAGGGAGGTGCATCTTGGGGACACTAACTGCGAGACCCGATGTACTCAGATATCCACAGGATAGGCACCTAATGGATTTTATGATGGAGGGGAGCACGTAATTCAATTCATAGGGCATACCATGGTACCAATGGTTCTATGGGTGTAGGTGTTGATGGTGTTCCTTGTGTCCCCTCTAGCGGAGCAGCTTGGTGTGGAGAAGATGTACCAGGTCCTTCGGTGTCAGCACTGGTGGCCAGGGATGAAGAAGGTTGCAGCAGATTTTGTTTCACAATGCCTTACTTTTCATCAAGTGAAGGTCGGGCACCATGTTCCAACAAGCTTATCACAACCACTAGAGGTTCCAGAGTGAAAGTGTGATGGAAACTACACGGACTTTGTGATAGGGCTTCTACGTATGTCCAAGGGACAAGATTCCATTTGGGTGATCATTGAATGACTCACCAAGTCATCCCACTTCCTACCTATCCGAGAGCAGGGATCAATAGAGGGTCTGGGATGCCTCTACATGCAGAAGACTATATGGATTCATGGGGTGTCATCGATGATTTTCTCTAACCGATATGCACGTTTCACATCCCGGTTATGGAAGGGATTTTAGGAGGCGTTCGGGACTCAACAATGTTTGAGCACCGCCTTTCATCCTCAGATGGACAGTCAGATGGAGTAGACCATTCAGATGCTAGAGTACATGCTTCGTGCATGCATCCTAGGTTTTGGTCACAGTGGGGAGGATCACTTGTTGTTGGTGGTGTTCACTTACAACAACAGTTATCACTCCACCATCGGTATGGAACCATTTGAGGCCCTATATGGTTGACCTTTCATATCATCTCTATATTGGACAGACCCAAGGGAGTCAACACTTATGGGTCCAGATTTGGTACGAGGTACCACTGAGAAGGTACATAACATAAAGGGGATGATGGAGACTGCACAGAGCAGACATAAGTCATATACTAACAGAAGATGGAGATCTTTGGAGTTCCAGGAGGGGGACCGTGTTTTCTTGCGAGTCTCTCCTCGATGGGGACTACGGAGATTTGGCCGAAGTGGCATGTTATCACCGAGGTTTATCAGACCATTTTTTATACTTAGGAAGATAGGCGAGGTGTAATACCCCTTGGAACTTCCACCACAGTTGGAGAAGGTGCACAACGTCTGCCACATATTCCAGCTGAGGAGATACATTCACGACCCATATCACGTCATCGACCATGGTGAGATAGACTTAGACGATCAGGTGACGTTTACAGAGGTTTCAGTATAGATTCAGGATCGATAAGAGAGGCTCCTTCGTCGGTAGTCAGTACCTATGGTGCGCATTCGCTAGAAGCACGTGAACCTTCATGAGAGCACATTGGAGCGGAAGGCTCATATTCATGCTCAGTACCCACATTTGTTTCCTTAGTCAATGTTGTGGCTTTAGGGGATTAGAATCCATATTTTTTGGAGAATTTAATGTCCCAGTATTTATGTATAATTTTTTTTAATTATATGGGATTATTTTGAGACCGAGAAATCTAACAATGCGTGATTCTGAGGCCCGGAGTGCCCAGAATGATCCATCAAAGTTTTGTTATGATTTAATTAGCGCATTTAAGCTGTTTTCCTGAAAAAATGGAATAACTCTTAAAAAGTAGCCCAGATCCAAAATTTGAGGTCACCGTTATGTTCGGGATAGAGGTTTTACCCAAGCTCGGACTTTAGTTTAGTCGACACAGGCCTCCGGTGAGAAATCATGAAAATGGACTAATCATAAATAAAATAAATAAATAAAGTTATTTGATTTTTTAAATGCGTTTAACACACGAATAGTAACTTGGACTAAAATTATGAGAGT
Organism: Viscum album; assembly: GCA_963277665.1. NCBI lineage: Eukaryota > Viridiplantae > Streptophyta > Magnoliopsida > Santalales > Viscaceae > Viscum > Viscum album. The sequence goes on from CAUJRU010000001.1 coordinate 9,512,849, forward strand.
ACCATTGGGTTTGATGGGGTGTGTTTCACTTAGGCAGACACTATCCTCGACTTGCACGGGTTGAGGGTGACTGTTAATAATTTTCTGAACTTTTTTCGGGTACATTCGGTAAACGCGCAAGCGGCATTTTCTATCTTTTGAACTGGTGCTCGGATTAAAAACATGAGGGAACCATTGAAACTGCAGCGCTGAGATTCTCTTAAGGGAGGATTTACTTTGACCGCATTAGGTCAGGAGAAAAGGTTATGTTTTGTGTCTTTTAAAAATAAATGAAATAAAATAATTTTATCATTTTATTTCATATCCTCCAATGGACAATCAAAGGGTGGGGCCAACGACGTGTCATGCCAATAAATGGCTTGACCTTCCAACCCTTAGTAACAATGTCATTGGGGAATTAGGATGCTTCCAAATTAATGAGTCTCATTAAACTCCAATGTCGTTACTTACCCTCCCCCTCTCCTATATATATGGAGATTGGGGGAAGGTATCAGAAAACCATTGCCATGAAATGAAGTGCTGATGGAGTGTCGTGACGCCAGACACTTAGAAGACAGAGCTAACAGAGTATGAGGTGATGGGCGACACCGTACCATGAACCGAAGGGTGACGTACGAGTGGCATCATTAGGAACCAGTTGTGGGAATGAAGAACACCAACCCACCTTCAAGCACGGGCGTTTCTCTGAAGAATCGAGGTAGGGGTTATTTTCATTAGTGAATTTTTGGTTCCTTCTTCCCCGTTCATGAAATTATACAACGAACGTAGGTTAATCATCTAATAGGTTGAAATGTGATTCATTCGTCTTTGTAGAAATTTGTTGTATTGAATCTTGTGGGGTTTATGTTGTTGTTTAATTCAATTGTTATTAAACCCTCAACCCCCATCCTATTACGAGCTAATGCAAAGAACGCGAGCCTATCATACCCAGATAGAACCCTCCGCTATTTTTTTTACATCCTTGTGCCTCCATTGAAGACTGACAATGCGACCCCATCGACCGGCTACGTGGTGGATAGTGCGTCGATGCACGCCGCAAGAGGATGTCTCGGCACAATGTCACGGCGGTCGTCGAAGAGGCGGGCACCGGCCGTCCGCGGAGGAGAAGTGGTGCTCCTCCATGTGTCGTTGATGAACAAGGAGTGTGGAGACTCATCACCCACGGTGACCAGAGGAGAGGTCATCTCACACACCGGCCGGCCGCAACGGAGTTAGAGGAGCGGAGGTGGGGTGCACCCATGGCTGCGCACCCACGCGGCAGCAAGGCTGCGGCCTGTGATAGCCATGGCAGGAGCAGGGGGCCACTGGTCCGACTAGCGGCCAGTGGACGGGGCGTGTGCCAGTGGTGCGCCTAGTGGTAAAGTTGCAGCCCATCGGACACGGAACGAAGGACCCGCGGTGCCATGTTGTGATCAACCTATTGGGTTGACCCGATGATGTGGTTTTGTGCCACATTTTCTGTACCCGGACGCATCGCGTCCCGGAATTCCTGTAGGCCTGCACCGCCACGCAGGTGGCACCACCAGGTCAGTCCAACGGACGGACCCGCCACTCAACGGGCCGACCAGATGCTCAACAGGCCAACCCGTGACCCAGCAGCCTGACCCGCGGCCCTTCCAGGTTGGGGCTACCCCAGTGGGCTAGGTTGACCTGGTTCGGGTCAGACCAGAGTCGGGATGGGTTGATCTAGGTTGATCCGATTCGGCCCATGCCGAATCGGGTCAGGCCGGTCTGACCGAGACGGACCGGACCCGGACCCTGTATCGTCTTGTTACACAAAACCAGCCATAACTTCTAAACCAAACGTTCGTTTGACGAACTGCCTACATCTTTGAGATCCTTAGGACATGGCGGTCCTTTTTGAGACACTCCACCTGAGTTTTGGAGAACGATGATGCATGGCTAGGTTTGATCGATTACGAATCTAACCGACCCCTCTCCACTAAAACGCCTATATCTCGCAAACCATGCATTCTATTGACGATCCGTTTGCGGCTTTGTGACTCTCTTGAGGACAATAAACTTTTGGAATACTTTTTGGTGACTTCTATGGATGTAAAGATGGGTCGAGTGGATTGATGAGTGTATCTCCCAAGTGCACTACGTACGGAACCCTTTTACGGGCTAAGACCTGACGACTGCTGACTTTTTGAGTCGGAGTGACTCGACGACCACGGTACGCGATGGGTAGGAGTACCTCCACAGGCCATGGTGGGTAGTGGCCATGGTACACTATGAAGAGGAGTACCTCAGCAGGCCATAGTGGGGGAGGGTGGCTCTGTGTGACCTGGAAGACCCACAATACATGATGGGGAGGAGTACCTCTTTAGTTCAAGGTTAGTGGGAAGCGGCATGGAGTGACCCGGCAGGCCCACTATACTCGATAGAGGAGGTGTTATCCAGTAGAATAGGAGTTCATTAATCTGATAAACCATATAATATTGACCTAAACTGATACCAGGTGTGATCCGACTCTTGTTGTGTACTTTTCTCTCAAGCTTTGTGGTTTTTCATTTGTGGAACTATAGGAGACCTACGGGTATCTTGGGGTTCCTATAGAGTATTTTTATACTCACCCCTACAATGTCTTTTCCCACACCTTGTTGTGTTTTTTGAAGATGACGTACAATTTTGATCAATGCTGAGGGTACTGGGACTGGATTGTTCTTGGAGCTGTAGCTTTTTGGCGTGACGTGACACAAAGTCTACTGATCGTGAGTTGCACCTACCCTTCATTTAGGATCCGTGGTGGATGATCCAGGAGATGCCTTTCACTTTTTAGTTATTTTGTACTTTTTCAATTGTACTTCTACTTTTTCCAGTTGGGCTTGTATTCCGACCCCCTTTACATTCAGCACTCTTTACTACAGCTGTTTACTTCACAGTTTATTTTGTTGCATTATAGTCTGTGTGGTTACCTCTTGTTGCATTCTACTCTATGTGTTTGTACAGGTTTAAAGGCAATGCCTTCCAATTTTATGGATACGCCTTTCTGGTTCTAGTCGCCAGCCCCTAAACTATGGATGACTGGCTTGGGGTAGTCATGACCCGGGCCCCGGGGGGATTTTCGTGGAAATAATTTTATTCTTTTAAAATATCATGGTGTTACATCAATCATATATATATTTCATCCTCACACTATGATATTTATCTCTTCAATAAAATGATAGGCATTTGAAATAAAAAAATTTAGACACACATAATAGATAGGGTTAATAAAAAATAAACTTGATACAATTGAAAGGGAATAATGATGGTCATCCAGAATAAAGCCTTCATATTTTAATCTCATGATACACATAAGTGTAAGAAAATATGATAATTAGGAATTAACTCATACATACCAAATCCATAAAATTTATTACATCAACTATAGATGTAATAAAATTTAATCGCATGACACACATAAATGATGGAAAAAAACATCTCAACATTCCCAGCATAACGAACTACTTTCTCAATACTTTTAAATTATCATGCATCCAAATCTCTTTACATGATTGGATTTAATCATCATTATTATATATTAATATTTCTACCAATGTACCGATCATAATCCAGTGCATACGCGACCATACTTCTAAAATTTTGTACATAGGAGGTCATATAATCTTCATACATTTCTTCAACTAAAATAATTATGTTGATATTCTAAGTTGTACAATCATAGGGAAATATATCTCAAGGAAAATATTTTTAAATCTGTCACATTCATAGAATCAAGGAAATCCTTCTACCTAGTATTCTAAACAAATACCAATACTAATAAACACCACCTTTTATGTTTAATATCAAAAGAGTTACCTTTTGACATTATAACCTTCCCATGACTTCAAATAACATTCCTAGATAATTATTCCATCATTGAGATACAATAGGGTCGGATGATCTGATAAATTATCGGGGATGTTTCCTCATGAAATGCCCCTCTACAGACATTTTGTTTTAGGGTAGATCGGGTTCCCCAAAAACATGGATATCACTAACATTTATTATCTGTTTAAACTAATCCATCATTGTATGAAAATTTTCTATTCCTATTCCTACCATATTTAGATTCTAATTTGAAGGATATTTTCTTCTAGGTTCTCCCCGGTATAGATTTCCTATTTCTTCTATGTAAAATTATTCTGAAAAAAACATATTTGAAGTGAATAAATAAGGTATTCTTAAAATTCAATATCATTTCATCTATACCATAATGTTAAATCTTCCAATGAGCATACTAATAAAAATATCCAAATCTATAATGTTATTTAAAATCACCTCTGATAATAAATATAAGGATACGTCCTTAAAAATTACATACTCATGAGTTTTATTTAATGAATTCATTTACATAAATTTAAAGATATTATCATTTTCAGAGTTTTAGATAATTGTTAAATAACTCATACATACCAAATCCATAAAATCCAATCTGTAAACTTCTAATTAGTACGATTTTTTACATTATATTAAACACCAAATATAATGAATGATTTATCATCATGTTAAATATCTATAACATTCATATTGACTTATTCCATTCAATTTCCCAACCTTAAACCCTGTGATTTTTTTTTAAATGTTTTGAAGTGCACTGTGTTGCATTTGTTGTCAATGAGGCATGATGTTGTCTTAGAATGAGTGGATGTCAAGAATTGTCAAGATGTGAATAACAAAGGATGTGATGGTGTTGGTGATGAAAGGAGAATGGCCATGGTACTAAGATGCATGTCACTTAGGAGATTCACTAAGTGACATAGGATGTTGTGGTTGAAACATTCTCTATGTAAATCAGACGATTGATGAGCTGATCTTTAAGTTCTAAGAACTTGTATCAACTGGATACAATGTCACAACAATGTTAGAAGGCCGTGTATTGTATTGAAAATGCATGAGGAGTTGAAAGTGATCCATCCATAAGTTCTAAGTGGAAGAAGTGGATTAAAGAAGTCCATGCACTATCACTTAGTGCATGTGAATTTGAAGAAGATCCAATTTGATCTCTGATTAGATCAACGAAGCACATTGAAGAAGTTATGTGATTCAAGAGTTCGGTTGATGAAGATCCTTGAGAATTCTCTCCTAAGTAGAAAATGAGATGATGAAGAAGAATTATAAATTGAGGAGTTGTTTCTAATCAAGAAGATTAATGTTTGAATTCTCAAGAAGAAGATGAAGGAGAAGAATGGATTGAAGGACATGTGGCATTTGGCTTATACTCATAGGAGAACTTTGTATTTGACAAAGTCCTTTCATGCCTTTGCCAAAAAATATGGCCAGCCAAGGCACCTTGAGGGTTCAAACCCCAAGGCATGGGCGCTAGGGCACCACGCCCATGGGGGAACCCATGGGGCAAGCCAGGGCGGCAGGGCGCACCCAAGATACCGCATGGGCGCCTGGGGCACGCCCGAAGGAGCGCGACAAGAGTGTCAGTGTGCATAGAGGGCGCATAGCGCGCGCCCGAGTGGCAGGGGTGGGCGCAAGAGCGCGCCCGCAGAGAGAACATGGTGCGGGGCGGCACCGTGGAGGTTGGAAGTTCAATCGGGGGGTTGTGGCAGCGCCTGGGTGATAAACCGCAGAAATTCCACGAGGCGTTTTGATGTGGGACGCGGAAAAATTTCCAGGACCGAATCCTGGCCGTCCGAGTGATCGCGCGGCAGATCTCGGCCGCCCGATGCGTCGCTCCATTCGCGATCTGATCCAGGCCGTCCGAGGTTATTTGATCTCCTGATCCGACGGCTCCTCGTCCGTCTCCTTCCTCGAGCTCAACCGGAGGCCACCCGCGACTCCACCTTCAAACCAGGCGCCTCCCGACGACAGAATTTGAGTTCCCGACCACCGTTGATCGAGCCGAAGTGTCTTTTGTGATCGTCTGAGCCTACTGAACCTAACCATGCAATAAAATAAGCATGCATGCAATGTTTGGGAGATTTCGAACAAGGCCGAGGCAAAACGAAGTTGCCGAGGCTTCGGTGAGTTCGTGTTTTGCATGGGATAAAAGAGACGAAGGCCGTGCATGCGTTCTAAGTCACATGCACATAGAGAAGGCTGAAGATAAAAGAGCCCGCGTGAACCGAGGATAGAAACCAGATTTGAAAGATTTTTAAAGATCCGAAATCTTCGGGATTTTGAAGTTAAACCACACGGATGTTTTGAGGCGTTTCTCTGCCTATATAAAGAGAGCCCGAAGCACAAAAAAGGCTTGCTGATCTTTTGAAAACTTGAAGTCCCGTGAGTGTCGTATGTGCCTCGCGAAGTTTTGAAGCCACCGCGCAAAAACCACTTGCGCGGCTGAAGTTCCAGAGCCACCCGAGGCTCTGAAGGAGGTCCCTGCCCGCGTACTCGCGCGGCAGAAGGAGCCCTCACTGCCCGCAAACTTGCGCGGCAGGAGGAGCTTGTGTGGCCGAGGTGCTTGACACCCTGCGCGCCTGAGGTGTTGCACCTTGCACACCCGAGGACCTTGCGCGTTGCCTTGTGCACCCAAGTATATCTTGCGCGCTTTGAAGAAGATGAGAAGAGGTCGCACCTTGCATGACTCTTTGGGTTGGTGTTCAGGTGTGAGCAAGAGAAGGTCGAGACCTTAGTTTTGGTGTGCATGAAAATGGAAGAACACACTTGGCAGTGTGTGTGCATAAGTGGAAGAGGACATATTCGGGTGTGTGTGCAAGAAGGGAAGGAAAGGCCGTAGCCTTGTGCACCAAAGAGAACCTGAGGCCATACCTTATGTGTGTGCATTCTTGAAGAGTGAAGACCATCACACTTTTGTGTGTATGTGCAATTCAAGTGAAGGCCAAGACTTGCATGCCTTGTGTGCAAAGTGAAGGAGGGAGGCCGTAGCCCTTGTGTGTACAAAATGGAGAACCAAGTGTGTGCATAAGTGAAGTGCACACTTTGAAGAAGATTAAAAGAACAAGGAAGTGTGTGTGCTTAGTAAGTGAAGTAGTCCAAGCCTTGTGTTTGCTAATTGATCAAAGGAAGTGTGTGTGAGCAATCAAAAAAAGAAGGTCGAACCTTAGTGTGTGCTAAGTGGTGTGTACACACTAAGAAGGAGAAGAAGGATAATACTCACACTAAAGTAGAACACACATTTATGTGCGTAAGCAAATTGAATTAATTGTGTGAAGTTCAAAGAAGGTGCATGCTTGAAGTGATTACACCCTTTGTGGGTTTATTGCACCAAGAGAAGGAAGAAGGGGAGTGCATGCATACATGCATGCACATGCACACGTGAACAAAGACAAATCTGCTTGTGTGCATTTGAGGAGTCCAAGACCAGGAGATCTTGAAGATATTGTGATGCCATGAATTCAATGCATGAAGTTGATGTGATGTGAGACTGGACCAGACAGAAGTTAAAGATATCAGTTGTCTGAGTATTTAGTAGTTGGAGAGAGAAGCCAGGTCATCCTGAGAAGAAAGAGATAAATCCTGAGCAAGACGAGAAGACCTGATCAACTCAAGTGATCAGAGGTACAGAGCAAGGCCAGCAGTCTTTATCCCAGACTACTGAAGATACTTGAAGAAGCTTAAAGTGAAGAAGAGCTACTCGTGTGACTCGAGGAGCCAGGAGAAGCCCCCTGTGAGACTCAGGGCGGAAGAAGTCTTCAGTGGGATTCTGGAGCAGTCCAGTGGAACTCTGGTAACACTGTGGGACGCAGTATAAAGACCCTCCTGTGGGACTCAGGAGAGATACAGTGGGACTCTGTATCGACCATTGTAATTATAACAAGTTATAATGGAGAAACCATGTTGGGGTGTATAACCAACATGGCAAGGACGTAGGCCTTTGGTGCCGAACCTTGTAAATCCTTGTGTCCTGTGCCTTTACATTTACTGCATCACTCGAGGAAAGGCTGAGAGATACAAGAAGAGAGGATCGAGGCTTTAACCAGCCATAGAGGTTTAATTGATAAGGAATCAATTAGTAAAAAATTTTAAGGGATCACAGATTCACCCCCTCCCCCTCTCAGTGATTCACACTGATCTGGGCACTTCATGTTTTATGAGAGGAAAAAATTTATTAAGGGAAAAGAAAGAAATAAAGTCATTTGTTCTATAAAAAATAGAAAATTTATAAAACATTTAACATTAACATCAATTTTCATTGAGTGTATGAAATAAAAAACTTCAAATAAAAAACACACATGTACAAACACACTTTTTTCTCAAACAAATTCACTACAACCCATAACAAGCTATTATAATCCCCTTTTGATGATTTAGATAATCATATTCATAAAACCCTTTCAAAACCCATTTAATAAGAATTACTATATGACCAAATTCAAATATCATCATTAAACAGTTCATTGGAGTGATATCTAGGAATAACTATCCTTTAAGTTATAATTGGATCAATATACGCTTTCTAGGTTACCCACTGTATAAGCTAGTATTGGATCACTTGGTGCTATCGAGATTTCACCCTCATATAATTTTCAACGGGTTCACCCATCACTATCAGGGTGCACCCATTTCTCATGTAAAATTCTCAAGTACCTTATCATTAATAATTTTTTTTTTACTCTTTCATCATATATACATTTCAAAAAAATATAATATGAAATCATAATAAAATTACGTTAGGTTATCAATTTAGCCTTTTTTAAAAAAAATTCATTTATAATACCAGAATTCCTATATCATTTGAAAAGCAATATTCCATAAAAATTAACCTAAAATGAAATTGGGTTTAATTAAAATATAAATATAAAGATCTAAAATGAATATATATATCAAATAATTATCTTGGTGGAGGAAAATTCTATTCCACTATGTATGCTAAGGATAGAACATTCCTTTTTTTTGTTTATCAAAAGGTTCCCTATAAAACATTTAAAAAGGTAACTTTTGAATACTATTGAAAATAGACTAAAAAGTTACATAAAACATAATTTATATATCATTTATATTCATAAAAACATACATAAAATCATTTAAAAAACACGGACATTGATAATAAAGAGTTGAAATAAAATTTAAAATAGATATTTTTTTAAGAAAATATCCCTTATCACTTTGGAAATATTTAAATCATAATCCCCATGGAATAAAAACCATAAACAAAGAATTGAATACCATTTGAATATAGAAATTGATGATATAAAATTTCCCTGGTGATGTATGAAAATCTTATAATAGAATATATTTTATTAACATAAAAAATTCCCTACTGAAAGGAAATTGAGATGAAATCCTATACTATGGGTCTGACTAGTCATGTATACCTTTATTGTACCAAATCATAAACTTATATTTACAATATAAATTATTGAGAAAAAATTTCATGTCTACTATCAATATTATTTCACTTATTACCTTTTTATATACAATTACATAGTCAATCAGTTTTATCTCAGATGTTTTAACCATATTCGACTTCTATGTAAAAAAAATTACTTTGGTAAGTTGACTATGAAAAATTATATAATTATTTAAACTTATGTAGAATAATAATAATGAAATAAATATATTCATAAAACATAATTAATACTTTTAACAACTATAATGAATGTTGTTTTTGATAAAATAAGTACATTATGATCATTTAGACAGTAGGTCGTATGTATGCATCAATAAAGTTTTCATTTTTTAAAATTATTATTGATAGAAGTGTGTAATTTTTCCTATTTCTAGAATGATTAAAGTATCATATATCAAATATTATTTCAGTAAATATACATATATGTATACCATCCATGTTTTTTCATGATTAATATAGATTCGCAACGATTTTTGAATGTGGTAGTCCACGTGTTCCCAAATGACATTATCTTGTTTTCATAGGGTGAAATGGTAATAAATAAATGATATATTATATTTCAAGAATAAAAATATGTCATGATATAATTATTATTTCATTTTTATAATATAATTAATTATTTTTACCCTTATTATATTCAATGTGATTAATTAGTGAAAAATGAATCAGATCTCTTTGTGAGGTAGCAGTCTGCCTTATACATGAGTGACATTATCACATCACCTATGAGATTGAATGTAAAGAAGGTGTATATGATATAATATCTCATGATGTATAATTATGTTACTATTATATTACATGTACTTTATATCTGTAATCATACCCATTCTTGAGAGGTAGTAATGTATTAAATGATTGACATCATTCCACGTGGCGGTGGACCACCATACACATGAAAGATGATTTCATGGTCCATTTGATAAAATTAGAGATGGTTTTATGTAATTATATTAACATAAAAAATATAATTATTCATAATATTTTTTTATATCATCATGGTATAATAATAATTGAATGAAGTGAAAGAAGAAATAAAACAAACACTCTTATTGATGAATTTTACGTATTCTTCGGGTATCCTACTTAGGTTTGGACCAAACTACATAAAAGGATGTAATTAATTAGAAACTATGGAATATAGGATGATTGGTAGGAAGTTGATAAATGAATTGGTATGGTATTTTCCAAACCAATTACATTTTATAGAGTGAAGAAGAGCAGATGATGTGTCATTTTTATAAGTGAGGTGAGTGGAAAACATTTTGTTCCTCATAATTGATCATATAGATTTTGAAAATGATATTTCAACCCCTTTTTTCATCATATCTAGATGATTTCCACCCTAATTAAGTATCTTTTGAAACACATTAACATATTTTCCCAACTCATTTAATCTAAAACATCTCACTATTAATTTTCTATATAGTTACCTCAATCATGGACTTTTCATTACTATTTTCATTACAAACATGAAACTTGTGACCAAACATACCACACCAATAAAACATTAATGGTCTTAACATAAAACCCCCAAAATGAATTTTACCACACATGTAACTTGTTTTTTGAGTTAATTATAAAATATTTGTTGTTTTTCCTCTATTTCCTTCCACTTTGACAATATCATAATATTTTGAACTCATGGAACAGAAGTGTTGGAAAACTCCATCTCAACATTATCAACAAAACAAAAAACATTATAATAAATTTTTTATTATCATTCATATAATGTTCTTAAATATTTTGGTTTTAATCCTAAGTAATATCCAAAAATCTTTATATGAATATCCCAAATGAAATATGGTATGTACGTTTCTAACCTCATTAAATGTTTTTCATATACTGACACTAATTAATCTTTCATTTTCCTTAATTCAAAGTTTATTTTACATATATAATGTTGAATAATAAAAAATAATTCTAAAGGAAATTTTTCTTAATTGTGTCCCATTCCATGGCCTCAATATCATCATTTTCTATAGTATTCATAACCAGATACAACTATTGATCATATTCACCTTCAAAATGATAAATAGAAAGAGTTACCTATTGGCATTATAGACATCCCATGACTACAAATAAACTTTCTATAGCTTTGATCCATCGTTGAGATACCACCGGTTTAGATGATGCCCAAGAAGATGGAATATGTTGTGTCATGAAATGATCTACTATTGAAATGTTCCTCGATGGTATATACAATTATTATATAACATGGATACAACCAAAATTTATTTCTTGTGTTAACTGATCCAATATATAAAACTATAATATTCTAATTCCAACCATCTCAGAATGCTGATCTAGAACCATATTTTCCTCTTTGTTTCTTACTACTAAAACATTCCCACTTCCTTTATGGAAAACCATTACAATGAAAGTTATTTTAGGTGAATAAAAATTGTAATATTCTATTTCTATATCATTTAAACATAACCATAATGTAAAAGCACACATAGGCATGATATTAAAATTATCGAAACCTATAAATATTTCCAAAACCGCCCTCTAACACCAAATACAAGGACACGAACTTAAACATTACACAATCCTAATTTTTAGGTCAATAATTCACTATCTTACATTTGAAAATCTTTTCAGGTATGTAGTTTTATATAATTAGGCCAAAAATAATACACGGACAACCCATAATATAAAAATCAGACATGTATGATTAGTATCCATTTTTTCATAATTTAAAATTATTAATATAATGAATGATTTCATTTAATGTGAATCCTCAATGACATTCAACATGAATTATTCCTTTCCTAATAGATATATTATCCATATGACAAACATTTAAAAATGTGGGATGATTATAAGAATCTCAATAAGGGATTTAAAATTAACTATGATCATTAGTCTAGTGAAATACGTAACCAAGAAATAACCTTTAACAATAAAATAAATATTATTTGTGTGTGTGAAATGAGAAATTTTAACATGAAACACAAATAAAAAAATTCATCAATGAATTCCTTTAAAACTCCTTTAAAGCAATTAAAATCCCTTTTCATGACTTAGAGTATCATATTCATAAATATCATTCAATACCCTTTTAATGGGAAAACCATAAGGCCTACTTTCATTATAATCATCTCTAATGAATAAGAGTGATATATGGGAACACCCATAATTTTGGCTATAATATACTCACATGGCGATATATGGGATGCCTCATCATATAAGTTGTAACAAGATCACCCAATGTTATCTAGGCTTCCCAATCATATAAGTTGTAACAGGTGGTCCCAGTGACATTTGGATGCACCAATTTATAATACATATTGCTCAAGTACCACATTATTAAAAAATAATGTTTTCATTCAATCTTTTCATTTTAATAAAATTGGAATGAAAAATATTTTAAACTCATAATAAAGTATCTTTTGGTATCAAATCAACCTATTCTTTTAAAACCCCATTTTCTGTAGAAATGTACATTTAAAAAACATTTTCATTACCAAAAATACCAAAAAAATAAATGGTTTTTATTTCAATAAAACATAAAATCAGGAAAAGGAAGGTAGATTAAAATAATGTTCATAGTGGTGGAATTCGTTTTCATCATTTACATTATAAATATACCATTCCTTTTTATATTTGTCAGAATGTTCAATATAAAATACATAATAACATTAATTTTATTTACATTTGAATATAATGTAAAGATAAACATAAAATATACTTTATAAATGTTTGATATCCATAAATAATTAATAAACTCATTTTAAAAATCATGGTCCGGGAAGAGAAATAGATGGAAGTAAAACATTAAAAGTGATTTTTTTTAAATAGAAACTTTCCTTACACATTCGAAATATTTGAATCATAGTCCTTGTTGAAGAATAACGTTAAAAAATCTTCAAATAACATAAATATTGGGAATTTTAAGAAATAATATGTAAATTAGTTTATATATAAACCTATTAAAATAATATAGTTTCATAACGTCAAAATATCCATCAACGAAAGGAAATTGAGATGAAGTCCCTTACCCGGAATTCGACTTGTCACTTGTGCATTTATCTACATGAATTATAAACTTATTATGATTATTTATTTCTAGAGAACCGTTTTGAAATTTATTATTAATTTTATTTCACATATTACTATGGTATATATAATTTATTAAAAAAATATGTTTATGTCAGGTGTTTTGACAACATTCAATGTATGTGTCAAAATTGACTTTGGTAAGTTGACTATGGTCAATGAAATCATTACTATAACACCTTCAGAAGAATAATCATGGTATTTTTATCATATATGTACATAAATTATACATTTATTACCAATAATTAATGTTTTCTTAGAAATGAATAATTTTTCAATCATGGAGATGGTTGGTCGTACGTACGCATGAGTAACATTTCAATTGTTTGATAATCATTTTTGAAAGCATTTATGTAATGATTTAAATTTATAAAATGATAATGATATCATATATACCTTATTTTTTTAACAAAAAGACAAACACACACAAACACACATATATATACATCATCAATGTGGTATGGTGATGAAAAGGGAGTCACCTAACATTATGAAGGTGGTTGTACATGCATACACGAATGACAGAATCCGTTTTTAGTGGCTAAAATGTAAGAAATGATATAAAAAATTATAATATCATAAATATAGATATTTCATTAATATCATAATTATGTATTTTATGTCACATATATTCATTATATATACCCTTATTAACTTCCATATCACACATTATTGAAGAGGTATTCACATCTCTTCATGAGAAGGTAGTCCACTATACTCATAAGCGATGATATTGTATCCCTTGTAGAATAGAATGTAAAGAAGTTATATATGATATAATGACTCTATAGGTATTAATATTTTATAAATATCAAATATATACTTTCAATTCATCACCATAACCATCCATGATATGTGGTAATTAAAAAATGAATAACATCGTTTCACAAAGCGGTAGTTCGTTATTACACGAATAATGATTTCATAGCCCATTTGATGGATGTGGATATGGTTTTCAGTCGTGATACTAACATAAAAACATATCATTATATGTAAAATACTAGGTTTATTATATCATAATGGTATAATAATAATTGATGTGAAATAAAAAAATATAAATAACACTTGTTGATGAACGTTGTCTCTTCTTTAAGTATACTTCTTAAGACTGCACCAAAATCCGGGCTAGGTAGTATTTCAGTCCAAAATAAGGATTTAGGATAGAAGGAGTGAAGTTTCAACTGTATTTTTCTATGTATTGGATGATCCAATGATATTTGGGTCTGTGAATAATAGAGGACAGTGGGTGGACTTTTATATGTGAGGTGAGTGGCACACTTGATATTTTTGAATAGATTCAAACATACCAACATTTTTATAATGCCCAAAAGATTTCAAAATGGGAATATATATAAATTATAAGAGATAATGAGGGAATATAGAATATAATGTTTGTTTGAAAAGTTATTAGGTGATTCTTAACCCTTATCATTATAGTTTAACTCATGGTAAATACTTTTTAACATTAACTATAGTAATAATATTTTTTACTTTTTTTAATATTTATTTTGGAAAAAAATTAATTTGACCTTATTATAAATTAAAAATTGATATGATTCAAAATATGGAATCAAATTTTATAAATTCAATTCCATAAAGTTCCAAATTTTAAATTAAAATTAATCCTCTATACCAATTAAGAAAGCATGACTCTAAAGATAAAATATTCCATTCATTAAATTTTTTATATAAAAATTGAATATTAAAAAGATTATAATGAAATAAATTTGATAAATAGATATATAATTGATCTAATTTTACATTCAAACAAATTAAATATATAATTTATCTTTACAAAAAATTTAAACGAAAAGGCAATTCTCAATTAAAATTCAATAATTTCACTATTCATACAAAAATTATACATTTTATAAAAATACCAAAGAAGCACCATAAAATAATTTGGGATTTCTTATTTAAAAACTTGAATTTATTTTTTTTAATTTAATTTTGTATAAAAGTGTTAAAAATTTATTTTAAATTATGTGTGTAAAGGGAGATTAAACTGTCATTTAGAAGATTATAGTCTTTCAAAAAATTATTTTCAATTTAAATAATTATTATTTTCTTTGTAATAAATATATAATAATGGAATATCTGTAAACTATATAATTTAATGTGATATTAAATCCCAACCCTACAATCCATTAAAAATTTATGGTTATAACTATCACATTATGTATTCATATTTTAATGAAGTATCATGTTTCCTTCAAACTCTGTGTTTCATGCATGACAATATATCAACATCATGTAAATTTTTATCCAAATAAAAAGAAGGTATAAGAAACACAAGACAACCCCCTCTATCCCCCACCACCGAGGTGCATTCACCTAAGGATTCCTGAAATAATGAAGACCTAGGGCATCCCCTATAATCATGTTGACCCCCTTGGGCTTCTGATTGTCCACGGTTTGGAAGCAGACATCCTCTGAACTAGAGATATCTAGTGAGTCCAGGTGGTCTACTACATTTTTACCCTCACACCATGTGTGAAACACTTTAGTTTTGTTTTTAAGGATATGATGAAATTTTTGGTTGAAATAGCTTATCTACTAAGTATAAACTCCATAGCCGTGAATTGATTTGTGAACTAACTGTCACGACTCATCCCTCGGGGCCTATGTCATGACTAACCCAAGCCTGCCTTCAATAGGCCAGGGGATGGAGACAAGAACCAAAGGTGTAATTCCCTAAATATGGGAATGAATTGCCATTAAAACAGTAAACACACACAACGGAGCACATAGATGGATACAAAACACTTAGTAAAACTGTATAAAAACAGACTGATGAAATGAAAAGCGGTTGGAAATACAATCCCAACTAGAGAGTACAAGTACAACTGAAAATGGAAAAACAGCTGAAAGATGAAAAGCAGATCATGGATCCTCCACCACGGATCCTACCTGAAGGGTAGGTACAGATAGCCACCACATCACTCCATATCTGTCTGTATCCTCCATGTACTGTCACACTGTGTAGTCCACCTCCTGGTACAGTCCAGTCTTGGTACACTCAGCCTCAGTCAGTGATGTCCGTCTTCTGCAACCAACACAACGAGGTGCGAGGATAGCCCATACAGGGGTGAGAATAACGATACTCAGTGGGGACCCCAAGACCCTCATGGTCTCACAAAATCCAACAAGGATAAATCACAAAGAATGAAATCAAAATATAACCCTGCTTAGGTATATGACCATACATATACCTAAGTTATCAACTAATCCATCTCAATCATGAGGTAAACACAAAAGTTACTGACTCAGCTCAACCAGGATTTTTATTCACATTATTGAAACCACGACTGCTGGAGAACTCCTCCTCTGTCGAGTACAGTGGGCTTCTGTGACACCAAGGTGCTTCCCACTAACCTTGGACTACTGAGGTACTCCTCATGTCGAGTACCGTTAGTCTGCTGTGTCACCAAGGCTCTCCCCACCATGGGTCTGTCGCGTCACCAAGGTGCTCCCCCTCTTAGCCTGCTATGGTAATCCTCTTGTCGAGTATTGTGGGTATTCCATGACACCAAGGCGCTCCCCAATGTGGGTCATCCATGACACCAAGGCGCTCCCCAATGTGGGTCATCCATGACACCAAGGCACTCCCCATGAGGCTAGTCGAGTCACTCCGAGTCAAATCGGTCGGCAGCATCAGGTCTCAGCCAGCTACTAGGTCTCTCTACTCTACTCATTCATCATCAGAATGATCTGCTCCACGAGCTACAGGTCGATACTCAAACTATCACGAAGTCCCACTTAGAAGTATCTCAAAGGTCTGCTATGTCATTCGGGTCACAACGCAACAGACGACGCGTCAATCGGACGCCCAGTCTATGAGTTATTAAGCTTTTAGTTCTGGGGGCCCAGTCGGATTCTTGTACGATCCAACCTGATCGTAACTCAACTATACCCCAAACTCCTAGTGGGGTATACTCAAAGGTACCATCATGCTCCAAGATTACCAACACCGCTGACGGTTCGTGAAATGGACGTCTGGTGCCAAAGATATGGCCTAAAGAAAGTAAAGGGGCGGTAGTGGGCCTGGGTCTGGTCCGACCCGGTCAGACCTCCAGCCTGTTAGGTTTGGCTCGGCCCACTGCGCCCAGCCCAGTGGGCCGCGTCGCCGGTTCAGCTCGGGCTCGGGGCCGGTTCGGATTAGAGAGTGTGGGGCGCGACTTTGTGTCTCGGCCCAGAAGGCTGAGACCGGTTTGGCCAGTGCCGTGAGGGGTGCAGCTCGGGATTCCCTCGCCGTGCGGGCCAGCGCGGTTCAGTCGGGCGCATGGGATGCAGTTGGGCAAGCCGGTGGGGCGCGGCCATGCCGAAAGATTGCCATATAGACCCACAGGTGGACCGGTAGGCAGTAGGGGATGGCGCCACTAGGCCAGCCGGCGGCCGGGCAGGGTGCCAGTCGGGTCGGCGGGCAGCCGGGTAGGCCAGCAGGTTGTCGGGAGACAGCCGGGTGGGCCATCGGGCGGCTGGGAAGCATGCCAGGGAGGCCGCAGGGCGGCCAGGCAGGGTTCCAGGCAGGCCGGTGGGCGGCCGGGCAGGGCGCCAGGTGGGGTGCGGGCTGGCTCGGGGCAGCGGCTCGGCTCTACGAGCGGTATGGCTGGCGGGGGCTCGGTCGGGGCTAGTTTGGCCAGTGGTAGTGCGGAGCGCTGCGGGGGCAGCGCGGATCACGGAGGCCGCGAGTAGCGCGGCCTTTGTCTTCGCCACCTTCATCCCCAGGTTGCTTTGTCGCTATGCCAAATATCATCATAAAAAAGAACGGTGGAGGGGTCGGGCCATGTTGGTCTGGCTTGCACCCTCCACATTTAGGGTAGTAACATTTGGCTCATCAAAAATTAAGAAATATGAACTTCAATTGTTTCACAACCTCCGCAACGAATATTGTCCAACCAAATAAGAGAAAAGTGAAGGTAATATTATTCAAATTGACCCCTACCTTTGTTCATTGTTCGTTGATGAAGTCACAGAGAAGAAGACGGTGTTGTCTCCGTTCTTCACGTCTGCCGCACACTTCCAATCCCGAGCTCGCACATCGGTTGTGAAAGACACTCCACATCGATAAGATCTGAGGAAGGAAGTTGAAGTCGCTCCTCGCCGGAATTCTTCATTCTTCGTTCTTCGTTCTTCATTGGGAGCTTTTCTCTCTTCTCCCAAGTTCCACCAAAAGAGAAATGCCGACCAAAATAATAAGGGATTATGATACCTTATTAATTTGTAGTCACAATATTCAAATTGGATGAAATAATTTAATTGGATCCACCTAATTAATGTGAAGGATTTGGAATAATAAATTATGTGTTGGCTCAAATAATTAAAGGGGAGGTGGTGGCACCATAAATTGTAGAGGAGGTCTAGGGGAACCCCCTCATTAATGAGAGGAGTTGAGAGATTTTCCTCTCCTCCCATTAATAGGGGTCGGGTGGTCCCCACCCCTATTATTCAAATTGGGAGGTTAGGTAGTCTCGGGTGGTCCCCACCACATTAACCCTACATGGGAGGTTGAGGCGTGGTGGTCCCCACCACCATAACCTCCCATGGGAGGTTATGGCCTGGTGGTCCCCCCTTCCAACTTCCACAAGGAGGTTATAGATCCAGTGGGACCCACCTCCAAACACCCACATGGCGTCTCAAATAAAAATATAGTGAAGCTCACTTTATTTTATTATTTTCCCCGAATACCAAAAAACTATCTTTTATTCTCAACCCACATCCATCGAAGTGAAAGTCTCCTTAAGAAAATATCGGCGCTTCGAGTTCAATGGTGTAACACCCCGACCCCAGTTACCCAGAGTCGGTGCATTATTGCATAACATTGGCATGATCACAAAATATCAAGTCTCGAAAGACCGATTAGTTTAGTAGCCTTGGAAACACTAGATACATTGATAAGTCTTACATTACATCATAAAGTCAACAACACTACAACCACATCTTGTCTTCATATCCTTTAATACTATCCCTGCAGGTCATTCATAATATACTTCTTCACATCCTGGAAAAATTAAAACATTGAAAGGGGTGAGCTCAGATGCTCAGTAAGGATAACAATATAGAGGAAGCTTTCATAAATAAACAAAAACATTTAAGGAAATGTATAACTAAAACAAAAGACTATTAAACTTGAACTTAAACATAATATGGTAAAATTAAAATGAGATAATGCCATTTACTTATTCACATGGATATTCTACTGGTCAAATAATCACATGAAATATAAATAACAACTTTCATAATGATGTAATGCATAATGCCAGACTATCATAACCACGTAGCCAAGGCCTCATGCCAATACTATAAATAATATTTTTTCAAGTCCTTGTACCAAGACACTAGTTTGTCTCGTTAGACCTGCCGATGCATCGAGGAGCTATAGCGGGCTCTACCCGTCACTTATTAAGTCCAATGCATTCCTCATATGAACAGGTCTAAACATATCATAATCCATAACATAATCATATCACATAAAACATGAATAAAGGAAACATAACATTTACACATTTCAATCACAAGAAATCAATACAACACATTGATATAATAAAAAAACACTTTCAAAACCTTTTTCAATACCAAAATAAAAGAAAATTAAATCTTGGTATTTATTTTTCGTTTAAAAAAAGTTATGTCTTGTAGAGGAAGCCGAAACTCAAATAATGGTCACGGCGGCATAGAAGTCGTTGTTGCCGCATACGCACAACAAAAAAAACATTCCATTTTGTTATTTAGTAAAATACTTCGTATAAAAAATATTCCTTTTGAATAAACGTAAAACTCAAGGGGGTTTATACACCGTATAAAAGAAAGTTGTGTATAAAATAAAATATGCCTCAATGAAAGGAGATTGAGACAAAGTCCCTTAAAAAGATCATTTTTTTAAATAAAATAGATCTATTATGTGTATTCACTATAAGTACACATAAAGAAATTACAAATAAAAGATAGGGCATAATAATATAATGACATAATTAGAAAGTAGGAGATCAACCCAAAGAATGGAAATTGGGTTAAGAAGTTCCCTTACGTCGTGTCTCACTTGACTCGATCATTCTTTAACCTCCTAAATAATAAACTAGATTTAATTTATAATTTCTTAAAAACATTTTTCAAGTTTATTATTCATTTTATATCACTTATTAACATGTTATGAACATTATGTAATTATTTATGTAAATAACGGTCGTTTTGTCGATCTTTCGTACTTGAGTCAAAAATAAACTTCTTATAATTACAAGTTGTTCATGTGGTAAAATATCCATTATATCCATAATTATATTCATGATTTAGATATCATATATATCATATATATCCAGTATATACATTCATTCATAATATTATATAACATTTAGAGATAAGAAATGAAATGCACCGTTCATGGAGATGGTAAGCCGTACGTACGCATGAACGCTACTTTCATTTCTATTTAGTATTTAATGAAATGAAATCATAATGATATAAAGTTTTATTATAATTCTAGTATAATATCATATATAATATCATTTACTCAATCCTTTATACGTCCCACATATGGCACTAACGATTCAAATCACTTTGAGGGGGCGGTAGTCCGCACTTCCTAAAATGAAATTATCGTGTTTACCAATAATGGAAATCATAAAGGTATGCCATAAATGAGAAATACAGAAGAATAAGGAAAAAATAAACATAATATATATCATATATAAATATAGTTACATCTTAATGGCCACCATGAGAGGTGTTAAAAGAATATTGAATAATCATCGTTTCATGGGGCAGTATTTCGCCACCCACAGAAACAGTATATTCATTTACCATTAGATGAAGGTGTGTGAAAGTGTAAATAAAATCCTTCTCGTAAAAAAATTATAGTATATTGAATATACTGGTGTTATTACAAAATAAAGTAATAAAAAGATTTTAGGGGGTTGGAGAAGTAAAATAAAACAAAAGAACACAAGAGAAGACATTACCTTAAAATCGAGTAACTCTTTTTGATTTGAGACAAAGGATTCCATGGAAAGACTTTTGTCCAAAGTGAGGCTTCTAGGAGTAATCTAGAGAAGTTTAGAGAGTATTTTGGCAGAGTTTGGCCAATCCAATTGTCTTTTAAGGTGTGAATAAGGTGGTAGTGGTGGGGTCCTTTTATAAGGGGAGAGGAGGGGCACTCTTGGAAAGTCATGAAATGTTACATTATTATGAAATTGTTTTCGGATTTTAAAGGTCCCACAATTATATATTTCGAATATAAGGTGATAATGGTTCTAAATATTCTCACCCATTAGGTTTTTGACAAGTGTATGTTTTAGATTTTACATTATCTACTCATTTTATTTAAATTGTTAATTAATGAGGTAATCACTGCATCATCATTTTGTCATAAAACAATTAATATATCTAATGTCTAAAAATCATTAAAAAATTATCATGATGTAGGAATTATTTTTATCTATCCAATGAATATTTATAGTCAAAAAGTTAACTTATATAACCCCATGTAATAATTTATTTAGTAAAACAACACATGTTTCTGACAATTTTATTTTTACTTTAAATAAAAAGTTATTAATGTCATTTTCTTACCAAAGTGGATCCATGGGGTCCCTAAGTTGACCCATGGATTTTCTTGGTCGTCCATGACTCATCCAATAATGGTAGGGCAAGTGTAAAGGTATTTTCATATTTTTATAATATCATTTTTACCTTAAATT
The DNA here is from genome assembly GCA_963277665.1 of Viscum album. Lineage (NCBI taxonomy): Eukaryota > Viridiplantae > Streptophyta > Magnoliopsida > Santalales > Viscaceae > Viscum > Viscum album. The sequence continues at coordinate 9,534,851 of CAUJRU010000001.1, forward strand.
TCACTAATTACCTTTAATCACGATGAATAAAACTCAAAAGTTACTATTCACCAAAAAATTATTTTAATCCCATTGAACCACATTTTACATTATAATGACAACCATGTATGTCGGATTTTTGAAATTCAATTCATAGAAGTGGTAAAGTTTCATTTAAACGAAAAATCAGTTTTTTAACTTCCACTTAGTGGTTTCACTATTCATCAAAAATTGAAGTTTTTCAGAACAATGCCAAAATTTCACCCAAAGCTATAATTGATTTTCCGAATTCAAAAATGATGTCTATTTTAAAAAATTCCAAACATATAAGTTGAATTAATTAATTTTATAATTAATTCCAGTTGTCACAACAAATAGAGAGTTTTTAAGAAACAATATATACAAAAGATTGACAATTGTTTATGTCCAATTACAAAGTGAAATTAATTCTAATGACCACCATTGGATAAAATGGTAAAAATATATTCTAATTATACTTTAAAACCACTCAATAGTATAATTTATCACTATAAAGTATTTTGATTAAAATTTTTGTTTTTAAGTATTTTTCATTATTCATAAAAAATTGGAAGTTCTCAGAAAATTACAAAAAAATCAACTTAGGATAATTTTGATATTACGAATAAAAAAATGAAGTCCATTTTGAAATATAAAATTTATATAATTTCAAAATGTGGGTATTACTATTCATTATGGCTACTTTGATTGGTTTTGGTGTGTTAGAACTCGAGGTTGCATACAATACACGCTGCTCTATTTTTCAAAGAGAAGTGTACCATGGAAGCTTGGGATGATACATTCTCCCCTCCTTTAATAGATTGCATCCTCGCAATTTGAAATTTTTCTTTGAATATAAAAGGATGAAAATATAAAATACCTCTGTGGAAAACCCACATCGAAAATAAGGTTAATAAAAATATAACTTTAAAAGAAAGAAAGAGAAGTACAAAAGTCACCCGAGATAGCCAATACTAGGATTCTATGAAAACAAGGATATGGAGGAAAAACAAACCATTAAGGTCTGATGGAGAGTTTTATAAAACAGGATTAAGAGAAAGTTTAACTACAAGAAAATCACAAACTTGTGATTTGTTAAATGATCATTGATTCCCTAGTAGGAAAAGTTAACCGACAACGTTTTTGTTTTAAGTTGCCTTTCATAAAGTTGAGGAATTTATTTAGAAGATTTACTAAGAACGTAAGGAAATATACATACTTGTCATTTAGACTTTCATTCTTTAATAAATTTTCACCACAAACCCATCTTTCACTCAAAAAGATAATAGAACTCAAAAATATTATATTTATCCTAATCTTATAAGGTTCCAAATATTAACACATACCATTTAGATTAGGAATACTATTTTGTAATAACCAGGGACTTCCTGTAGTCTAGTGGTAGGTTATAAAGGCATGTCGCACTATGGTTGTGGGTTCGATTCCTAAAGCTTTGTCCGACGCGACGGGTTATCCCCCGACCTGCAGGTTATCCTTTTCCTAAAACTATAGTATTATAATATTCTAAAAATAATCTTCATAAATGTTTTAACCTTAAACAATACTACCCAAAGTTCAACTTAATCCATTCCAACCTTTATAGTTATCCAAAATACCTCGGTCCAGACTTTTTCGAAAAGGTCTCTAAATTCCAAAATCAATTGTATCATCAGATTCCTCAAACAAAGTAAAGCTTATCTTATTGTCACATACAAAAATATTATTACCTTCATCATTTGAAAACCATAATGAAAACAACAAGTATTGCAGTACAATCATTATATATATCACATTATTATTATAACTACAGTATAATCCTTGAGTCCAAAAGCACCAATACATTAATTATTCCACTTCAACTGTAGTAACAGCATAAGATTTTCCTTGATCTCTTGGCCTTTTCTGAGGTAAGTTTCCCTGACGCTTAGGACATTCATTTGCATAATTCCACATTTCCCTACAATTGTAGCATTCAACATTGATAGCCTCTTTCTTTCCCTTGCAATCACGAGCCTGGTGACCTTTTTCTCCACATTTATAACAAACTCTCATTCCTTTTAGGCAAGTACCGGGGTGATTCTTCCCACAATTATTGCATAATGGAAAATCCTTCATTCCATTTTTCCCTTTATCTGTCTCTTGTTCCACCGTTCACTTCTTCTCTTGCTTTACTTTATTGTCATGTGATTTAGAGAATTCCTTTTCTGTCTTGATATCACATGAGACAATATATTCATACGACGAGAAAGATTGTGATACTTAAACTTGACAGAGAAATGGTTTTAACCCGTCAAATAAATGATTAATCTTACTTCTTGGGTTACGTGTATAATCTGCAGCATGCCTTGCCAACCTTGAAAAGTTAGCCTCATACTTTGCGACATTATCTTCCTCCTTCTGCCTCAGACTTAGAAATTGCCTTTCTATATCTGCCCGATGGTCATGCGGAAAGTATTTTTCTAAGAAAATTTCCTTAAACTCCCTCCATTCCATACTTGATACTTCTTCATCTTCCTTTGTGTTTTGAATTAGTGACCACCATTGATCGGCATCTCCAGTGAGGCGGTAAACTTCCATGAAAACCTTCTCCTGTTCGCTACTCCCCAAGGCATGGAATATTTTCTCTAAGGAGTTTATCCATTTCTCATCTACTAATGGATTTTTACCCCCATTAAATTTTGGTGGTTGTTGCCTCATGAAGCGGTCTAACATTGATCCTCCACATTGCGGATCAGGGTTCTCTATACGAGTAAGGTTATTATTCATAACCCGAGTGAGTTTCCCCAGTATGGTGATAACCTTATCAACACCAATTGTATCACCAACTCCATTATAATTATCTTGAGAAGGAGAGAAATCCCTACATGGAGTGCATGAATTGATACGGTTTCCATTCCTCCCACAAGGCACCATTTCTAAACAATGGCATAAACTAGTTTAGTTTATGAATCAAAATACATAATTCCATACTTGTAAAACACTTAACCTAAATTGAACTATAAACATAAAAATGTTTTCTTTGAGAAAGCATATACTCATAAATCCTTCATAATGGTTTGTAAAGAAAATGAGAATTATCCTAAGCATATCCCTCGGGAGTGTCATAACCAAGAGTGCAGCAAGGCCCGTTGTCGTGTACCAGTTCCCGTTTTGAGTCTATCTCAAAGAGGTGTTTTCGGGTTTTACCCCTAGGTACATCTGTACCAGAGCAACCTCTACCTGCTCGTATCCAGACAGGGATTTATTTCTCAGAAACTCACAAAATAACTATAATACCAAAATTCTAGGAAGTTCTTCTATACTAATCCTCAAAGTCCATCTTAGGGCTATGTGCTCTAATCAGAGTTTATCTAAATCTGGCTTCCAAGGTTAGTACTAAGCTGCCGATGATACCAACTGTAACGCCCCGATCCCAGTTACCCAGAGTCAGTGCATTATTGCGTAACATTGGCATGATCACAGTAGATCAAGTCTCTAAAGACCGATTATTTTAGTAGCCTTGGAAACACTAGATACATTCATAAGTCATACATAACATCATAAAGTAAAACAAAACTACAACAACATCTTGTCTTCATATCCCCTCATTATATCCCTGCAGGTCATTCATAATATACTTCTTCACATCCTGGAAAAATTAAAACATTAAAAGTGGTGAGCTCAGATGCTCAGTAAGGATAACAATATATCGGAATATTTCATAAATAAACAAAAACATTTAAGTCAATGTATAACTAAAACAAAATCATTTTAAACTTGAACATCAACATAATACGGAAAAATTAAAATGAGATAATGCCATTTACTTATTCACATGGATATTCTACTGGTCGAATAATCACATACAATATCAATAACCACTTTCATAATGATGGAATGCATAATTCCAAACTATCATAACCACGTATCCAAGGCCTCGTTCCAAGACTACAAATAAGATTTTCTCAAGTCCTTGTGCCAAGACACTAGTTTGTCTCGTGAGACCTGTCGATGCATCGAGGAGCTATAGCGGGCTCCAACCGTCACTTATTAAGTCCAATGTATTTTTCATATGAACAGGTTTAAATATATCATAATCCATAACATAATCTTATCACATAAAACATGCATAAAGGAAACATAAGATTTCCACATTTCAATCATAAGATATCAATAAAACACATTGATATAATAAAAAACACTTTCAAAACCAATTTCAATACCAAAATAAAAGAAAATTAAAGCTTGGTATTTATTTTTCGTTTAAAAAAAGTTATGGATTGTAGAGGAAGCTGAAACTCAAATAATGGTCATGGCGGTAGAGTAGTCGTTGTCCCCGCATACGCATGACAAAAAAACATTCCCTTTTGTCGTTTAGTAAAACGCTTCATATAAAAAGATTCATTTTGAATAAACGTAAAAGTCAGAGGGGTTTATAAACCGTATAAGAGAAAGTTGTGTATAAAATAAAACATGCATAAATGAAAGGAGATTGAGACGAAGTCCCTTAGAACGATCATTTTTTAAAATAAAATAGATCTATTATGTGTATTCACAATAATTACACATAAAAAAAATACAAATACAAGATAGGACATAATAATATAATGACATAATTTTAAAGTAGGAGATTAACCCAATGAATGGAAATTGGGTTAAGAATTTCCCTTACCTCGTGTCCGACTTGACTCGATCGTTCTTTAACCTCCTGAATAATAAACTAGAGTAATTTATAATTGCTTAAAAACCTATTTTAAGTTTATTATTACTTGTATATCACTTATTACCGTGTTATGAACATTATGTAATTATTTATGTAAATAACGGTCGTTTTGTCGATCTTTGGTACTTGAGTCAAAAATAAACTTCTTATAATTACATGTTGTTCATGTGGTAAAATATCCATTATATCCAGAATTATATTCATGATTTAGATATCATATATATCATATATATCCAGTATATACATTCATTCATAATATTACGTAACATTTAGAGGTAAAAATGAAATGCACCGTTCATGGAGTCGGTAAGTCGTACGTACGCATGAACGCTACTTTCATTTCTATTTCGTATTTAATGGAATGAAATCATCATGATATAAAGTTTTATTATAATTATAGTATAATATCATATATAATATCATTTACTCCATCCTTTATACGTCTCACATATGGCACTAACGATTCAAATCACTTTGAGGGGGCGGTAGTCTGCACTTCCTAAAATGAAATTATCGTGTTTACCCATAATGGAAATCATAAAGGTATGCCATAAATGAGAAATACAGAAGCATAAGGAAAACATAAAAATAATATATATCATATATAAATATAGTGACATCTTAATGGCCACCATGAGAGGTGTTAAATGAATATTGAACAATCATAGTTTTGTGGGGCAGTATTTCGCCACCCACAGAAACAGTATGTTCATTAACCATTAGACGAAGGTGTGTAAAAGTGTAAATCAAATCCTTTTCATAACAACATCCTAGTATATTTAAGATACTGTTGTTGTTACAAAATAAAGTAATAAAAAGATTTTAGGGGGTTGGAGAAGCAAAATAAAACAAAAGAACACAAGAGAAGACATTACCTTAAAATCTGGTAACTCTTTTTGATTTGTGCCAAAGGCTTCCATGGGAAGACTTCTGCCCAAATTGAGGATTCTAGGAGTAGGAGAGGTAAGTTGAGAGAGTATTTGGGTAGATTTTTTCCGATCCAAATGGCTTGGAAGGTGTGAATAAGGTGGTAGTGGTGGGGGCCTTTTATAAGGGGAGAGGAGGGGCACTCTTGGAATGTCATGAAATGTTACATTATTATGAAATGATTTTCAGATTTTAAAGGTCCCAAAATTAAATATTTCAAAGATAAGGTGATATGTCTTAAAAATATACTCACCAAATAGGTTTTTGACAAGTTTAAGTCTTAGAGTTTACATTATCTTTTCATTTTATTTAAATCATTAATTAATGTGGTAATCGCTGCATCATCATTGTGTCATAAAAAATTTAATTTATTTAATGTCTAAAAATTATAAAAAAATTATCATCATGTAGGAAATATTTTTATCTTTCCAATGAATATTTATATTCGAAACGATAACCTATATAACCCCATGTAATAATTGTTTTAGTAAAACAACATATGTTTGTGACAATTTTATTTTTACTTTAAATAAAAAGTTATTAATGTCATTTTCTTACCCAAGTTGCTCCATAAGGTCTCCAAGTTGACCCATGGATTTTTGTGGTTGGAAATGACTCATAGAATAAGTGTAGGATAAGTTTAGAGGTATTTTCATATTTTTATAATATCATTTTTACCTTAAATTTCACTAATTACCTTTAATCGCGATTAATAAAACTTAAAAGTTACTATTCACCAAAAAATTATTTTAATCTCATTGAACCACATTTTACATCCTAATTACAACCATGTTTTCAGATTTTTGAAATTCAATTCATTGAATACGTAAAGTTTCATTTAAAAGAAAAATTAGTTTTTTAACTACCACTAAGTGGTTTCACTATTCATCAAAAAATGATGTTTTTCAGAACAATGCCAAAATATCACCCTAAGCTATAATTGATATTCCGAATTCAAAAATGATGACTATTTTAAAAAATTCCAAACATATAAGTTTCATTAATTAATTTTATAATTAATTTTCACTATCACAACAAATAACGTGTTTTTAAGAAACAATATATATCAAAAGATTGACAATTGTTTATGTCCAATTTCATTGTGAAATTAATTATAATGACCACCATTGGATAAAATGGTAAAAATATATTTTAATTATACTTTAAAACCAATCAATAGTATAATTTATCACTATAAATTATTTTGATTAAAAAAGTTTTTTTTAAGTATTTTTCACTATTCATAAGAAATTGGAAGTTCTCATAAAATTACAAAAAATTCAACTTAGGATTATTTTGATTTTCCGAATACAAAAATGAAGTCCATTTTGAAATATAAAATTTATATAATTTCAAAAAGTGGTTATTACTATTCATAACGGCTACTTTGATTGGTCGCGGTGTGTTAGAACTCGCGGTTGCGTACAATACACGCTGCTCTATTATTCAAAAAGAAGCGTACCATGGATGTTGGGGTGTTACAAACGGTGTGTTCAGATTTCAATTCCAAGCATCGGTTCAAAAGTTATAAAAAACCCGCTCGTAAGTTTATTGAACTTAACTGAACAAAACATCAGAAATTTATTCTGGGAAAACCAGGCCTCAGAATCATGCGCCGTCCATTTTTGCGGACTCGTAAAATGCCCATCTATTTATGAAAAAAAAATCCACGGAATTTCTGTTTCATTACATTATCCGCACCTTAGGGATTTACATCCATGTAAGCTACAACTCAAACTAAGGGAACAAGTGGGGGGTACTGAGCATGCATCTGAGCCTCCCACTCCCATGTGCTCTCCTGGAGTTCCCATGCTTCCAGCGAACGCACAACAGAGGTATCGACCATCCACATAGGACCCGCTCCTGTAGATTCTCAGTCTCCACTGGAACATCCTTGAAAGTCTCCCCATCGTCAACTTCTATCTCTCCATGGTTGATGATGTGATAAGGGTCATGCACGTATTTCCTCAGCTGAGATACGTGGAAGACGGCGTGCACCTAATGCAACTAAGGTGGAAGAACTAAGCAGTAAGCCACCTCGATAACTCTGCTGAGGACCTGAAGAGGTCTGATGAACCTCAGAGATAACTTCCCATATCATCCAAATCATCGTAGTCCTCATCGATGTGAGACCTGTAGAAAGATGTGGTCACCATCCTCGAATTCCAGAGCTCTCCGTCTCCTGTCAGCATTTGACTTTTGTCTACTCTGTGCAGTTTTCATCCACTTCTGGATGATCTACACCATCTCTATGGTAGCTTGTACCATCTCTGGACCCACTAGTGATGACTCCATAGGGTTAGTCTAGAACAAAGGTGATCTACAAGGTCATTTGTATAACGCCTCAAAAGGTGTCATCCCAATAGTGGAGTGATAGCTATTTTTGTATGAAAACTCCACCAAAGGTAAGTGATCCTCCCAGATTCAACCAATGTTGTGTACACAAGCACGCATCATGTCCTCGAGGGTTTGAATGGTCTGCTCAGTCTGTCCATCCATCTTCGGATGGAAGGCGGTGCTCAGAAGAAGTTGCGTCATGAAAGACTCCTACAACCCCTTCAATATCTAGGAATTAAACCGTTTTTCATGATCAGAGAAAATAAAACAAGGTACTCCATGTATCTGCGCAATCTCCTGCACATAGAGGCATCTCAATCTCTCTACTGAACCCTGCTCTCTGATCGATAGGAAATGGGCTGACTTGGTAAGTCAATCAACGATCACCCAAATCGATTCATGACCCCCTAGATGTACGTGGAAGTACCGTCACGAAGTCCATGGATATCCCATCCCACTTCCACTTTGGAACCTCTAAAGGATGAACCAAGCCCGCTGGTACCTGGTGCTCTGCCTTCACTTGCTTACAAGTGAGATACCAAGAGATAAACTCTACAACTGCCTTCTTCAACCCCAGCCACCAGTGCTGTCATCGAAGATCCTTGTACATCTTTGCCACTCATAGATGTACTGCTAAAGGGGATGTGTGGAACTCCCTCAACACTTCCTCCTAAAGTGACACTGGTACCTTATTACGCCCTCTAAAGAGGATGACGTGCTCACCACCTTTAGAAAATCTATCAGGTGCTTTCTTTGTGGATATCTGAGCACATCATGTCTTGTAGTCAACGTCCCCATGTTGTGCCTCCCTAAATCACTGAAGAAGTGGGGGAGTGACTGTAAGGGGCTAAAGGAAAGATGCTCCATCTCTATCCACAAAGGATATCTGCAAAGTGGCTAGTTGATCTGTCGCCTCACCTAGCGGTTGTATACCAGATCTCCTGCTGAGTGCATCTGCTGCAATATTCCCCTTTCCAGGGGTATAGAATTTCTCAAAGTCATAGTCTTGGAGTAACTCATTCCATCGTCGTTGTCTCAAGTTTAGGTTCTTTTGAGAGAAGATATACCTAAGACTCTTGTGATCAGAGTACACGGTAAAACGTTCTCCCATCAGATAGTTTCGCCAAATCTTCAAGGTAAATACCACTGCTGATAACTCCATGTCATGGGTAGCGTAGTTCTGCTCATACTGTCTCAGCTGCCAAGAACCATATGCGATCACTACTCTCTCCTGCATTAGGACACACCCGTGTCTAGTCCCTGATGTGTCGTAGTAGACTACGTATCCTACGCCTTCTTATGGAAGCCTCAAGAAGGGGGCACTAGTCAGCCTCTACCTCAGCTCCTGAAAGCTCTACTAGAATCTCTCCAACCACACGAAGGGTTTCCCCTTCTTCATTAAGGCTAATAGTGGTGTTGAAACTCTGGAGAAGTCTGGAACGAACCTCTGGTAGTAACTAGCCAAACCCAGGAAACTTCGTACCTCCATCACACTCCAGGGTGGATTACAAGAAAGTACCACCTCAATCTTCACTGGATCCACTGCTACTCCAGCCTCTGAGATGACGTGTCCCAAGAAGTGAAACCCTCGGATCCAAAACTAGAAATTCGAGAGATTTCGATAAAGCTGGTGCTCTTGGCGGGTGTCTAGTAATACCTAAAAATGGTAGGCATGCTCCTCTTCAGTTGTCGAGTTGATCAGAATGTCATCGATGAAGACTACGACAAAGAGATCGAGGTAAGTCTAGAAAATCATGTTCATGACTCCCATGAACACTGTTGGAGCCTTGATTATGCTGAAAGTATTAACCAATATCTCATAGTGGCCGTACCTACATTTTAAGGCCGTCTTCTGCACATCCTCATCTTGAACTTTGAGCTAGCGATAGCCTGATCTGAGGTCTATCTTCAAGAACCATTGTGCTCCCTTTAGATAATTAAAGAGGTCGTCAATCCTCGGGAGTGGGTATTTGTTCTTCACGGTCACCTGGTTCAGCTGACGGTAGTGAACACAAATCCTCAAGCTTCCATCCACCTTCTTGGAAAATAGAATTGGGGCTGCCCAAGGAGAAACACTAGGCCGGATGAATCCCTTCCCCTACAAGTCCTCTAACTATACACATAGCTCGCGAAGCTCCACAAGAGCCATCTGATAGGCTGGTATAGATATCGGTGTTGTCCTGTGGTATAGTTCAATGTAGAAGTCCACCTCTCTATGAGATGGTAGTCGTGGAACATCATCATGGAAAACATCCGTGTATTAGTCCACCACAACAGGATAGCTCGGACTCTCCACATCAACTGTTCCGAGGGTAAGGAAGGAAAACTAATGAGTGATCGGCTTCTCCTTCCTCCGAGTAAGTCTGTCATGTGCTCCAAAGGCTCCCTTCTCGCTGGTGAAGGTAAACCTGGTCCCATCCGTGTGGACACACTGCACTTTTCACCTAATACAGTTAATATAAGAATGGACTTTAGATAATCAGTCCATACCCAAGATGACGTCGTAAGGCCTCGACGCCACAACTAGGAGATTCCAGCCAATGTTATCGCCTCCTAGAGTAAGCTCACACTGCCAGCACTAGTGCGTAATTGTCAAGTATGCTCCCATAGGAGTCTCTAGATGTAAGGATCGGTCCAATAGCTCCGTCGGATTCTTTGAGCTCCGAACGAGGGAAGTTCCAATGAAAGAATGATTGGAACCTATGTCTATAAGAACTGCAGCAAAGGTGGAGTAGACATATATCATACCGCGAATCATCTCCAGAGTTCCATGATCGTAAGCCTCAGCTGCCTGGAGCTGAGCTCTCCCATGTCCACCTGCTCCCTGCAGTCAAGGTGGACCTCCTGGTTGTGGCGGCGGTAACACCTCGAAACATCGTCCACCGCCAGCTGTATGACCAACTCTTCTGCCACATCTACCTGCTCCATGAGGACTGCCTCAATCGAATCTATGTCTCTGCCTGGGTGGTCCTTTAACCATCTACTGATCATCCAAATAGCGGGTCAGACAGTCACGAGCCATGTGACCCTTCCCGCCGCATTTGTAACGCTACCCACTCCTGGCATGTCTGGCTCTGTCTCTAGTGCCCCGCATAACTGATCCTGAGTCACGCGGTCGTCCACCTATAGGTCTGGTCCTCTTGGACCACTACAACATCTGTCTACTTCCAGTTGTAGAAGACTTTGCTGTATGTCGACCAGTGGTGTGTCTCGTTGCTGGAGACTGCTCGTCAAGGAAACTCTTCACTAAGGGGGCTCTCTCCAACACCCCATCCTGCATCAGGATGCTGAGGGAGATCATCGAAGCCCTGATCTCTCACCTGATCCCCTGCTCGAAGGTCCAGGCCCTGAAGAATGGGTCTCATACCATATCTGTTGAGTAGCGTGATAGGTCGGTGAACCTTGCTGAGTACTGTGCCACCATCATGCTTCCCTCCAACAGGTGAAGTATCTCCGGTATCCGCACTTCACGTAGGGTGGCTGGGACAAACTCTGCCTGAAACTGGATCTCAAAGTCCACCCAGAGTAGTGTAGCCTCGTCATGCACCGGGAGCATCAGGCTCTACCATCTTCCTGAAACTTCTTGAAGTAGACTCTAGGCAGAGATCAGCATAAGGTTAGCTGGTGTCACTACCAGTCTGAAGACTCTCACCACATCCTCCATCCAATCCTCAGCTACCTGCGGGTCCGTCTCTACCCTGAACCTGAGCGGCCTCTGGCGCTGGAACTCGTGAAACGTGCTCAAGTGGAGTACATCATCTACTACTGGGGTTGGTGGCATCGGTGGCCCAATGGGTAGTGGTACCATTTGTGCCTCTGCTGGAAGAGGGTCCTTCATCAAGGCCTCATCGCTCTGTGGTCTATCTGCATGTACAACTCGTGGGACTCTAGCAGGTCGTCCACGGGGAGGCATCTTGAAAGAAACATATGTGACACAGTTAAATATTATACTTGGTGAGATATCCTGGTTGAGATGACTTAAAGACAACTTTTGAAAACAAACACACAATCAGTGTTTTTGTGCACTAAGTCGGAACAGTAGTCATGGTCCTGGTGTATGGATACATCGATAGTCGTACCAACAGTGGACTCCCTGAACTGAAAACCACACTCAATACACTTAATACTATTGCTTCACAGAAAACATCAGAGTCCTAATTTCTGTGGTAGAACCAACTCCTCTGATACCAATTTGACACGACCCGTCCCACGGGGCCTGTGCCCTGACTACCCAAAGCCCGGCTTCCATATGCCAGGGGATGGCGACTAGCACCAAACATGTAACTCCATAAATCTGGGAAGGAATTGCCTTTATAACTGTAAACACACACAATAGAGCACACAGATGAATACAAAACACTACGTAAAACTCTATAACAAGAGAGTGCTAAAAAGTAATGGGGATGGAAATATAGGCCCAAATGTAAAGTACAAGTACAACTGAAAAGGGAAAAATAGGTGAAAGGAGAAAAGGAGCTCCTGGATCGTCCACCACAGAACCTACCTGAAGGGTTGGTACAGATATCCTCCACAGTACTCCGCGTCCTTCTATATCTTCCGTGTACTATCACACAATATGTTCCACCTCCGGGTACCGTCCAGTCTCGATACACTCAGCCTCAGTCTGCGTTGTCCGTCGCCTGCAACCAACACAATGAGGTGTGGGCATAGCCCGTGCTGGGGTGAGTATAATGATACTCAGTAGGGACCCCGAGACCCCCAAGGTCTCACAAAATACAACAAGGATAACCCACAAAGTATGAAATCAACAGAAAACCCTACTTAGGTATATGCCCACACATATACCTAAGTTATCAAGTAATCCATCTCAATCATGAGGTAAATACAAAAGTTACTGACTCAGGTCAACCAATATTTGTATTCACATTATCGAAACCATGGCTGCTGGAGAACTCCTCCTCCATCGAGTACAGTGGGCCATCCTCAACACCAAGGAACTTCCCACTAACCTTGGACAGTTGGCGTAATCCTCCTGTTGAGTACTGTGGGTCTGCTGCATCACAAAGGGGCTCCCCACCATGGGTCTGCCGCATCACCAAGGCACTCCCCCTTGTAGTCTACTGAGGTACTCCTCCTGTTGAGTACCGTGGGTCTGCCGTGACACCAAGGCGCTCCCCACTGTCGGTCTGCCGTGACACCAAGGTGTTCCCCACTAGGCTAGTCAAGTCACTCCAAGTCAAATTGGTTAGCATTCATCAGATCTCATCCAGCTACTAGGTCTCTGCACTATGCTCGCACGTCATCGGAAGGATCCGATCCACGAGCTACAGGTCGATACTACAACTATCACGAAGTCCCACGTAGAAGTATCTCAAAGGTCTTCCACATCATAGGGGTCTCAACGCAACAGACGGTGCGTCAATCGGACGTCTGATCTCTGAGTTATTAAACTTTTAGTCCCGGGGGCCCGGTTGGATTCATACACGATCCAACCTGACTGTAACTCAACTATACCCCGAACTCCTAGTGGGGTATACTCAAAGGTAGTGTCACACTCCATGATTACCAGTGCCGCTGGCAGTTCGTCAAACGGACTTCCGATACAAAAGATATGTCCAAAAGGAAGTAAAGGGGCGGTAGTGGGCCCGGGTCCAGTCCGACCCGGTCAGACCTATTAGGTCTGGCCTGACCCATTGGGTAGTCCAGCCTGTTAGGTTCAGCCCGGGATCAGGGCCGGTTCGGCCCGGAGCTCGTGGGGTGCAGCTCGACGTCTCGGCCCGGTTGGCCGAGACCGGTGCGGCCAGCGCCGCGAGGGGCGCAACACGGGCGGCACGGGGCACGCGAGCCAGCACGGTTCGGTCGGGAGCATGGGAATCATCCGAGAAGGCCGGAGGGAAGGCCGGCGGGGCGCGACCAGGCCAGTAGGCGGCCAGGTAGACTGGCGGGAGGGCCGGATGGCGGCCGGGCATGGCGCCAGGTAGGCCGGCGGGCAGCCGTGCAAGGCGCCAAGCGGGCCAGCGAGTAGGCCAGCAAGCGGCCAGGCAGGCAGGAGGGTAGCTGGGCAGGGCACCAGGCGGGCTGAACGGCGACTGGGCAGGGGGCCAGGCGGGGCGAGGGCTGGCTCAGGGCATCTGCTCAGCTCTGCGAGTGATGCGATCAGTGGGGGCTCGGCCGGGTTTCGTTTGGCCGGTGGTGGTGCGGAGCGCTGCAGGGGTGGCATGGATCACAAAGGTCGCAGGTAGCGCAACCTTTATCATCACCACCTTCGTTTCCTCGTTGCTTTGTTGCCATGCCGAAGATCATTATAAACAAGAACAGATGAGGGTTCAGGAAATGTTGGTTTGGCCCTCACCCTCTGCATTTAAGGTGGTAACAATTGGCTCATCAGGACGTAAGAAAGATGAACTTAAATTTTTTAACAACCTCCACAATGATTCCTTTCCAACCTAAGAAGTTAAAAAGGAAGGTAATAATATTAAAATTAACCCCCTGCCTTTGTTCGTCGTTCGTCGACGGAGTCTCGGGGAAGAAGACGGTGTTTTCGTCATTCATCGCGTCTGCCGCACACATCCAATCCTGAGCTCGCACGTCGTTTGTGGAAGACGCTCCACATCGGTAGGATCTGAATAAGGAAGTCAAAGTCTCTCCTCGTTGGCGTTATTCGTTCTTTGTTATTTGTTATTTTTTGGGTGTATTTCTCTCTTCTCCAAAGTTCCACCAAATTTGCAATGCCAACCTAAATAATAATATATTTTGATACCTTATTAATCCCTTGGCACAATATTCAAATTGGATGAAATAATTTAGTTGGCTCCACCTAATTAATGTAAAGGATTTGGCATAATAAATTATGTGTTGGCTCAAATAATTAAAGGGGAGGTGGTGGCACCATAAATCGTAGAGGAGGTCAAGGGGATCACCCTCATTAATGAGTGGAGTTGAGAGATTTCCCTCTCCTCCCATTAATAGTGGTCGGGGGTGCCCACACCTGTTATTCAAATTGGGAGGTTATGTGGTCTCGTGTGGTAACCACCACATTAACCCCACATGGGAGGTTGAGGCGTGGTGGTCCCCACCACCATAACCTCTAATGGGTGGTTATGGCCTGGTGGCCCCCACTTCCAACTTCCACAATGAGGTTATGGATCCAATGGGACCCACCTCCAAACACCCACATGGTAGCTCAAATAAAAATAAAGTGAAGCTCTCTTTATTTTATTATTTTCCATGAAAACCCAAAATCTAACTTTTATTCTCGGCCCACTGTCATCGAAGTGAAAGTCTCCTTAAGAGAATATCTGCACTGCGAGTTGAAAGGTTTCCTCGGATTTCAATTCTGAGTTCCGGTTCAAAAGTAATAAAAAACCCGCTCGTACGTTTACTGAACGTACCTGAACAAAAAATTAGCAATTGATTCTAGGCACACCGGAACTTGGAATCATGCGCCGTCAATTTTCACGGACTCATAAAATTCCCATGTATTTAAGAAAAAAATCAATGAAATTTCTGGGTCTTTAAATTATCCCCACCTCAGGGGTTTACGTCCCCATAATCTACAACTCAAACTAAGGGAACAAGTGGGGGTACTGAGCACGCATCTGAGCCTCCTGCTCCCATGTGCTCTCCTAGAGGTTCTCATGTTTCCAACGAACGTGCACCAGAAGTATCGACTGTCCACGTATGACTCACTCCTGTTGATCCTAAATCTCCACTATAACCTCTGTGAAAGTTTCCCCATCGTCGATGTCCATCTCTCCATGGTCGATGATGTGAGAAGGGTAGTGCACGTATTTACTCAACTGAGATACGTGGAAGAAGTCGTGCACCAGGTGCAACTAAGGTGGAAGAGCTAAGTGGTAAGCCAACTCACCAACTCTACTGAGGACCTAAAAAGGTCAAATGAATCTCAGAGATAACTTTCCTCCTCAGCCAAATCTCCATAATACTTATCTAGGTGAGACCCATAGAAAGACGTGGCCACCATCCTCGAATTCCATGGGTCTCCGTCTCCTGTCAGCATATGACTTCTGTCTACTCTGTGCATTTTTCATCTGCTCCTGGATGATATGAACCTTCTCCATGGTAGCCCGTACCATCTATGGTCCCACTAGTACTGACTCCCCTAGGTCAGTCCAGCACACAGGTGATCTGCAAGGTCATCTGTATGACGCCTCCAAAGGTGTCTTCCCTATGGTGGAGTTATAGCTTCTGTTTTATGCAAACTCCACCAATAGAAAATTGATCCTCCCAGCTGTGACTGAAGTTGAGGACACAAGCACGCAGCATGTCCTCAAGGGTCTGAAAGGTCTGCTCAGTTTGGCCATCCATCTGAGGATGGAAGGCGGTGCTCAAACGAAGCTGCGCCCCGAAAGCCCCCTGAAACCCCTTCCATAGCCGGGAAGTAAACCGTGCGTCATGATTGGAGACAATAAAAGAAGGTACTCCGTGTAGCCGCACAATCTACTGCACATAGAGGCATTCCATGCTCTCTTCTTAACCCTTCTCTCTGATCGGTAGGAAGTGGGCTAAGTTGGTCTGTCGATCAACGATCACCCAAATCGAGCTGTGACCCTTGGATGTACATGGAAGTCCCATTAGGAAGTCCATGGATATACCATCCCACATACACTCTAGAACTTATAAAGGATAAACCAAGCCTGTTGGTACCTGGTGCTCTTCCTTCACTTACTAACAAGTGAGGCACCTAGAGACAAACTCTGCAACTTTCTTCTTCATCCCCGACCACCAGTGCGGTCGTTGAAGATCCTGGTACATCGTCGCCACTCCTAGATGTACCACTAAAGGGGATGTGTGGAACTCCATCAACACTTCCTCATGAAGTGAAACTGGTACCATAGTACGTCCTTTAAATAGGATGTTGTTCTCCCCACCTTCAGAAAATCCATCATGTGCCTACCCTGTGGATATCTAAGCACATCGTGTCTCATAGTCAGTGTCCCCTTGTTGTGCCTCCCTGACTCGCTGAAGAAGTGGGGAAGTGACTATAGGGGACTGAAGGAAAGCTTCTCCATCTCTCTCCACAAAGGATATCTACAAAGCGGTCAGCTGCTCCTTTGCCTCACCTACCAGCTGTATACCAGATATCCTACGAAGTGCATCTTCTACAACGTTCCCCTTTCCAGAAGTATAGACTATCTCAAAGTCATGTTTTTGGAGGAACTCAAGCCATTGTCGTTGTCTTAGGTTCAAGTCCTTCTGAGAGAAGATATACCTGAGACTCTTGTGATCAGAGTACAAGATAACATTTTCACCCATCAGATAGTGTTTCCACATATTCAGGGTGAAGACCACTACTGCTAACTCCAGGTAATGGTTTTTGTAGTTCTTATCATGTTGTCTCAGCTACCGAGAACCATATGTGATCACTACTCACTCCTGCATCAGGACACACCCGAGTCAGGTCCCTGATGCATCGCAGTAGACTACGTACCCTGCACCTTCCCCTGGAAGGCTCATGATGGGGGAACTACTTAGCCTCTACCTCAGCTCCTGAAAGCTCTGATGGAATCTCTCCGACCACACGAAGCATTTCCCCTTCTTTGTCAAGGCTGATAGTGGTGTTGCAACTATGCAGAAGTATGGAACAATCCTCTGGTAGTAACTAGGCAAACCTAGGAAACATCATGCCTCTGTCACACTCCTGGGTGGATTCAAGGAAAGTACTGCCTCAATCATCACTTGATCCACTACAACTATAGCCTCTAAGATGACGTGTCCCAAGAAGTGAACCTCTCGGATCCAAAACTGGCACTTCGTCAGCTTACCATAAATCTGGTGCTCTAGGAGTGTGTCGGGTACTACCTGCAAATGGTAGGCATGCTCCTCCTTAGTAGTCGAGTGGATTAGAATGTTGTCGATGAACACTATGACAAATCTATCGAGGTATGGCGGGAAAATCCTATTCATGAGTCCCATGAACACTGTTGGAGAATTGGTTATTCCGAAAGGCATAACCAATAACTCGTAGTGGTCGTACCGACATCTGAAGGTCGTCTTCTTCACATCCTCATCTCAAACTCTGAGTTGGTGATAAACTGATCTGAGGTCTATCATCGAGAACCACCATGCTCCCTTCAGCTGATCAAAGAGGTCATCAATCCTCGGGAGTGGATACTTGTTCTTCACATTCACCTAGTTCAGGAAATGGTAGTCAACCAAAAGCCTCAAGCTTCTATCCGCCTTCTTGTCGAACAGACTCAGGGCTGCCCAGGGAGAAACACTAGGCCGGATGAATCCCTTCCCCTACAAGTCCTCTAGTTGTACCCACATCTCGCGAAGCTCTGCAGGAGCCATCTGATATTCTGGTGTAGATATCTATGGCATCCTGGGGTTCAGGTCAATGTATAATTTCACCTCTCTGTGAGGAGGTACTCCTAGAACATCATCAGGGAAAACATCTGTCTACTGGTCCACCACTACAGGATAGCTCGGACTCTCGAAATCAACTGCTCCAAGGGTAAGGCAGGCCAACAGGTGAGTGACCGGCTACACCCTCATCCGAGTAAGTCCATCCTGTGTTGCAAAGTCTCCCTTCTCACTGGTGAAGGTAAACCTGGTCCCATCTGTGTGAACACAACACACTTTGATCATAATACAGTCAATCTAAGCATGGATTGTAGATAACTAGTCCATAACCAAGATGACATTGTAAGGCCTCGATGCCGCTACTAGGAGATTTTTGCTGAAACTATCGCCTCCTAGAGTATGCTCACACTGCCGGCACAAGTGCGTAATCATTGATTCTACTCCCATAGGAGTCTCTAGACGTAAGGATCGAGCCAACGGCTCCATCGGAATCTTTGAGCTCTAAATGAGGGTAGTGGAAATGAAAGAGTGATTGGAACTTGTGTTTATAAGAACTGCAGCTATGGTGGAGTATACACAGATCGTACCTAAAATCATCTCTAGAGCTCCATTATCATAAGCATCAGGTGCCTGCAGTAGAGCTATCCCATGTCCACCTGCTCCCTATGGTCGGGGTGGACCTTCTAGTGGTGGCGACAGTAACACCTCAAAACGTCGTCTACCACTAGTTGTACAACCAACTCTTATTCCACGTCTGTCTGATCCCTGAAGACCACCTCGATCGATTCTATGTCTCTGCATGGGCGTTCCTTCAACCAAATGCTGATCATACGAACGGCGGGTTGGACAGTCACGATCCATGTGGCCATGCCTGCCGCTTTTGTATCACTGCCCGCTCATGGAATGTCTAGCTATGTCTCCAATGCCCCGAACAACTGATCCAGAGTTATGCGGTTGTCCACCTGTAAGTCTGGTCTTCTTGGACCTCTGCGACATCTGCATACTGACAGCTACTGAAGACTCCGCTGCATGTCGACTAGTGGCGGGTCTCGCTACTAGAGACTGGTCAGCAAGGAAACTCTCCATTAAGAGGGCTCTCTCCAACACCCCTTCCTGCGTCGGGATGCTGAGGGAGATCATAAAAGCCCTGATATCTCACCTGATCCCCTTCTTGAAGGGTAGGGCCCTGGAGAATGGGTCTCGTACCAAATATGTGGAGTAGCACATGAGGTCGGTGAACCTCACTGAGTACTGTGCCACCGTCATGCTTCCCTACGGCAGGTGAAGTAGCTCATGTATCTGCACTGCACATAGGGTGGTTAGGACAAACATTGCCCGAAACAGGCTCTTGAAGTCTTCCCAGAGTAGTGTTGCCTCGTCATACACCTGGAGCATCAAACACGATCTGCATATTGTTTCTTGAAGGGGACTCACGAAAAGGATCACCACAAGGTCTTCTTGTGTCTCTACCAGTCTGAAGACTCTCACCACAGCCTCCAGACAATCCTCAGCTGCCTGTGGGTCCATCTCTCCCCGAAACCTATGTGGCCTCTGGTGCAGAAACTCGTGCAACGTGCTCAAGTGGCGTGCATCATCTATTGGTGGGGATGGTGGCATCGGTGGCCCAACAGGTAGAGGTATCATTGGAAGAGGGCCCTGCACCGCGGCCTCATCGCTCGGTGGGATATTTGCACGTACCACTCTCAAGGATCTAGTTGGCTGTCATTGGGCAGGCATCCTGAATGAAACAGATATGACATGGTCAAAGATTAAACATGGTGTGATGACCTAGTTGAGTTGACATGAATAAAAATTTTGATAACACACACACAGTCTGTGTTTTATTGCACTGAGTTAAAAATCAGTCATCAGGGTCCTGGTGTATGGATATGTCGGCTGCTGCACCAACAATGGACTCCTTGAACTGAAAAACACAGTCAATACCCTTAACACTATTGCTTCACAGAAAATATTAGAGTCCTAAGTTCTATGGTAGAACCGACTCCTCTGATACCAAATTTTCACGCCCGTCCCACGGGGCCCGTGCCGTGACTACCCCAAGCCCACCATCCATTGGCCAGGGGCTAGAGACTGGCACCAAAGGTGTAATTCCATAAATCTGGGAAGGCATTTCCTTTATAACTATAAACACACACAATAGAGCACACATCTGGATACAAAACACTAAGTAAAACTATATAATAAGAGAGTGCTAAAAAGTAAATGGGCCAGAAGTACCATCCCAACTGTAAAGTACAAGTACAACTGAAAAGGGAAAAACAACTGAATGGTGAAAAGAAGCTCATGGATCGTCCACCACGGATCCTACCTGAAGGGTAGGTACAGATACCATCCACATCACTCCACGATCATATGTCTCCTCTATGTACTGTCACACCGTGCGGTCTAACTCCGGGTACCGTCCAATCCTGGTACACTCAGCTTCAGTCAGCACTGTCTGTAGTCTGCAACCAACACAACGCGGTGCGGGCATAGCCCATGTAGGGGTGAGTATAATGACACTCAGTAGGGACCCCAAGACCCCCATGGTCTCACAAAATCCAACAAGGATAAACCACAAAGTATGAAATCAATAGATAACCCTACTTCAGTATATTCCCATACATACACCTATGTTATCAAGTAATCCATTTCAACCATGAGGTAAACAAAAAAGTTACTAACTCAGCTCAACCTGGATTTTTATTCACATTATCAAAACCACGACTCCTGGAGAACTCCTCTGTCGAGAATAGTGGGAATGGTATGACACCAAGGCAATTCCCACTAACCATAGAATACTGAGGTACTCCTCCTGTCAAGTACTATGGGTCTGATGCGTCACCAAGGTGCTTCCCATCGTGGGTGTGCCACATCAACAAGGTGCTCCCCCTCATAGCCTGCTGAAGTAATCCTCCTGTTGAGTACTGTGGGTCTGTCGTGGCACCAAGGCGCTCCCCATAGTGGGTCTTCCGCGACACCAAGGTGCTCCCCACTGAGCTAGTCGAGTCACTCTATGTCGAATCAGTCAACAGTTCTGGTCTCAGCCAGCTACTAGGTCTCCGCACTCTACTCGCTCGTCATCAGAAGGATCTGCTCTACGAGATATAGTTTGATACTCCAACTATCACGAATTCCCACGTAAAATTATCTCAAAGGTCCACCACATCATAGGGGTCTCAACACAACAGACAGTGCGTCAATCGGACGCCCAATCTGTGAGTTATTTACCTTTTTGTCTTGGGGGCCCGGTTGGATTTGTGCACGATCCAACCTGAACGTAACTCAACTATACCTCAAACACCTAGTGGGGTATATTAAAAGGTAGTGTAACGCTCCATGATTACCAGCGTTACTGATGGTTTATCAAAAGGATGCTCGGTGCCAAAGATATGTCCAAAAGAAATTAAAGGGGCGGTAGTGGGCCCGGGTCTGGTCCAACCCGCTCTAGGTCGACCCGGTCAGACCTGTTAGGTCCGGCCCGGACCATTGGGTGGGCAAGCCCATTAGGTTCGGTCCAGCCCATTGGTCCAGGCCCAGCAGGCGGCGTGGGCGGTTCGGGCCGGGCAGGGGGCCGGTTCGGCCCGGAGCGAGTGGGGCATGGCTCGGCGTCTCGACCTGGATGGCCTAGACCGGTTCGGCCAGCGCCTCAAGGGGTGCGGACCGGGGGGCACAGGTTGCGTGGGGCGCACGCGGTGTGCATGCCAGTGCGGTTTGGTTGGCTGCATGGGAGGCAGCCGGGCAGGCCGGCAGGCATTCCAGCGGGGCGCGGCTAGACCGGAAGGCGGCCAGGCGGACCGGCAGGCGGGCCGGTGGACGGTCGGGCAGGGCGCGGTCAGGCCGGCAGGCGGCCGGGTAGGGCGCCAGGTTGTCCGGTGGGCGGCCGGGAAAGGTGTCAGGTGGGCCAGCAGGCGGCTCGGCAGGTCGGCAAGCAGCTGAGAGGCGGCCGGGTAGGCCGGCGGGAGGCCGGGTAGGGCGTCGGGCGGGCGTCCGGGCGGGTCACCAGGCGGGCGGTCGGGAAGGGCGCCATGCGAGGCACGAGCCGGCTTGGGGCAGCGGCTTGGTTCAACGAGCGGCGCGGCCGGGGCTGGTTCATCCTGTGGCGGTGGGGAGCCTCGTGGGGGCAGTGCAAGTCACGGAGGCTGTGGGTAGCGCGGCCTTTGTTTTCGTTGCCTTCGTCGCCTCGTTGCTTCATCGACATACCTAAGATCATCATAAACAAGAACAGTGGAGAGGTCGAGCCCATTTAGATTGGCTCACACCCTCCGCGTTTAGGGTTGTAACATTTGGATCATCATGAAGTAGGAAAGACGAACTTTAATTGTTTCACAACCTCCGCAACTATTCAATTCCTACCAAAGAACAGAAAAAGTAAGGTAATATTATTCAAATTAACCCCTACCTTTGTTCGTCATTCGTCGACGAAGTCTTGGGGAAGAAGACAGTGTTGTCTTCATTCATCACGTTCGCTACACACTTCCAATCCCGAGATCACACATCGGTTGTGGAAGACTCTCCACGTCAGTAGGATACGAGGAAGGAATTCGAAGTCACTCCTCACTGGCGTTCTCCGTTCTTCGTTCTTCATTGGGAGATTTTATCTCTTCTCCCAAGTTCCACCAAAAGAGAAACTCCAACCAAAATAGTAAGATATTGTGATACCTTATTAATTATTTGGCACAATATTCAAATTGGTTGAAATAATTTAATTGGCTCCACATAATTATTGTGAAGGATTTGGCATAATAAATTATGCGTTGGCTCAAATAATTAAAGGGGAGGTGGTGGCACCATAAATGGTAGAGGAGGTCAAGGGGATCCCCCTCATTAATGAGGGGAGTTGAGAGATTTTCCTCTCCTCTAATTAATTGGGGTCGGGTGGTCCTATTATTCAAACTGGGAGGTTATGTGGTCTCGGGTGGTCCCCACCACATTAACCCCACATGGGAGGTTGTGGCGTGGTGGTCTCCACCACCATAACCTCTCTTGGGAGGTTATGGCCTAGTGGTCCCCACTTCCAACTTCTACAAGGAGGTTATAGATATAGTGGGACCGACCTCCAATCACCCACATGGTGGCTCAAATAAAAATAAAGTGAAGCTCACTTTATTTTATTATTTTCCATGAAAACCCAAAAATTAACTTTTATTCTCAACCCACTGTCATTGAAGTGAATGTCTCCTTAAGAGAATACCGATGATGCGAGTTCAACAGTGTCCCCATATTTCAAATCTGAGAGACAGTTCATAAGTTATAAAAAACTCACTCATATGTTTACTTAACGTACCTGAACAAGAATTCAGAAATTGATTCCAGGGACACCGTCCCTCAGAATCATGCACCGCCAATTTTCACAGACTTGTAAAATTCCCATTTATTTAAGAAAAAAATTCCATGGTATTTCCTGGTCTTTACACTAACATTGGATTGATTTTGGATTCCATGATGTCCAGACCCCTCTATCCATATAATCTAAGCCCCGTGAACATCACCATGGCCTTTTCCTAGAGACAAAAACCCTAACCCATCTTTATAGTAAATTGCATATAGACTGAACAGTTGGCGTCGTGCACTACCCCCTCCACACATGACTCCCAAGGTACAAGAACCATTCGTATTGAGATTAAAACCTCTAGAGGGGGGACTGTATGGACCTAGTTTCTCCCTTTACTACTGACGGGTAGTTCTTTAAGGGGACCTTCCTTAAACTTATGAATATTGAGGGCCTCCCTCTAAATTATCATGACCCTGGTCAATCCAATTAACATATTTTTCATCCATATGATGATATATCGTAAGGTATTGTTGTATTACAATCTTATTTATGATTAGTGTTTCATTTACAATATTCTATAAATCATATTTTATTACATAAAAATATAGGGATATTTAGGTCATTTTTTTGGAATCTGTGTATATATATTTACCCTTCCATAATGAATATTCCACATCAAATCAGGATAATCAATTTATTGGTAAAATTGAATGAGTCTTCATATTTTTGCTACTCCATATTGAAAAATCATTAAAAATTAATTATATTTATGTGTTTAAATGAAATGTGGGTTTATTTATTTATCTTAACATGTTTATTAGGATTACTAATTAATCATATCTTCATCTTTATGTAACTCTTATTGAGAATCTCAGCTCACCCTTATTTTCATTCCATTCCCATGAATCTAGGTAGATTAATACAAATTATATGAATGGGTATTTTAGTGGGAATAATGATATTGTTTAAAAAAAGATTTGTTAATTAAAATTTAATGCAAGAAGCATGTATTTATCTATTTTACTATGACTTAAAAATTATATTTTCCTTTGATATATGATTCCTTATATCTTATGAAAGTGTAATAAACAAAAAAATGTCTTTGTGATACTAGTTATGGTTTAATTATTAATAAAAAAATAGGATTTTTACATGAAACCTTTAGAATATGATTTCGGAAAAACAAATATCAGGGAATGAAACCCTATGATTGAATTTGAGGAAAACTATAAAAGAATATCCAATGTTTTGGTAAGGTAGTTATTATGTGGGTTTTACTATAAATATATCCCTTTCTGAATACTAAAAGTGTTTATGGATCTAGAAAATACATACCTGGATGTAATATATCTATTAAATTCATTTCTGGATGTACTTGAGTGATACCTGGTATATGACAATCGGACTTACTATGCACCTAGTTTTACCCACGTAAGATATATTCTTTGGAAATTTAGATTTTTCATTAAAAATTATAATGATGGATTTTAATTGATGAATATTATTAATTTCCTTTTTTATAACTAATGTTTCTATGATTTAAAATAAGGTTTCATAATTTAGATATCCTAAAATTGATTTTTTGGTTTCACACTTTGTTTTTTGTTACCCACAATATAATTTTTGGTTTTTGTCAATGTTTAGAACCTGAAAAAAAATCATGTTAACATTAAATATGAAGGAAATTGTGGAGAATATGATCAACCATATGATATGATCACTGTATTGAAGGATATCATGATTTTATATAATCAGTTATCCAAAAATATTATTAAAAACCTATACCTTAACCATCATCTAGACTCACTGAATAAGAGAAGGATATATTTTGCAAAGATCTCAACTAGGGAAGACCATAGTTTAAAGAAGCATCTATTTCGTTAATGTCATATGTGTGGAATGATCCACCCAACAAATAGTCTAAATTTAATGGGAAGATGTTTTATGTTTGGATAATAATGGAAAAATCTAATGAATTTCATATTAAAAATTAATAGTATGATCGATGGAAATAAATTTCATCCTAGAGATCCATTTATACATTAATATATTAAATATGAGAATCCTAAATATTATTTGAGTCAATTACATATTCTAATGGTTAACCACTATGGAAAATATGGTCTTGTGTTGAAATTAAAATGTTTAAGTATTTATGTATTATTATTCAAAAAATAAATTTTTGAAGTAATTTTAAAAATAGAATTTTTTTTATAAGGATCAAGAAACATATAAGGTTTGTGTAATATTTTAAAAATATATATTTATTTAATAACATAATAGTTATTAATATTATTATGGGTTTATGAGTTTAATTTTGATAATAAAATAAAATTCATAAAATCATATTTTTAAAATTTTTAAGGCAATAATATAAAATCATTATTATTCTGTTTTGAAAAAACATGTGGTAATACAACCTATTGGGTTAGTATATGATTTTTTTAGGAATATTTCCATTGAATATATTTTTCAAAATCTTAAAGTTATCATAACCCTTTAGGGTTTGTCTTATATTTGATTTTGTGGTAATTATGGGTTATTACACATTAAAAATTTTATATGAATTATATTGATATTGTATTTCAAAAAGGACAACCCACATATAGGGTGACCACTCATCACATCCTTCTAGTCTACAGGTATTGAACACACATCCGAATGGAAAAATGGGTGTGTACTCCCCGATGTACTATGTGATGTATTGGTTACTATGAATTGTTTTAAACATTTTGATAGTTAAAATATTATATATTTTTTCATAATGGTATCATAGTATCGAGTAATTTTTATTTTTATAAAATTTAAGATATTTTTAGAGACATTTTATTGTATTGATATATATATAATCACTATAATTAATTAAAATTATTTTTTTGGATGAATACATTTATTATTTTTGGGATTTATGTGATAATTTTACAAGATCACCTTTATTCTAAAAAAAATTCTATTGTTGAAAATATTGAGGATAATAGGAATGCATGTTTATTTAATTTTGGAATAATTTATCTGTGTAATATAGAAGAAATTTTGAACTAAAATGTATTATTTTATCAAATAATGTTTTATAAATATTTTTTATTATCATAACTTTTGATATCCTATTCATTTTTTGTTAATATTTAATGATAGGAGGAATAACGTATTATTATTTTATGGAACTTATGACCCATTAAAGGTCACTTTTAGTGCTTTAGAAAAAAAATATTTTACATTCATTACATTGATTATGAAATGATGTTTAAATTGATCAAATTATAATGAAAAGATAAAATTGTACTTAAAAGATATCAAGTTTGTATTTTTCCTTATATTCTTAGGGAGTAAAATAATTCCTCATCATTAGAATTTAGATCTTCAAAAAGAAACACTGTCCTAAAACCATCATATCCGATGAACCAATGGCCAATTACCTCCTCATATATTTATTTATTTTAGGTCTTTAATATTCCATTAATTTTTCTCTTTATTTTGATGAATTAACTATTTTAGTATCTACAATTATTTAAATATATCTTCCATATCCACAACTTTTACTACCACTATTGTTCTTCTATTTGGATTCCCATTAATATTTTTTCAATATTAACATTGAAAATATTATTATCCCTTAATATGAGGATGTTTTATTGACCCTTTT
Source organism: Viscum album (assembly GCA_963277665.1). Lineage (NCBI taxonomy): Eukaryota > Viridiplantae > Streptophyta > Magnoliopsida > Santalales > Viscaceae > Viscum > Viscum album. The sequence continues at coordinate 9,562,019 of CAUJRU010000001.1, forward strand.
TATGATGTGATTTTAAATTAATGATATTTTAAATTCTCAAACACTTAATTTCTATGATTAGGATTTAATTGTAATGAGACAAGTTATTTTAGGGGGTAAATGTAATACTCAATGACTATAAAATAGGAACATCATGCTAGATAGAATTAGTGACATGAAACAATGATCCTATAAGGTAATATAACATCCTCAGTCTTTATGATATAATTATTTTTAATTAAAATCAAACAATTTTATATCTTAAAATGCAATCAACACTAGTATTAAATTCAGCACAATACTATATTAAAATATTATTATTTAAAAAAAATTCTTTATAATGTACCTTTTAAGATTATGGGTATGAATATTACTAAAACAATATTGAAATTTATAAGTTTTAAACTTTTTAAACTAAATCAATTTGATATATATTGACAAAAAATAATTAGAAAAACTTTTCTATGAAAAGGAAATGTTTTCTTAAAAACTATATTATTTTATAAAAATTGGATCTATTCTTCTTTTCACATATTATTTAATGTTAATTTTCACAAATTTTAAAAAATAAATTTTCAGAAATAAAATTCCTTTTTTAAATAACCATATCAAAATCATCTCATGGTCAAGGTTTTGGATTTTTTTGAAATGTTTCATTTTTCATTAAACAATGAAGCATACTAATTTTTATTGAAATCTTCTTTTTCATCTCAACAATTTAAAAAGATGAATAATATTTTAAATTATGTCCAAATTAAAATTATTAGAATAATTTTAAAATTTAACTAATTTTCATAATTTTAGTAATGTTTATATTGATTTTTTATTAGACATTTTATAATTATGAGAATTATTTATCTGGAAACCCACTTTATCGTCGCATCTACATGTATAATTTTGGTATTGTATTATTGAAATTATATTAATAAGAAATGGAAAATTTTATTCCTTATTTTTAATCATAATAATTTATATTATCAAACATGGAATACATATTTTTTTCAATTATTAATTGTAAAGAATAAAAATTAAATATCATGTTAGAGGTAATAATTAATTTATTAGGGAGTGTAACTAAAAAAATAAGATCTAAAATGACCTAAGAATAATAAAAACCCCATTTTATGGAAATATTTCTTTCTTATATCCTCTAGAAGTTGGGAATGATCTGTTCTATAGGCTTTTGTTGTTATAAAAATGTGGGAGTATTTGAATATTTTCAAAAAATCCATGTGTGTCCTCTTCCACACTTATAAAAGGCCACCCATTATATTCCCAAATTCACACATCCAAATATTTTTTCTTTTCCAATAAATATTAAAATAAACTCAATAATCCCATACAAACATTCTAGATCCCTTGGGTCGATCATAAATTCATCATAGGAATGATATTTGTCAAAATATAATGATGTTGAATAAAAAGAGGTATCTTTTTTAAACTAGTGTTGTTTTTGTCCACCTCCTTAAATTATTATTAAAAAATATTATATAAAAACCACAATATAATTTATATAAATATATTTTATTATGTTAATTTAATGAACTATATCCATATACTCTTCCATAAAATTGGAAATGAAACCATCGATCATGTGTACGAAAGCTTATCACCCCGCGAACCGATTTAATTCGTTTTCCATAACCACATTTCATGGAAAGCTATACTGATGGATTTAATTTATATTTATATATGTGTGTGATATTAATGAAATTATTATACTTATACAGTTGTAATTTTTCATATAACTCATTACATTACATGTCGTTTAAAATATGATCATGTCGTTCATGTGTATGGAAAATTACTGCCTCGTGATGTGATGTGATTTCTTTCTTCACAGACACTTTACATCGAATGTAATATAGATAATTTTTTTTATTTCTTTTATACAAGAAATAATATTTATTATATAAAACTAATATATCACCCAATTCATCAAAACATCACCCATTTTGGAAAGTATAATGTATCTCTTCTGTACATAAGCACTATTATCACCACCAATCAATGTACTATATTCTTCGGGATATAATTTCAATAATGATTCTAAAATTGTATCTAATAAAGTTTAAAATATTTATAATGTTAATATTATTCTATAAATGAGGTAAATTTGTAATATTCTCAAGAATTATATCAGTCACCTTTAAATAATCATGATAAATCATGGTAGCTATCACTTGAAACAGTAGTAATAATTGATGATTATTGGAAGATAGGTGATAAGATGTTATAAAAGGATTATATATGAAATTATAAATATTAAAATAGTAATTTAAAAGATTAATAACATGAATAAAACCAATACATATGATGATAAATAACATTCAATAAAAAGGAAGCATGATGTAAGAGACTTCATATCAATTTCCATTCATTGAGGAATATTGAAAGGTCATGCACCCAATTTCAATTATATAGATAATATAATGCACATGTGAGATGTAATATCACTATTCCTTAATACTTCATGGTATTTTATTTTTCAATTTTAATTATTTTAAACTAGGGTATTTTACAAAAAATTACCAAGTGGGAACGAATTTCGTAACACAATTTTCTTTCATTGTGTTATATTACTTTGTCATTGTCTGTGACATTATATGATTGGGTTATTAATTAATTTTGATTATATTAGGTTTTATTTAATATTTTTTTATTTGGATTTAAATTTTATACACATTACATCTTCATTGATTAATTTTAACTTTAACATTGTAGTCTTTATGACTGTTTATTTCACAATCTCATTTTAATCGAGACTATTTATGATTCAATTTAGATTGATGAAAGTTATTTGATCATTGGATAATAAAACCATTTAAAATTATCCTACAATATTTTTTTATAAATTTTTAATGTAATAGCCACATTTTTTCACTCATTAGTACATAGATTTGTTGATAAAATTTTTATAATATCATCTGAAATCCTTTGTCACTATGGTAAAAAATATTTTCTAATCTAAAAATATTTATTAAAATAATATCTTGATTTTAAAAAAAAATTATCTAAAAAATTTATTAAAAAAAATTTAACCATTTTTTACATTATAATAATTAGTGGAATCATTGTTTCCTATTCCTATCAAGGCCCATTAATCTTTTACCAAAGATATAAAAGGATTATTTATTTATTGTGCACAGAATGTAATGAATTTCCAATAATCATGAATAGTAATTGTTTTAAATAATCATTTATATTTTTCAATATTTATTTTAAAAATAAAATTATTTTAAAAACATTTCATGAACTTTTATTTTAATAAAATATTTTCAATGTACAAAGTCTTATTTTCCACAAAAAAATAAATAACTTTTTACACTATTTCTATTCATTAATAAAAACAACCATGTATTATACTTATAATCTATTGATTATGTGATTTATTGATACCTTACATATTCATTTTAAATATGTTTTCTGATCCATTTTACCGTGGAAAATATTAATATTCACTTTCTTGATTCCTTTTTGTAGCCAATAACTTTCCCTTCAAATATTTACTTCCTGTTATCATTGTATATTACGTTTCACTAAAATGTAAATATTTTTTATATAGGATATGTTTATTACTTAATCCATTTATCATTTACACATTGGTAATTATACATTAATTTTTATTTATTTTTTGTAAAAAATTGATAAATTTTTATTCTTTACTCGATAGATATATTTTATGATAAGGGACGTTGTTCAAGAATTAAATTGATAATTAAATATATAAAGAATGATTTCAAAATGTAGTGATAGGTGGGTCCCACAATTATATTTCCCATGAATCGTTGATACTCTCGTGAGGATAATAACTAAGGTATAATTAGATGATTTTATAACTATAGTTCTAAAGTATCTTTTAAAAGGTATTGATGGTATTTATCATGATGCCTAAGATAATGAAGTCTAATAATTAAGTATTTCTTTCATTAATACTTCATTTTTTATTAGGAATAATATTATTTAAAAAATATTATCTCTAGATACATTTAATTTTAGGTTTGTCGATTAAAATAAATGTAATTTTATTTATATACCTTTCAAAATTTATTAAGACTTATATATTCGTGAAATTAAAGTTATTCAAATGGAGTGTGTGTTCTTTTTTTATATAGCATGTTGATTTTTCCTCATATAATCAATATAGTCTTATTATTTATTAAATGGAAAGTGTGTTTTGATATTTTCCTTTCTATATTTATTAAGCCTTATCTATTCATGATTTTCATGTTATTTAAATAGAATATGTGTTCATTTATTCAACTTTCCAGAATGATTACTCCTTATCTAATTAGGAAAGTTATGTTATTGATTAAATGGAATGTGTGTTCAAATATTTACTTGTCCATATTGATTAAGACTTATCTATTAATCATATTCATGTAATTTAATTTGATTTTTTAGTTATTTTCCTATATATGTTGATTAAAATATTCATTATTGATAAATTTCAATTTACATAACTCTTATTAAATATATGAGCTAACAATTATTATGTTTCCTTTTCCAATAATCTAGTAAGTTTACTATGAATGATATGTATTTTTATGCTATATGGAATAATTATATTCTCATAAAAAATATATATTATAATTTTTTATTAAACCGTATAGAAAAAGACAAGTATGTATCATGTCTACCAAGAATACTGAACTATTCACTCCTTTGTGATTTGATTCCTTGTATATTATGAAAATATAAATATTCAGACACTATCTCTAGTATAATTGGGTTATGTTCATTACAATTCATATATGAGTAATATTAGTAGAAATAATGGGAATTAGATTTTTGAAATCATCGATAAGTGAACATAACCCTGTGATATACCTTGAGGATATGTATACAAGCACAAATAATGTTTTTGTAAGGAAGATATTACATGTTATTTCTTATAAATGAATCCCTATCTGGATAATATATTTTTACATTGTTTTGGAATAGATGTACCATAGTGTAACAAATCAGAAAAAGTTCAGTTAGGCTTGACTTGAGCACTACCCAGTACACAAGAATGCGTCGTACTAAAAATTTGGTTTAACACTCCCTGAGGATATGATTTAAAAAATAATATTTTTCATTACAAACTATGAAGAAGGATTTGAATAGATTATGATAATTAATGTCATAGGCTAATCCTAAGGTGGAATAGATTGAATGAAAAGTGTCCTGAATTAGACATCATATAAATGATTATGTTGTTTCTCACTATGATATTTGTTTATCAAACTATGTTTCATTTTATTAAATTGTTTGAACCTAAAGGAATCATGTTATCATGGAATATGAAGGAAAATGTGGTGATTATGAGATGAAAAATAGGTTTATGAATAGAATGAAAGATATCATGATTATTAATATTCAATTTTCTCAATGTATTATTAATAAGAAATAACTAGACCAACTGTTGAACATACCAAAGAAGACAAGGAATGGGATTATTAAGAGATTGAGTGGTGGATATAAAGGAGGAAGGAAGGCTCAATTTTTTTCAGGTCAGAAATGTGGAAATGGACACCCATGAAACTGTCTCAAATTAATGGGAAAATTTTTATAATTATAAAATACAGGAATCAAGTAATGAACGTTCGAGGAAAATTTAATAGTACTATAGAAAAATAGAAATTCCATCCTTAGAATTCATTTATAATTAATTTTTATAAATTTATGCATCCTTTTAATTTTGAGAGATAATTATATCTTCTAAATTTTAACCCCTAGATCAAGAATGGATCTATGTTAAAATTAAACAGTTTAAGAATTTATGATTTTGGATTCATGAATAAAATTGAAGAAGTAATTTTAGAAATGGGATTTTTGTTAAAAGAATCTTTAAACATAAATGGATTGTGTGGAAATTTTACAAGAACATATTTCTTTACTAAATTAATAGTTATTGATACCATCTTGGGTTTTTAAGTTTAAGGTTAATCATATGTTCAGATTCTTAAAGTCACATTTTGAAAATTTTTGTATTAGTAATATAACATGATTAGGTAAATATTGAGTATAATTATAATGTAAGATTTTTTTTGTAATAATCTACGTTGAATCTTTAGTGGAAATGTTTAAGTAAAATATGTTATTTCTTCATATGAATGTTCATGAATTTGTGTTATTATCTTAAATTTTAGAAACCATTTTAGTTTTTTCTAACATTTAAAGACATGATGAATAGATTATGATTCTTTATTAGATCCTATGATCCGTTAAATATTAAATTTTTTTCAAGTATAAAAAAATAAATACTATATATTCAATTCCTAGAGTATGAAATAAAGTGTAAATTGATATAAACATAAAAAATATTTATATTTTACTTAAAAGATATAAATTATTTATATTTTCTTGTATTATTATATAGTAAAACAATTCTAAACTAAAGAATAATAATCATTAAATGAAAATGTAACCCTATTACATTTTTATAAGAGGAATCAATGGTTATTTATCTCATCATAGATTTATTATTCTAAGGACTATAAATTTCTATTGATCATTCACTTTATAGTTAGTAATGATCTATATCATTATCTATAATTATTTAAACATTTCTTCTATATCCATATCTTATCCTATCACCAATGTTATCATATTTGGAAATATAGTTATGTATTATTCCATAAAACCATTATAAATCCCTTTCTCAATTTTTAAGAGGTAATTTTTTTAAATTTTTTTATTATGTGAGATTAAAAAATATATATGTTGAAATATAAATCCATTAATTTCTAAGATCAAGATTTAATTATTACAATGCAATTTATTTAAGGCAGCAAAATGTTACATAACATGTTTTCTAAATAGGAAAATCACGTTCAATAGGGTGCGTGACATGAAACACCATGATTTGAAGAGAATATCACACCCTTATATTTTACGATCAAATTATTTTTAAATAAATTCTACTAGTTATATAAATTTTTATACACACAACATCATGTTTAATATAAACACAAAACTCTATTGGAATATTTTCATTTACATAGATACCTTTATGACTTAGAGGATGAGTTCGATGGTATGAATAAAACTGCATAAATTATGAAATGTATATTTTTTAAATGTTTATAGAAAATTCATTGGTTTTCTACTTGTTATTTATAAAATGAGAAATTATTTCAAATAAATATACCTATTTTCTAAAAGAGCTATTTATTATCAAAATTATGGTTTATTCATTCTTTGAGAAAACAGTTTAAAATAAAATTTTTAACCTTTTATAAAATTTATCGGAAAATTTAAAATTCACTTTTTAAATAAGAATAAAATAATTACACTATGGTTATTTTTTCTATTTTAATAAATTGTTTCATGTTTCGATGAACTGTTAAAAATACAAATATTTATTTAAAACTAATATTCTGTTTAAATAATTTACAATTTTAAATTAAATTTTAAATATAATTTCAAGTAAAATTATATTAATAATAATAGAGTTTAACTAATTCATTTCATTGGAAAGAAATTACTATTGACTTTTAAAATTAAAAAAAATCTATAATTATGATAATTTTTTCACTGGAAACCTTCTTTCTCATTACATGTTTGGTTATAATTTTAAATTCGATTATGACTGTCCAATGAATTAAATTTTCAAAAATTATTTTTAATATTTGGAATCATAATAATTTATGTTATCTAATATGATGAACTTAATTTTAGACTATTACGAATAGTAAAATTTGTGAAAATTAATTAACATTGTGAAGGTAAAAACTAATTTTTTTGGGAGTCAAAATAAATATATAAGGATCAAAATCACAAACCAACCCATATAACACACCTTTTTGTACATATTTCTACCTTATATCCTCAATGGGTTTACAATGACCAATTTTTCTTGAATTTATTCATGATAATAATGTAGATGTAATGGAATCTTTTAAAACATTACTTGTGTGTCCTCTCCCCCACTTATAAAAGGCTAGACCTTATCCTCCCCTATTCACGCCTCAAAATGAATTTGGAAAGGGAAATAACTACCAAAATATCATTATTTCTTATATAAAATCAACCTAGAGACCTTTTTTTTCATAAAACCATGTTTTGATGGATTTTGGTGCATACCTAAAGAAGTTGTTTGAAGAAGAGGCAATGTTCTTAAAAGAGAGTTTTTATTTTGTTCCTTCTTCCACATCCTAAAAATATTATTAAACCATGATTGTATAAAAAACAGTATAATTCATATACTCGGATGTTATTATGGTATTTTCATGACCTATGTCTGTCTTTGAATCCATCAATTGAAAATGAAACCATCGATCTTGTTTATGGCGGACTACCGCCTCACGAACTCGTATAATTTGTTTTCCATAACCAAAATTCAATGCTATATATAATGAAGAATTTAACATAGGTATACGATACTTATAAAAATAGTATAATTATGGAGTTATAATATCACATATACCTTAAATTTTATTCCATTTAAAATATTATAGTCTCGCTCATGTGTACAGTGGACTACAACCTCATGAAGTTATGTGATTTGTTTCTCAATTACGATTAACATGAAATATAATATGGATAAATTTAATGAATATATGTGATATATGTGATAAGATATTGATTTAATAAAATTAATATATCACATAATTTCTTTCCCATTAACCCATTAATGAAATTATGAAGTCACTTGGAAGTATATATGTCCTACCGTCCCCATAAACCGATGTGATCTATTCTCTGTGTTCAAATTTAAATAATTTTTCTAAAGTATTATATAATGGAAAATATATATTTATATATTTAATATAATTATACTGATTTTTTCACTATATAATATTACAAAGACCCAAAATCGTCATGTTAAAATAGGCATGAGAAAACAAGTCATTTATCACTTGAAACAATAGTAATAATGATAGATTAATATAAAAATGGTGTTACGATGTTATAAAGGGATCCTATACGATTTTCAAAAAATTGAATTCGATATTTATATATATTAACAACATTATTAAATATATTATATATGAGGTTAAAGCACATTAAAACAAAAGTAATCATGATTTAATGGACATTGTCCAAATTTCCATTCATTGAAGCATAATGTAATGGTTTACATGGAAATTATTTTATACGGTTCATATACATACAATTTGTCAATAAATATATTTATTAAATAAAAATTCATGGTATTTATGTATCAATTTATATTATTTTATGCTATAGTATTTTTCATGGAAATAACCAAGTGGTAAAGAATTTTATAAGTCAACTTCCTTTCATTATTTTATATTACTTCTTAATTGGATTTGATATTATAAGAATATAAGTGTAGTGACATCTTATTTTCATGTTTTGTTTTTCCTTTAGTTTTATATGGATTTAAATTTTATAGATATAATTTATTGATTGATTAAGTATCACATTATCGTTACGATCATTGTGATGGTTTATTTCATAGTCACATTTTAATCAATATTGTTTACTATTGAATTTCCATTGAATAAATTTATTTTATAATGGGAATAGATAAATATTTTATGTTATTATAACATATTTATTCATTTAGTTTTCTAGTAATTTCACCATTTTCCACTAAATTTATCTTAAAATTTTTGAAAAAAGGTTTTTAAAAAATATGACTTCATATCTTTCAACTATCGAAAATTCTTTTAATTCCAAAACCATGTTTTGTAAAAATATTTTAAAAAATGTTTATAAAATTATCTAAAAGATTTATTAATGGAATTTTTACTGATTTTTTACATTTTAGAATATGTTTTGAAATGAATATTCATGTCATTTTCCAAACACGGCTTGTTTAGATTTTTTGAAATGGTGAACGGAATATTTTTTTAATGCTTAAACATGTACTGAACAACCTAATATTATTACCAATCAAAGTCTTGAAGACTCTATTATAAATTTAAAATTATTTTTTCATGGAATAATTTTTTAAAAATTAATTGTGATCATTTAGTTTTAAGAATATGGTTTCAATATAATAAGAATATTTTCCTCATGAACTATTTAAAAGACATATTTATAGCAATTCTATTCATCAATGAAAAAATAACTTTATTTTGCATATACTCTACTAAGGATTTGTTTTATTATTAACATCCATATTTATTATATGGATTCATATTGATAATTTTGAACAATGAATTTATTTAAATTCACATTATTGATTCATTTTATTATACACAAACATTATGTTAAATAATTCAATTTCTTGTAACCATTAGAAATTATATTTCACCTAAATATCCATAATATTTATCATGGATATTTTAATTTATTAGTATATATAAAAAATTTATATAATGTGTTCTACATTGAAATGTATTTATTTATCTAGGAAAAAGGTAAACAAGTATTCATTAAAAATAATTATATTTTATGATACGGAATACTTTTTATGAATTAACTCTATTATTTGATGTTCAGGAATTATATGGGCATGAAGTTATTAGTGGGGATAATAATTATATATCCCCTAGATGCATCAGTAGTCTCAAGATATGAAGCAATAACAAATAATTAATTCGGATTCTCCTAGTATTTTTATATATCTTTTATAAATTTATTGAAGGTAATGGTATTATGAATTTTGAGATCATAATATTAAATAATTAAAATTTTCTTTCATTTAGAATTCATTTATTATTACCCACGATATTTTTTCAATGATATTTTATCTAGATGAATTTCCTTTTCAGTTTATTGAATAAATGGAGTTAAATTTGAGTTATTTCCCTTATCATATTGATTAATCAGTTTCTATTCACGATTGTAAGGTTATTTAAATCTAATGTACTTTTAGTTTTTTAGATATATCTATTTATTTTCCCTTATCAAATCAATAAAATCGTACTATTGATTAAATGTAATGTGTGTTCATATATTTTCCTTTTCATATTGATTTTTCCTTATCTATTTACTATTGTAATGACATTTAAATGGAATGCGTGTTAAATAATTTAAAATTAAATATTGATTTTTCATTATCCAATCATGATCGTTATGTTATTGATAAAATGGAGTTTCTATTCATATATTTACATTTCTATAATAATTAATCTTTCAAAAATCATGATATTCCTACTGTATAAATGAAATTTTTATTCAGTTATTTAACATTCCATATTTATTATGCTTATTGATTCATGTAATCATCCACTTTATGAATGTATTAATTATATTCTTAGCTCACCCTTATTTTTTTTCCTTCCTCTGAAATCTAGGAAGTGAAATATAAATTATAAGAAATGATAATCTAGATGGAATTATGATATCCTTGTAAAATATTATTTTTTAATTTGTGTATTCAAATGTAATTAAAGACTCAAGCTTTTATCTCTTTCACCAAGACTACCAAATTATTTGGGCATTCATGATTCAATTTGTTATATCTTATAGAAATTTAATAAATTATACATCAGCTCCAGTCTACTAGTGTAAGATTCATTTCACTTTATAATAATTGTTCAACAATATAAATGTTTTTCTTATTTGGTGGTATTATCACAAAAAATTATACTTTTTTCCAAATACTAATGGACTCCCATTTAACTTTAGGTTCTTACAACATTACATGGAAATAAAAAATTTGTCATACTTCCCATATGAAATTCTTTTATATCATATCATATCTTCTATAAAATTTAAATCTAAATGGAATAAAATCCATATCTCATGATGATATATTTCAAATCCGATCATTCATTATATAAGATATTAAATAACACGGTATTATATTCTTATGTCATAACATCCCAAATTTATGGTCAATGAATACCAAATACTTTTACCCCATAGAATAAGGGATATCGACTAATATAGGATTTTCTATAATAAAATGGGATTCATTACATCTAGTGTACATAAAAACTCTTTCCAAAAAGAAATAAAATAATAAAACACATAATATGAAGACGTTTGACTAAATTTAGTGTGATTTAAAAATCATGGAATCCATAAAACCATAATAAAACACCACAAAATTTATACACCAATACAAATTATATAATAAAAATAATAAGATAACATAACCATAACCACTGATAAGGTAATATTAACATAGAGATTTCTTAATTTCCTAGATTATAATTATAGTAACTATACTTTTCATACAAGATTATTACAAAATTTTAATGATAAAAAACATAAAGCTGTACACAAACATGATTCAAAGGATCAGTATAATGGAAAATTTGGACCATACATAACATTTAAAAAATAAAATATAAACATTTTTTTAATTCCTTCTTCTCTATATTCTAAGTGTCCCTCGTTTTCCCCTTAGTACAAAAAATAACCTGAGGATATACATCAATAAAGGGGTGATCTGAAATCCTAGTAAGAGGATAGATAATAAAATGGTTCAATATAACATTGGTTGGGCATAATTCTCATTATAGCATCATCATCATAATCATGAGAGGAAGTATTTTATAAAGGCATGGAATGTGGAAATGCATAAAAATGAAACAACATGTCTTAGTGGTTATCTACCATGAATATTTCACTATATACCATGATATATATCAAATTACCCAATTAATTAGTCTACTATATAATTCCAGGTGCACCCGTCATATCATAAAATTTACATGTGCTAAGTAATTCTAGGTGCACTGGTCACATCATAAGATTTACATTATCATACATGCTATATAGAATGTATGTCAACGAAATGGGTTTCATTTCACAATGAATATATTGATGAATAAAATTTGGGGATCCAAAATTTAAGGGTGAATAACATACATTTTATGTGAATCACTAAGAATAAACAATCTCATGAGATGTAAAAGATTTATTTTTTGAAAGAATAGTTCAATTGGAAAAATTCATTTCATTTGTTCTAATATCATATTAGAAACATGTATATCACCAAAAAAAGATAATTGAATGATTATGAAATAAATTTAAGGAACATTAAACGAACAACCATACAAAAAATTCAAGGAAAGAGGGAAAACCGAAGGTAATGGAGTTTTGTTTGATAATCCCCTTACATTATGTCTGAACACGTTATTCTCTTTAATATACTCTTTAATTTATCCTCCTTGAGAACCTCATTAGGTAAAATGATTCGGTATTTTTATGAGAACGAGGGATCTTGGATGTGTGGGAGGACATTGGGAATAATATCAGGGAGAATTTATAGAAGGATCAAATCTTGCAAGGTGTGAGGAGAAGAGGTGGTTAGGGATGGTATTTATAAGGGGGGAGGAGTTTTTTCTCATTTTTTTATTCATTAGTTATTAATTTTCCCAAGACTATTAATTGTTGTAAAATTATCACTAAATATATTAAAATGATTAAGGGTATATTTGGAATATTGTGATTACATCATCAAAGACTCAAGGAATACTATAATTAACATATATTGTATATATACTATAAATTTTGATATTTAAATATTCACCAACAATTTTTCTATACAAAAATCCAAAAAAAAATTCCACTAACCTATTTTCGATGTAACAACCTGAGTCCGAAGCCCCTCCACTGGTGCCCCATACCCGGTTCGCCACATGACCTCAAGCGCGTTTCCCCGAATGCCAGAGGCTTCTGACTAGAAGTGAGGGCCTTGGTGAGTCGGTGGGTAAACTATGCCCTCATTCGGTAAGGTATACAATGTAAGAAAACAACAATAAACAGCGGAAGCAGTAAACAACATGCATAACAACTGAAACCAAACAGCAGAAGCAATGTAGATATATAACTATGATCACAATGATGTAGCACATACAAGTATCTAAGGAAAACAGCAAACACAACAATGTTCTACAGAAATACAACTGAAACCAAGTGCAAAAGAAAACAATGTAAGCTCCTCAGCATCGCGAGCCACGGGTCGGTCCCATGCTCCCCAGCTCCTTATGCAGTCAAGATCCTGAAGTAGAAGGGCGCTTGCCCTTATCTATACCTACAGCAACATAATCTGCTTGGGCTCAAAATCATGTCCCAAAAAGGGTGTGAGATACAATCCCAGTAGGCAATCACCCAAATATTTGTGCCTAACAGTCAATGAATACATGGCATTACTAAAATAAGAAGTAGTAAACAGAAAAGCACAAACAGCTACACTCCACAGTTCCGGAAAACAAAGTACCCAAGTAAACAGCCAGAAACAAAAGAAGATACATGGAACCCTCTGGGTAGCTCTCACAGTCTAACCCCTATGGTTCAACCTATAAGTACTAGAAACCCTCTGGGAAGCACACACAGTCTCACCCCTCTGGTTCAGCTACGTAAAAAAGAAGACTCTCTGGGGAAGCACTCACCATCAATTCCCCCTATAGTCTCGTATCGTGCTAAAGGCTCTCTGGGGAAGTACTCAATGTCAATTCCCCCTGTGGCCCGTGTCGAGGATCTACGGACTCTCTGGGGAAGCACTCAACGTCAATTCCCCCTATAGTCTCACATAATAATTAAAAGACACTCTGGAGAAGCCCTTCCTTCAATTCTCCCTTTGGTCTACTACTCTAGGTTCTCACAGTTCTGAGTATAACTAAACATGCTCAGCGCGTGTATATCGTCCAAGTAAACCTCAAAAAATACTTGGCTAACAACTAAGGCTCAATAGTAATAACAAAAGAGACAGTTCCACTATCCTACAACAAGGTATGGCACCTGGAAAAATTCCCAATAGGCAAAACAAGCATGGAAAAGAAACCTGAGCACAAAAACAATTACTCTACCCACAAGTAATAACCTCTACTAAAGTAAAAAATCAGACCAGGCAAATAGCATGGGCAAAACAGGAAACACGCAATACCCCGTTCACGGGTATTGGTGGAATTTGTACATAATATTCATCAACTTTCTACAGAAAGGCACAAAACACCTACCTTGATCCGAGGAGATCGATATACGTGAACCTCAATGACAGATTCTTCTTAGAACAATGTAGATCTAAGAAAAGGCACAAAATGTTCATCCCACGATAACTTGGAAATGAGGAGGAATCAAGAAACAAGGCGAAGGTAGAAGGAAGAACTCACCGTTGCGATTCCAACTCAATTGACCGTGCTCGAATCATAGAATGGATGGCGAGGCGGGAGCCCGTCAAAGATCCAGTCATACGGTCACTCTCGAACGGACGAAAACTGAAGAAGAAGACGAAACTGGGGGTTAGGCGTGACCCCGGTTTGTTTAAAGAAAAAAAACAAAGTACACGGCGTGCACTTCTTGAGTATACGGCGTGTACTTCAATTTTCCTTACTCCAAATTAACCGACCTCCACCTCAGCCTTACACACCGTGTGTGTGGCTCAGACACGGCCAGAACACGGCTCCGAGCCGGGGAAGAGTACACGGCGTGTACTCAGAAATTACACAGCGTGTACTTCTGAAATTTCCAGAAAATTCATTTTTCTCAAAAAATCTAGAAAAGGAAAAACGTACCTGAAAAGAAGATCCAGGTTCTTACATTCGACGTGCAGAATTAATAAATGTACTCAATTTTATTAAAATAATTTTCTAAATATGAGAAATTTAATTTTTATTTATAATCATCAGTTATTTGAAAAGTACCAATTTTAAAATTTTAACTGATTTTATGACACATTAAAAAAATAAATAAAGTATCATCTAATTATATTTAATAATAAGAAAAAAAATATTAATTTCTGATTGAACTTTATGAAATTAATTTTTCTTTTAAATCTTTATATTAATTATAAAATTGTAAATAAATATTTATGAGTTATAAAAATTCCAATACGTAATTTATCATTTTTAAAATTTTAATATACTTATTTCATAATATAAATATATCAAATTTTCTTTAATAAGATACCAAAATTATATTTAAACTTTAAAATATGAAGTTACTATTCTATTATATGGATTACAATTCATAAGTTTCAAGTTAGTATTCCGAAGGTTATGTTACTATTTAGTTTGTATGGTTCCTTTATTTAAGAAAAAGACTCTTATTTCATTCATTATTCATTTTTAATGTTTCTAATTGTAGTCTCTATGTGATTTTATGTGATTAATACTATAGGAAATAATTATAATAATTGTTAACTTCCATTGATAAAAGATTGCTTCATTACATTTTTCCCCACATTGGAGATTTTGCCTCAAAATTTTGTATTACATAAATATGTGAGGATAATTCTCCTTTATAACCTCCTACAATTACCAAGTTACTTATTCATACTTATGGTTATTCTAATACACTTTAACAAGGTGGGTTGTCTTGTTGTGTATAAACTTATCTCTTCAATATAAAATATTTACTCGATGGCCCTCCGAAGAGAGATCATATTTCAGTTGTACCACCTCTTTGTTAAGTACAAGTGTGGGATATGGTATATACTTTCGTAGGAGAGATACATGGATTTCATGAATTTGATCCATACTTTGTGGAAGTAAAACCTGATATGCCACTTCTCCGATGACATCTAGGATCTCAAATGTTCCAATGTACCAAAGGATAATCATTCATTTCGTTCCAAACTACTTGAATCTCTTCCAAGGTGTTATTTGAAGGGATTCATTATCTCCAACATTGAACTTCAAGTACCTTAGAATGTTTTCAACAAATATATTTTTCTAACTCTGAGTATACATGATCTGTTCCAAGATTGATTGAACCGTTTATGCCATTTCTTTCATAATATCAGGTCTATTGATCTTTCATTCTCCAACTTCATCCCATTTGGTTGGGGTTCTACATCTATTTCCATACAAATTTTCATATGGTTCCATCTGAATACTTGATTTGAAGTTGTTATTGTATGATAACACAACCAAAAGGGTTTTCTAATCTCACCAACCATTGAATTACATTGAACAGGATCATAGAATGTATGTGAGTGTTTTAAAAGTCCTTTCAGATTATCCATCAATTTTAAGAGGATAGGTCGTTATAAAATTGAATTCAGTTATCATTGAATGTTGAATACTTTTCCCTATTTTAAATTTGAACCGTGGATCACGATCAAAGAAAATCGAGGGTAAAACACCAAGTAGTCTAACAACATTTTTCACATATATCATAGCTTATTTTTTCAAGAGAGAGATCTTCCATAATGGGGATAAAATTGGAAAAAATCTTTTTATTCCCTCATAATACATATTTCCCCTAGGTATATTCCTTCCTTTGACTCAAACATTTGAGAGAGGTATTATTATTCATAGGGAATCAACACCCACACCATTTGAGGATTTTCAAAAGTAGATTCATGATCTTCCTTTCATTTGTATTGGATCATGGGATGGTTTTTAAGATGAAATTATATTTAATTTTCTCAAAAAATTATGTTTTCTCTATATAAATAGAACCAATCCAGCACCTTTATATAGTTTAGTTCCACTGAGGTATGTATCATGATATTTTTTGGGAGAATATTCCTACATACGCCAATAATAGAGGAGTCTAACACTTGGGTTGTCATTATCACACCACTAGGTTTTCTATGGATATCTCTACTTTATGGTTTTAGGGATTTGATTCAATAGTATAAGAAAACATTCTTGAAATAAATGAATGCATAGAAAAATAATGAAAACGGCCTTTTCCATTCATAAGTTAATTGTAAGTGTACCTTGTATTAAATAATTTTCTTTCCCCTCTTCAATAGTAGTGATGGAATAAGACTTCACAATATCCATTGGTTTTGGTGGATGATGACACTAATTACCCTCATAAACTCGAATATTATTTAACTTGCATGTATAGTGAGCTTTATCCTTATAGTTGAAGCATTGGACCATGGGTGGTGCACTCTTTTTATCCATTATATGAGCCGACTTATTTATGTATTTTCAAAATTCATGAGTTTGGTGGCCTTCTCTCCCATACATATAATTTACCCATCCCTTTTAGGAATTTACCATGATACTTATTCCCACTTTTTTTACATGTGAGTGGTTGATATTTCTTCCCACCTTTGTCATGAGTTCCTCCATCTTGAAACACCATCTTTAGTTTCCTATCACCATAACCATGGGAACATTCTCAACACTCCATCTTCACTTTGAGAGTACATCAAATAACTTCATCAAAAAATCAAATTCATATAATTTATAGAGCCTTTCAAAGGTGGGGTTTAATACACTTAGGAATCTAACAATTTTTTGTATTGTTGTAGATAAAAAAACATGAAGCATACCATGAATGATTTGAAAAAATTTCTTCAATGTCTATGAATGATTCAACTTTATTTTTCTTAAAATCTATGAATTCAATATCCATATTTGTACTAAGAGTATAAGTGAAATATTTGTTAGGAAACATAATCTTAAGGTCCTCCAACTCCATCTCTTCAATTTTCATATTTGAAATGGTGTTCTTAATAAATGCCCACACCTGGTCAGCCACTCAATCTAGATGATAAATGGCCAAGGTCACATACTCCATCATAAAACCATGAATTATAGAAATTTTATTACCTGTTTAGTTGAACCACTATTTTGAAAATGTGGATCAGAAGGTCCTATTAAAGTCAGAGGTCATTGCATAATAAAATACATGATTTCCAGTTTCTCCCTCTTAAGTGAATGAGGAAGTTCAACATTATTCAGGTAATTGTTCGTAGCTTGATACAAATGGGTAAGCATAACTATGAATTTTTTATCTCCTCCTCTTAAGGCATGGGGATGTCATTCGATAAATTGTTTCATTGTCCCTCACATCGGTTGTTGGCCTGGTTTCTCCTGGTTCCCACCATTTTCTAAAATAGAAAAGGTTAGAACAAAACATAAGTCAAAAAATCATGAATAATTTATTCCATTGTGAAAATAACTCTAAATTAATATCTTATGGGATCCCTATGTTTCAGAAATATTCTTTTGTTATTACATATACATTGTATCGTTATAATGGTTTTAAATATGGTTATATAATCTAAATTCCAAAATTAACTAAACAATTCTTTGATGCTAACTATTACATTATTTTAATGATAAAAAAATAAAGGGTTTCACAACCAGGGTCCATATGATTAGTTTCATGGTAAAATTATGACCATACATAACATTAACAAAATAAAACATATACATTTATTTAGTTCTTTCTTATCAATATTCTCAGTTTCCCTCATGTTCTCCTTAGTAAAAGAAATCACCTAATGATATAAATCTAGAAAGGGTTTATCTAAAATCCCAGTAAGAGTATAGAAAAGAAAATCGTTCAATATAAAATAGATCAAGCATACTCATCATCATTATCATGCGATAAAAATAAAAAAAGGTATGAAATGTTGAAATGCATAAATATTGAACACAATTTCTTTGTGGTCAACTACCATGCATATTTTACCTTATCTCGTGAGTTATATCACATTAAACAATGAATTGGAGGGCTATTTAATTATGGTCTCATGCATTAAATCATAACATTTACATGAAATATATAATTATGTGTGCACTCTTCACATAATAACAGTTACATTTACATGCATGCCACAAAGAATGTATATCAATATTGGACATAAAAATAACACATGGAATGAAATGGGTTTCATTACAAAAAATAATATATTCACGAATAAAATTTGGGGTACAGAAATAAATTATTAAATAACATTATTATTATTAGAATCATCATGAAGAAACAATCTAACAATAATTGAAAGATCTATTTTTGCAAAGAATAATTGTTTTGTAAAAATCATTTCATTTAAAAACAAATCGCCCTGGAAAAATGTATATCCTATAAAAGATAAGGTATGTATAGAGAAATTATATTTAAGGAGAATTAAATTATTAACCATAATGAAAATGGAGTGAAAGAGGGAAAACTCAATGAAATGGCATTGGGTTTGAAAATCCCATTTCCTTATGAATGAACATGTTCTTCTCTTCAATACCCTATAGAATATATCCTCCTTGGGAACCTCCATAGGGAAAATGTTATATTCTTTATGAGGGAAAGGGATCCTGAATTTGGGGAAGGGGATTGGGAGGAAGATTGGGAAGAATTTTGACACGTATCAAATCTTGGAAGGTGTGAGGGGAAGAGGTGGTGAGTGGTGGTATTTATAGGGGAGGAGAAGGGTGTTTGGTCATTATTTTATTCATTAGTTTATTATTTTGGCACATGACTATGAATAGTTTGAGCATTATCAATAAATATATTAAAATAATGAAGGGTAGTTATAAAATATGGTGATTACATCATACATGACTCATGTAATTGTGTATTTATCATAAAATGTGTATATACACAATAAGTTAGCGTATATCACTATTCACCATAAATTCAACTATTTCAGAAAAATTGAAAATTTCACCATAATTGTTTTTTGAAGTATAGAATTTTAAAATGATCTCAGTTTTATTATAAAAATTTTATAAATATGAGATATTTTATTTTTAATTAAAATATTCATTTATTTGAAAAATTAAATTTTAAAATTATAAATGATTTTCTGACACATTCAAAATTTTACTAATGACTCATACAATTATTATATAATAATAAAGACAAATTAATTTTAATTTATGATTAAATTTAATTAAAATAATGTTTCATTTAAATAATAATATTAATTATAAAATTATAAATAAATATTTATGAATTTTAAAAATAAAAATTCATAATTTATCTTTTTGAAAATATTAATTTACTTATCTAATGATTTAAATCTATTTTATTTTCATTCATAAGATACCCAAATTTTATTTATACTTTCAAAAGTGAATTTACTATTCTCTCGGATGGATAACTATTCATAAGTTCATGCTACTCTTCTAAATTCCAAGTTACTATTCCATCGGTATAGGTTCCTTATTTTATGAAAAAACCTCTTATTAAATTAATTATTCTTATATAATGTTTTTATTGTGGTCTATATGTGATTTTATGTGATTTATACTATATTATTTAATTATAAGATGGGAGAAATTCCATTTATAAAAGTTTGGGTCGTCACACTATTGCTACAACCAGGTTCCCCCAACATTATCTTAAGGATATTCATGTACACAAGAGAGGGAGAGAATTAGTTAAAATACAATGGTCAAAAATAGTGCATATTATAGTCACCTGAATCAATAAATGAACACATAATCAAAAAAATATCTATGTTGAAACAATTACTAAAGTTTAGGAATGAGAAGGAAAAAAATATCATCTTAGTCAATCTTAAGGTAGTGATTGGATTAGTAGAACGACCCATAACTCACTATTGGACACTCAAAAAATAAAAAATATAATAAAAATATAAATTTTTATATTCTGTATGAGTGTTACCTATATATAGTGTTTCCCTTAATTCATCATGATAGATAATGAAGGAAATAACTATCTCAACCTATCCCTAGTAATCTGATTGAAATACTCATTTCCATATCTATAATAATATGTTAATAAACATGAATAAATACATGTCCCTTGGGATGAACATATATATATAGCTATTGGAGGATATACACATATCTAGAGTGTTTCTATCAAACTATCTCTCTCATTCCCTGTGTAATTGGTGAAATCAAAATAGATACATGGAAATATTTTCCACTTTGATCCCATAGGGTGTAACTAATGGGAGGGGGATATCCATCCTTATAAAAATAATAGATTCTTGAGTCAAGTTACTAGAATAATGGTCATTATTAAATCCACCTAGAGTAATGGTGGAGAATCATTACATTATCTAATATGATAATTGAGATCCACATCACATAATGTGTATGAATATATTGAAAACTAATGATAGATGCATATGACATCTTTTGGTAAACTACATCCAACAATCATTGGGTTTTCATCCATAATGAGTTTTATAAAGAGATCCTTAATTCTAAATCTTAACTGGATTAGTTAAAATATCATCATTATAATGTCATCCATTAATCAATGAAATATTCATCAATTTGGTCCACTATCTTTCCTTATGAAACACATCCATTGATAATTTCATGCCAATATACTACCTATTTTTTATTATGAATTTTTATTAAAAAATAATTATTTTTTAAAAAATTAGATGAATTGGGTAAGTCATAATGTTATACCAAAGTTATTATATATACATTCCAAAATAATTAGCATCATTAAAGAGGTATTTCCTCATAGTTTGGAACCAAAATAGGGAATACTACACTAAGAACGTCCTTATAAAATATTTTTTTTAAAATTTGGTTTCTTATGTTTACAAAATATGGCCCATGAATGGTACTAATGTGTTCATAATATCGATAGGGGGAAAAAAGAATATTTAGAGGAAAAAACACCTCCAAAAATTCCCTTGAGTTTGACTGTTTTCTTTGACCAATTAATCAATTAATTGTCGAACCCCTTACAAGATAGGGGTTCCAACCATTGTGTCATGATGCTATAGTTGGAGAAAACTATTCATGACCATCCAATCATAACATTATATCCCTAGTTCACTAATCTCGGTGTGGGAAAACTAAAATCTCATGTGGATGATGTAGCCATTTTGGATTACATCTATTCTAATTGATCAGATGAACCGATTTTAATGAGGTCCCCATGTGGTCGATGTGGCCTCATGATATACTATTTAATCAAATTGATCATATGAATGTCACGATCCTAATACATTATAATGTATAATATTCATTCCATTAAATGTGTCGTGATTTCCTCTATTTGACTGAATCACCCAATAACCATGAATAATCCATCCCTCTAGGGTAAGTGATGAATACATGCCATTGTACCTGGGCCTCATGGGTGAATCACAATTTTCAATTCCTAGATTTAACAGTCTAGTTTTCCTCTAAACTCACCAATTTTCCAGTGTCCAACTCCACCTGAAATAATGTTATAGAGTAATTATGTTCCCAAATGTTTATCAAATGTAACATCGGTATCATCTCAACATGTAGATTTAAAACATTAATTATTATGATGTAAATAAATAATTAAGGAAACTTAATTCTAGAGATAAATTCAAATCGTGGAAAACTTCACACTAAAATAATATATAAACAATTAATTGAATTTTACTGAAACTTTTGTCATTATAATCATATTTAAAATTCCTATAAAAAGAAATATGAGTTTCTTACGAATTTTTCCTTGATTTAAGTAATTCTCTAAATTATACAAATATGGATATATTTAAAATCTACAAGTTATCACTAAAACATAGGCTAAAATATAAAAATCATTGGATAATTAGAAACAATTATAGATAAAAAACATAATAAATTTTTGTTTAATAATTTACTTTTTGTCTATTCTAAATCATGAGAGATGTTTTAGAATCCAAAAATCTGTATAGTTTTTTATAAAATAAAATCTTCAGATATGGACCAATGTAGAGGTATTATTTTGATCCTAACATCTTGACTGACATACTAAAATATTAATTTCAACATTTAATATTTACTTCAAAAATAAGATAAAATAGTTTTCAGATATAAAATGGACATAAAAATAAATACAAATTGATCCAAGGAATTGTAAAATGAGTATGAATTCCTTCTTCTTTCGTGATTATTCATCTAATGGGTTCCTTTTATCTAGAGAACAAGTGGATCATGTGTTTATGAGATGAAAATTTCCACAAATTGAAATATACTGGAACATATATATGTAGTTTATGTAATAATGTTATCAACATTACATAACCATAGTAAATTAAATAATATTTATACATCTTACAAAAAATCTAAAATATATAAATAAAATATAAATAAGTCATTTTTAATATAACCACAAAGAACAATAATTTTTTTCAATTTCCAATGGATGAGTTGAAAACCCATTTGACCCATCTCATATTAAAAGGAAATTATGAAATTTTTTATTTTATAATTATTTTTTATACTAGGGAAAAATTATATCATTGGGAGATAACATATGTATTATAGCCTCTCCATGTAAATAATTTTCATCCTAAAAAAACATGTATAAAAATAATGGGTATTTAGTTATGCACCCCATGAAAATAGGTGTGGGGTACTAGTCATGTATTACCTCATCTCATCCCCTAGTATCTATTCTCAACTCTTCCACTCCTCCAAAACACCCAAACTCTTGGAATCTTCCAGTGATGCATCACATACTCCCACTATTCCTAGATTTCCACCAATATCTCATTGAAGGTTCCATCCTCCTCAAAATCCATAAATCTCTAAGAAATTACATGGGATGGGTTGTAAAGGTACCTATGAATCTAGGTCACATATAACATATTATGAATTTAAATGATCTGATGTGGTATAAAAAAGGGATTGGTTGTCTATATGGATGCATCTAAAAAAATACTTCATAAACCATAAAAAACATGATTCTCTTATTAATCTTCTAATTCCATCAATGTCGGGAAACATCATGTAGATACAACCCTTTAATTTGATCTTTAAGGGAACCCTACTATAATTTTTATATGATTTTATCTAGCTCTAAGTGTCCCTTATAAACTCCCAAATACACTGAATGGAAATCATCATACCATACACTAGGTCTGGTACCAATAGATTTTCCACTATTACCTTATCATAGCATAACATTGATCTAAATACAATCTCATATAATGGATTAGATGGATTTAGGCTAATAGTATAGTGTTATTTGACATTGTAGGATAACTCAGGAAAAATTAGGTTTTCTAACCAGGAAAATAAAAAGTATAAAATGCATGCCCTCAAAATGACCTATGTCTTTTGAAGGGTTCTCACATTTTGTGCTTTAGTATGAATATGAATTGCAATACTAAGGAATAAGACATTAAAAAATTTCTATTTTAGTCCTTTCTATAGTGACAATGTGTATTATGCAGCCTTATCATAAATTATGTTCATAGATAGTCCATGAAGCTTAATAATATCATTAATCTGCATATTTATTAGGAAACCCATCAGGTTCTACACACAAATAGAGAGAAAAGTGGGAAGAATTTCAGAATTTATCTATAATAATTCATATTATGTTAACCATCTATGAATCAAATGAAGACCACTCAAAAAGTTCAATGATATGTCATTCCACATACAGTCTAGGATATTGAGTGACAGGATTATACTAGATTAGACTTGACATGTAAGGAATATAAAAGATATCTTCTACATATATCCTCATATTTAGAAAAAACATTCATCTATAAATACTGCTACATCTTCCCCACATTATGTTTTTTTGAAAAGGGATAAGGCTAAGAGTCTCACATTACCTCCTTCTTCAATACATGAGGTATGATGAACCTAATAGGAAAGAAAATTCTGTTCTCCCTACCATCATTAGAACCATATAGTGTCCCTATATGGATAATATGATAATAAAAAATATTTCACCCAAGGTCACTAAACCCTTCATTAGAAAACATTCTACACCAATTGAAGGTCACATTTAGCTAAAAAAAGTTTCTTTGACCACTAATATGCCTTATAATTTGGTTCATTAAAGCGAACTACTCCATGGACATCCACTAATCCATGTCCCACAAAATTATCTCACGATAGTTTTTCCATGTCAAAACATGATATATTGCATTCCCCTATCCATGGATACACTATATATCAATAAAATAAAATTGGAGGAACATCAATGAATGTCCTTACCTAATGTCCAAGTGACATAGCATGAAATAGATCTTATGACCCTACAGTCAGTCAAATGTTATACATGATATCCAATGAATTAATTACACCAAAAAATTATAAAAATAAACATCATCAACAACATTAATTCATGAGTAGAATAATTAATATCAACATTTCACAACTACCTCAATCCATAGGTGTCCAATCGCTTAGATCTACATTCCCTTTAGAAGGGGACCTCTAGTGTGTGAGAGTTAGATATCCATTTCAGGAACCTTCTATGATATGATTCAAACTTATTTCCAAATGATTAGTCCATGGTGATGAAATTTTAAGAGACTTTGCATCGAGAGATCCAACATTAGGTCACCCTATATATTTGGAAAACATATATCGTGGTTCTGGAGAGAGTAGAGGTAATCGAGATAAAGTTATTCAGAACTGAATCATCAATAGAGGGAGACTCTCTTTGATTCCTCATGTATTAGAGCTATGGTTTGGGGTTCCACATTGTCAGGATAGAAGATCATTTGGTTATCCAGGGGTAGGTCCCAACCCTGAATGTCTTATTTTTTGGGGGGTGGTGGAACTCTAGCCCAGGCCAAAGGATTAAAATAATTTTGTTCTTGTGGAGGTTTAGTTACTCAATAGCAGGAGTGCCTGGACTTTCTGAATAGTTAGCATGCGTCTGTTGATTCACTTCCAGCTCCACCACTAGGGAAGTTCTAGGTTAGGTATTATTAGAAGGTTACTTCAGTTTATGATGGGTATAGAGTATATGGACAATGTATAGGACACCCCTTGGAGGCTCCCTATCCTCATAAAGAAGAGTGTGGAAGTGTAGGTGGTCATCACTAGGGTTAGAGATGCCATCGATCATGTCATAGTCAGCTTCATTCTTTATAATTACTAGCACTGGGTGAGCCAGACATCATTCGAGGTACCATTTTCCTATTTTCTACTTGGGTACATGCCTTGTTTGATCCCAGAGTGACACACTCCTTTATATCACCTTCCCTTTTCCATGCTTTAGGACTTGAGGTAGAGGGAATTCCAGTGCCCTTGATGTTGAAAATGCTAGATAAAAGGCTGAGTTGACTTGTTTTATGTATGTAGAAATAGTGAGCTAGTTTTGGGGAAACACAGCTCTTAGGAAGATTTCCTATGTTTATGGACACAAACAAGTGACATCATCCTTAGCATGGATTGGTTTTATTTGGAATAGGGTATCATGGATTTTTCCAGGAGGTAGGTTGTTTTCTTCATTTATTATAAAGATCCATCCATGTTAATTGGAGAGAGAGAGACCCTTATATGGGTCAGAGACGTATACCGTCCTTTTCATCCTTTGTGGTTGTGCTGATGCTAAGTTCATTTGTAGTTTAGTAGTCAACATTTCCTAGGGTCATAGTAGAGTACCCTTATGACTTTATAGAGGAGGTTGTAGAATTACCCCCTCAATGAGAGATCGATCTTGGGATCAAACTAAATACATTAATGTCTCATATCTTGATGTCCCCATATATAATGTCACCTTATGAGATGTGAGATCTGTGTATACAACTCGATATCCTATTTCAGTGTGGTTTTATTTATCTGAGCGTGTCACGATAGGGTGAACCAGTTTTGTTTGTGATGAATTATGATGGAACTTTATTTTTGTTTATCTATTATCATATATGAACTAAGTGAAAATGAATAACCTATATCATATTCCATGAATTGATTATTTATTCGATCAACTAAAGGGTTCATGTTGGTACTTGAAGATCTAATTGTGGTCAATATATCATTAAATTCATGTGAAGGATGATGATATTCTGAAGACTGATTTCCATTATCATCATGGTCATTGTGATTTTTTTATTACATTGGGTGTGACGAATTCTCCATCTGGGTTCCTGGGGTTATTGAATAGTCTATTCCTTGAGTTCCTAGATAATTTTTTGTTTGTTTTAATCAATTAAATCCTTATGTAATCCACGTCTATAGAGAAGCATATAGAGCATATGCATTCCATTTTGGTAGTTCTTCATTAGGTGCAGTTTTCTAGGAAGTTACCAATGTGTTAGTTTTGGGGTCGACAAGTCTTCTTCATGGGTCTTGTTGTATCCCATTAGGAATTAATGGTGGATCAGTCAAAAGAAGAATTAGTTGTTTCTTGAGAAGTCCCCAATATAGTGGTAGTGGTATGATGTTTTCTTTTTCTTGTAGGATATTACATGAGGTTTGTAGCTAATTTATATCAAGTTTAAACTCCTCTAACAACATTGAGAAAATATGATCAGTTGTTCCTGTGGATTCATTACTGTCAGATATATTTTGAGTACATGAAGGAGATGTTTTTCAGTGCACAGGTTCATTATATTCCATCATAGGAGTCCAGTATGAGGTTTTCTGTGATGCTTTGCATCTTGGGTTGGGTTGTGTTTTTATGCAGCCGAGATTGGACTTTTATTACGTGTCTTAGCGATTACATCCCCATTAGTGTAATTATGCCACCCATGATTTCGAGTTGGTGGAGGTAGTGTTTTCTTAGAAGTTTTGGAGACAATAACTCATTGGTGAATGGTTTGTAGACTTTACTGATCATAAGAGTCTGATGTATGTTTTCTTCCAATGTGACTTGACCTTCCATCAGTTTCGGTGGATGGTGTTCTTATAGGACTATGATATTGAGATTTCATATACACCTAGAAAGTGGATTGTTGTAGCCTATGCATAGAGAATAAAGTCATGAATTGATGCAGTGTGTGAATAAGGTGATTCTTAGAGGGTGAGGGAAGAAGATTCAGCATTACATCTAGATATGGGAGATTTCGAGGGTAGAGGTTTCCTTTTTCAAATGATGGTGCATTCATCTTTGGTGTAGTAGGTGGAGGAGTCCCACATGTGGGATCTCGAGGTGGTGGTCTGGAGAGACTGGTTTGTTCATTGAGAGGCCCCTAATGGTTGGTATGAGGATGAAAAACACCAAGATCTATTTCATGAAATGATTTTTGGTTGTTTGGAGATTCATGAGATGTTTCATAGAGATTACCATATTTATCCTTTGGTGGTACATCCTGGCATGAGAAAGATGTACCAAGCATTGAGAGGTTAGTTTTGGTGGCATGTGTTAAAGCATGAAGTTGCAGAGTTTGTGTCTCGATGTTTTTCCTACCAAAAGGTGATGGCCGAAAACCATGTTCATAAGGATTTGATCCAGCCTTTAGATGTTCTTTAGTAGAAGTGGGAAGTAATATTTATTGAATTTTCTACAGTTTTCCCTCAAGACCAGAGAGCCTATGATGCTATATGGGTGGTAGTGGATCGTTGGACTAAACCATACCACTTTATAGCAATCTAGGAGTCAAGCTCAGTGGATTTTTTGTCGAGGAAGTATCTGGAGGAGGTGGTGGAACTCCATAGGGTCCCAAGGATTATTGTTTCCAATCAAGATCCTCTTTTTTACATCCACTTTTTAGAGAGGACTCCAACATGATTTTTGTTCTCAACTATGCCTTAGCACTACTTTTCATCCATAGAAGAATGATCATATAGAGCGTAAAATCCAGAATCTTGGATATATATTTTTTTCTTATGTCATATTTTTTTAGGTTCGTGGATGTGGCATCTACCCTAGGTAGATTTCTCTCAAAATAGTAGTTTTCACTCCACCATCGATATGGCGCAATTTGATTACTTGTTTGGTGTACCTTTTTGTTATCCATTGTGCTAGACTAGGGTCTTAGAGTTGGAAATTGTTTAGCTATAACTAGTAAACAATATGACAGAGAAGCTTCAGGTGATTTGGGAGAGGATGAAATCAGCACAGGTTCATCATGAATCCTATGAAAATCATACGAGTATACCTCTACAGTTTGACTTTGGGGATCAACTTTTCTAAAAGGTGACTACCAGTTGTGTGATGTGAAGGTTTTGTTGTTAGTGTAAGATTTTACCCTATTTTTTGGGACTTTTGAGGTGTTCTATTATGTTTGATCTATAACATATCAAACAGTTCTTCCCCAAAATATGAGCCAGATACATGATGTTTTTAACATGTAGTGGATCCTTCGTCATCAATATGATGACTTTCACATCATTGATTGGACAGAGATTGAAGTTGACGGTGAAGAAATCTTTGAGGAGTGACCTATAGTAATATAGTACTATGAGGAAAATGTGTTTTGTGGGAATTCACTGCACTATGTTCATGTATTATGGTGGAATAGTGGAATGAAGGATTGTACCTGGGAATTTGATTCGTAGATATGAACTCAGTATCCTAATGTATTTAATGTTTTTCCCTCCTCTTGTAGCACTATTAATTTTGTGTTTGTTGACCTTTTCTGGTTTATGAGTTTCGATTTCTCTTATTTCTTATTGTGGGATACTCTCTTTTTAGAGGTATCTCCCCCAGGAGAGTGTTTAGAAGTTGGTTGTGGTTGTTCCGTGGTTTCGAAATGTTCCTATGATGAGGTGGTTGAGATCCTCTGCTGGAGAGAGCCTTGAGAGGTATCTTGCAGGGTGGATGTTCGAACAACCCTTTTCTATTTTCCTCTATAGGTTGATTTTGGTACTCTCAAGGTCATGAATATTTTGGTATTTATATAATGTAAGGTCCTAGATCCACATGGATTGACCCTTGGCATGTATTTGATGAATAAGGTGCTCGGAGGAGGCTTGAAAGATGTCTGGAGGAGTTTGGATTAAAAAAGATGGAAGTAGGGAGATTTCACATCATGTGATTTTTACACAACATGAAAATGGGTTTCACGACGTGTAATAAATATGGGTTTTAAAATAAAATAAAATAAAGAGGAGATGCATTTTTTGGTAGAAGTTGAACACTTTTGATTACATGAAGTGAAAGTGGGTTACAAATATTTTAAATCCCCAATGATATATGTTTTAAATGTTTTTAGGAGCCCATTTTTTTTCAAACTCTATTAATGTAACAACCCTCATCTGATTCTAGGAAACCTAGAAACCCCCCTCTTGGACAGTTTGGGGGTTCCTTTGATATGGTTCGATCCCTAGCTCCCCTCCCTCCATCCATCATCGATCCAAGGTATGATAAAACTCTATTCTTATAGTTTATTTCATCGTTTTCCTCCCATTCATTTTTTCCATGTAAGTGAACCTGACCTCAATGTTTCTAAAAAATTTTTTTTGTTTTTTGTTTGTGTTGTTGTGTCACAACATCCTTTGGTAGATTCAATTATTATTGGAGAGGCGATTGTGATCTGCAGAATTAGTTCATTCTCATTCTAAGAACGTTGACACCCTTTTTGAGGTAGTGGATTCATTTATTCTTTTTTTTATTTAAATACAATCATACAGAATGCATGATTTAGACCCTTGTATAATAATTAAATTAACCATACAGTTACTTGAACTAGATTAAATAATTCGAATTAGTCACATGGTGATGTTATTGTTTGTACCAAGAAAACATGTTGTGTCTTGGTTTTGTAGACAGTTTGATATCTATGATGTGATTATTATCCTTGTTTTAGAATTTAGAATTGGTAAAGAACATGAATCTAAAATTAATTGGTAATTAATTGAATAATATAATTAAAGAGTCATGTTTAATTAAATTTATTATTAATTGTTGAAATCTTCTGATACATCACTTCATAAGTTTCCCAAAGATAAAACCTATGAATAATGAATTATTTAATTAAATATGGAATAAAAACACTGTGTGATAAATTATAATGCATATGTAGGGCCTAAGTTACCATCTTGCTTGAAAAGTCCAAGTACCTTGTGCATTGGAGCTATGATAGCTCAATCTATGTGAAGGTTGAATGCATTTCTTTATGGCCAAGTTCCCAGTTGATATAATTCTTTCCTACGGCATGTGACACGAGACTAAGATTGCTAATCATAAAAGAATTTTGTGGTATGTGGGTCCAGGATTCATGGATGTCACATGATAATGGTATGGCTAATCATGGAGGGATGTTTTAGTATGTGGGGAAGGAGGAAAATATGTTTTGGCTTTAGTTGCTTCCTGTGATGGTGGGGTACATTAGGATATGCATCTGGGTTTTAGGGAGGAAACCAGAGATGAAAGAAATGATGAATTTGGGATTAAATATTGATATTATATCTAGATGATTGTTTGAATAAGTTTTTTGGTTGATGGCTAGGTTTCTTATTATATACTTTCATTCCCCACTACTTGAAGCAGATGGATGTGCTTGGTTTTTTACCTTGGACATGGTTACTCTCTTTCCATGAGGGGATTAAATGTGTGGGTTATTCCATGTTCTTTACATGTTTATATTTTCATGTTTTGATGATATTACTATCCATATATGAATGGTGAAGACTTCACATGTATTTTTTATAATCTCTGTGTCCACCCCCATTTGTTTGGATGAGGATATTCCTTCCCTTACTTTAGGAATATGGATGTGATTTATTGAATTACATTTTTGGTATCTTAGGATATTTTCCTAGTGAACCTGGTAATTTGAAGTGTAATATTGTTAATAAATGAATAAATTTTTAATCCATGGTGTTGGAGATTTTTGGGATTCAATGATAAGGATATAATTCTAAGAAGTTATGGAACTGATTTTCTTATGTCTGGAGGGAATGGAACATTATTGTAATGGAAATTAAATGTAATATAGAAAATTTTAATGGTCATGAAATTAATTAACATAATGTTAAACTGATAAAAATGGATAAATAAATTTAATTTAGATCTTAAAATTCTTATTTTCTTATAGGATATCTGGTCTTTACAGTGGCACCTGGGAGTTGGATAGATATTAGCTACAGTTGAATCTAAGAAAAATTTATGTCCATAATGTTGTTTTGAACTATACTATACCATGTCTGATTTGTGTTTCTCTATGATACTCCACCCTGTTGGTTCAGGAAACAGGAACCTTGGGAATTTTGAGCCATTGGAGGTATTTTCCTTGACATCCCAATGGGAGGGTAGATGGATAACTACCCCCTTAGGCATCATTCTCTTCTCTTGGTAGTTTCTTTTGCTTGTACTCACGACTTTTCATTTTCCCATATATGTTTATAGAGGTATGAAATCTATTGTAGTTATTTCACTCACATGTATTCTAGATATAGTTTCCTATTGACTATTATAGGTATAATGAGTATTAGTTGTGATGGCTTGAGGATACTTACTCATTGTATGGGCTGTGATGGAATAATATATAATACATGATGTATGATACATGTTTTACGGGATTTGGTGTCTCTCAAAAACATCTAGGTTAGTTTTGGATACTTTGATATGGTGGTTTTTTTCATGAGGTTCATGTTTTGGTGCTTCTTCCAAGAGTCTACAAGCTAGACATTTTTCACAGAGATGCTTCGGATGTGTGATAATAAGGAAGAGCAGCAAACAAAGGGGAAGAGGTAGTGAGGTATCCTTTATATTAATTAATATATTATATTATCTTGTATGAAATACTTGGTGAGAGTATCCTTAGTGAGGATGGAAACATAGTATACCTGTTTAGGTGAAGATTTAGTTTCAATTGTTATTCAATATTATTTAGGATGATTTATTTTTGTTTTCCACGAGAGGCTCTGGGGATGATCCTACTGAGTATACTGTTATACTCAACTGAGGTATATATAGAAAATTTTCCTGGTCAATTGGATTGTGTTAGATATCATGTATTTTTCTACTAGCTTGTGGGTTTTTTAAGAGCTGTTTGGGCTTTGTGGTCATTGTCGTCTTTACCTTTTCTTTTAGTTCTTACAGTTTTCATTCAGGTGTAGTATTTTGGGAAATACATTAAAAATGTGCACTTTGGATTTTCTTTTATAATGGAGTATGATTAGGTTTTGGTTGGTTTCTATCTTTTCTCACCCTTGTTCATGTGTTCTCTTAGGTGTTAATGCCTCCAATATGTGTGTTTATTATACCCTCAATGCTAGTCTCCTCATTGGGGACTACTGGAGGCAGGACTCTAGTGTCAATATCTTTGTTCCACCATTGTTATCCTAGGAGGGGTATAAATTATGGTGAGTGGGTCATTAAAAACATATCTTTATTAAACATGTGTTTTGGAAATTTATGAAGGAAGTCAATTATTAAGTTAATGGATTTCTAGTATCTTTTTTATTTATAGGATACATATGATAATTAACCACTTTATTTTTTTTATATAATTACAATTTTAAATGATTTATTATGAATCCCATTCATTTCATAATATTTAATGTGTTATTTTATTTTATTCTTTAATGGGTCTTATGGTTCAAAAGATTACTAAAGCGATAATTATTTTTGTCTCTCTTTTATTTTTCTATGACACACATGCCATATTCACCATGTGTTTCTATTATGTAGACTATATAAATTCCATGAATTTATTTTATTATTTATACACTTAAATTATTTATATTTACATATGAATTTTTGTATCTCTCCCTCAAGGGATTTTTGGATAAAAAGTTACCAACATAGTATGTGATTTTGTTCTAAATATTATTTTTTTGATACATACGTTATATATTGATACTATTTTATTTTAGGATCTGTATATACACCCATTTATATTTTAATATAATTAATTTTTATATTCTCGTGATATTTTATGTTTAATTTGATTTTATTCCATTATGGGCCTTACAATTCGATGTTACCAAACTGGTAATGTGTTTATGTTAGAGTCTCATCATTTATCAGGATTATTAATGATTATGTTTCCGATTATTAAATAATAAGATCAATTTATCAATATTATCATGTATTTTATTTTCCTCAGATTATATCATGAGAATTTATGTTTTAACTCAATATTACACAACTTTTTTTCTAATGATTTTAAAATAAAGACATTATGAAGAATCGTCATTATTTATTTCTTCGATTGAAAAATCTATTTTATTCCAAAATCATATTTTTCTAAATTTTTTTAAAAAAAATTAATACTTTTTGTAACGCCCCGACCCTAGTTAGCCCGAGCTGGGGAATTATTTTAATACATTGGTATGATCACAAGTGATCAAGTCCTGAAAGACCGATCAGTTTAGCAGTCTTGGATAATAGATTACATACTTGAATGTTACATTTCACTTTCTAACATACAACAAAGAATAAATAATCCTTTGAGAATGCCATTATTCTCTTAGTTTAACCATGCATATCAATCATAATATACTTCTTGGAATCCTGGGAAAATAAAACTTAAGAAAGGGGTGAGATCAGATTCTCAGTAAGGGTAAATAATAGAGCGGAATCTATAGACTTTTAAGGAAAGATGTGTAATAAATACAAAATCATTTTAAACATAAACATGAACATAATATGGAAAAATTAATCAAGCATCACCATATGAACTTGTACATGGATATTCTACTAGTCGAATAATCACATGTAATAACTAATTTCATAATGAGGGAATGCATAATTCTAGACATCATAACCACATAGTCAAGGCCTCGTGCCAAGACTACAAATAAAAAATATTTCAAGGCCTTATGACAAGACACTAGATTGTCTCATGGAACCTACCAATGCATCGAGGAGCTATAGCAGGATCCACCCGTTGTTTACTAAGTCCAATTCATTCATCATAAGAAAATGTTGAAACATAACATAACCATTAATATTAAAACTAGAATATGAAATTTCAATATTTAACCATAAACCATGAATGGTATAAAAATATCACATCCACAGTCAAACATAGCATAACTCATTCAATAAAATATGGAATATTTTATTATAATAAATCAACCACAATCAAGGATAATATCTAGTAAAGGATGTTGACATAGTTAAAAATGATCAGTAAATATCTTTGAGAGAAATATCCTTTTTTGTGAAATCATTTCAAAGTCACAAATTTATAATTGAAGAAAATTAAAATATATTTTTGAATCAAATTTTCCCATACCACTTTGAAACTTTTGAAATCAATTAACATTTTAAAAAAGTCATGTCCGTATAAATAAATCCTTAAAACCATTTTGAAAACATGGACATTAATGAGAAAGGTTTAGAAGAATAAATATTTAAAACTTATTAAAATGATGTTTCAGTTAAAGAGTCACATAAAATATTTTTGAAAACTCTTTTATAAAACATGGGCATGGATGATAAATATGTCCTAGTAAATACATACACATGAACAATCTCGGATAACAATTAGATTGAGGAATTAATCCTTACCTTGTACATTCCTTTGGTCAAGGGTATATTTAACCTCCTGTATAATGAACATAGTATGTTATTAAACTATAAAAGAACAATATTCATATTTATAATATAATACTTGATTCATTTATGTATTTATACTACCTATTTAATAATAATTTATATGTTAAAATAATATTTCAAGTAATAATCGTTTTCTTTATCATACATGTTTTAACTTGTTATTCTTGATCATATAACTTATATCATGATTTAATTACTTCTTGAATATAAAATATTATTTTTGTATCATATATATTCAAAATATAAATATGTATAATAGATAGATATATGAAATGGAAAACACCATTTATGGAGATGGTAGGTCGTACATACGGATAAACACTATTTCTGTTTTCATATCGTATTGAATGGAAGTAAATGAATGAGATGTATGTAAATACATATATATATATATATATAAAGTAGAATTATTTTTTCATATATCACATAAATATTAACAATATATAAATTTATAATCATCATTGAATGGTGAACGTGGAAATGAATCTCATCGCGTCATGGATACGGTAAGTCGTATACACCCATTAGCGATGATATCATTCTATTGATGGTGAAATAATATGTATTTGGATGGTATATTATATATAAAGAATCATTAAAATGTTATATTTATTATTTAGATGAATTATACACAATATTATACCCATCCAAATAATAATGGTTTGAATAAAAAACTACACAATGACTTGGAGACGGTAAACTATACGTACGCACTGTGGTGACTTTTTCATTCATAGGATAAATAGAACAATGAATATGGTTATACCATATTTATAATAATATCACATTAAGTATAAGGGAATGGATTTTTTTTGGAAACAACAAAGAAAGTGTAAGTGTAAGATGAAAAGAACTTTGAAAGAGGTGATGAAATAATTACCTATTCTTCGGGTACTTCCGTTTGATTTGATCATAAGGGATCCTTAGGTTGGATTTATGATCAAAGTAATGCCTATAGGTTGAAATAATGGTATTGGGGAGGATATTTAAGAAGATTTTGGCCAATCCAAATGGCATTGGAGGTGTGATTTTGAGAGAAGGGGAAGTGCCCTTTTATAATAGTGGTTAGGGTCACTGTTGGAAACGCTTGAAATAATATTTTATTATAAAATAATTTTCCATTTATAATGGATAAAAATGGATTTATTTCATAGATAAGGTGGTTATGGGTCAAAATACTTTCAACCAATAGGTTTTTGACTATTTTAGGTCACCATTTTAACCTTATCTTTTAGATTTAACACTTAGTTAAATAGTTTAACTATTACCATGTCTTCTTGTATTATTAAAATACATGGTTAATAAATATAATATAAAATTCCAAGAGAACCCCAAGTGGTTCATTAATGACACATATATCATTATATAAATCCTTTTTCCAAACCATATATTTTTAGGAATATTATATCATTTAGTAATATAGTATTTGTTTTAAAAACTCATTTAGGTCAATTTTGACACTATTTAGTATTTGGTTTTTGTGAAAGTCATAAAAAGTTGATTACTTTGAAAAAATTACATTAAATAAACTTTAAAATGTCATTTTAACCTAAAAAATTCGTGAATGTCATCAAAAGTCGTAATATAGATTTATTTTGATATTTATAATATCAATTTTTTTAAACATTCATTAATGAGGTAATTACTGCATCATCATTGTGTCAAAAATAAATTTAATTATATAATGTCTAAAAATTATAAATAAAATACCATGATGTAGGAAATATTTTTATAATTCTAATTAATATTTATAGTTGAATTTATCATATGTTTAGCCCTATATTAAAAAAAAATTAATTATTAAACTTTGAATTTAACACTTTTAACTCTTATTTAAATAAAATATAATAAATGTCCTAAGATAACCCAAATGGATCAAAATGAAATTATTTTTTCCCAATGGATGAATTTTTTCAAAATAAACTTATCCAATATAATTAGGACATCCGTTGGGGTAATTTTAATATTATGTTTACCTTTAATTACCTTAATTACTTTTATCCATGATAAACAAAATTCAAAAGTTACTATTCACCAAAAAAATATTTTCATCCTATCGAGACACATTTTACTCACTGATGTAAACCGTGTCTCTAGGATTTTTGGTATTCAATTCATAGAATTGGTAAAGTTACATTTTATTGAAATTTGAAAATATGCCTAGAAGGTAGTTAATGTGCCTAGAAGGTAGGTAAAAAGACGTTAAAATGGTTCAATAAAATTTTATATATCTAATATTATTATAAAATGACTCCAATGAATTAAATTGTAATAATATAAGTATTATTTATCTATTTTGAGATAAATTTTTTATTAAAAATAATTATTTAGATGAAAAATCCGACTTTTATGTACTATGTAGTATTTTTTACTATTCATCAAAAATTGAATGTTTTCAGAAAAATACAAAAAATTAACCCTATACTAATTTTGATATTACGAATTAAAAAATGATCTATATTTTACCAAATTCTAAATATAGAAGTTTCATTAATTAATATAAAATTAATTCTCGTTGTTAAAACTAGAAAGAGGGTTTTTGAGAAGTAAAAACTATCAAAATATTGATATGTGTTTATGTCCAATTTAAATGTAAAATTACTTCCAATGACCGAAATTGGATTAAATGATAAAAGTATAATCTAATTATATTTCAAAACCATTCTAATATATAATTTAACAATATAAATTATTTTGATTCAAAAAGTTCTTTTCAATTAAAATTTAGTATATTCTATTATTCATCAAAATATGAAAGTTATCAGAAAAACACAAAAAAATTATGCAAACTAATTTTTTATGTCCAGCTTATAAAGAAGAAGTTTATGTTTTCACATTTAATATATAAATGTGTTAATTATTGTATTTAAAAACGGTTCTCCATTAAAAGGCGGTAAAATTGATTTTTTTTTGAAAAACAATTCTTTTATGTGAAAAATATGATTTTTTCTTATATTATGTCTAAAAAACACATAATATGGATGTTAAAATTATATATAGTTTATAAAATTCAAAATACAGATAATTCTTTTCATAACCTCTTTTTAAACCACTAGTTTGGTAAGTCGTGGTGCGCTCGAACTTGGTGTTGTGTGTGGTGCAAGCAATTGAATTACCTTAAGGACACAACGTATTATGAAATCATGTGGTGTTACATTCTCCCCTCCTTTAATAAATTTCATCCTCACAATTTGAAATTTTTCTTCAAAAATAAAAGGTTGAAAATAGAAAATACCTTTGTGGAAAACCCACATCGGAAATAGGGTTACTAAAATTTCATCTTAATAAGATGAAAATGGAAATGAAAAGGTCACCACCAAATTAGGATTTAGAATAAGAGAACATTTTTTTCAATTAAAGATGTGTAATTGGAGGAAACACGTAAATATTTATAGGGAGTGATTGAGATCAACGATCACAAACAAGTGAACAGTAAATAGAATATTGGGGGCCTCAAATCCATAAATCTATAATGACTTAAATATCATCGGTACGACAAAACATAAGGTATTAAGATAACAAATATTTGGTTTTAAGATCCCTTCCCTAATGTTTAAGAATTAATTTATACATAGAATAAGAGGTAAAAAACATTTGACAAGTAGAGTTCCATCCTTCAACTAACTTCAACCACAAACTCAACTTTCACTCTAAAAGATAATAGAATTCAAAAATATTTTATTTCTCCTAGTCATATAGGGTTCCAAAAAAATGAATTTATAATTCATCTCTGAGACCATTTAAAAAAATACATTGTACAAACTAGGGAATCACGTATTCCAATGGTAGGTGATGCACCCTTGTCACCCTTCAGTTGCAGGTTCATGTCTCGCGGCCTTATCAGACGTGACAGTTTATCACCCGACCTCTGGGTTATCCTTTTTATAACAATAAAAAAATTATCTTAAGAAATGTCTTAACCTTAAACAATATTATCCAATGTCCAACTTAATTCATTCCAACCATTATAGTTATCCAAAAATACTTATGTCCAAACTCATAGTCTAAAAATTCAGATAAGAGGTAAACATAATGAAGATCTCTTTTTTCCACCGAATAACATGTGAATATCTTTATCATGTATTTTCATAAAACATGGTAACAACCTAAATTACCATAAAACCTCATTGAATACATTAATTCTCCCTTATTCCTTATAGAATACCAGATATACTCCTCAAATCCAAAAATGTTGTAAACTCCAACAATGATGGAATAAAAAATAATCAATTGGTTCCAAGGTGGTCAATAATATCCAATATACTATAACCAATTCAATTATATATTATTCTGAAATCATTATATCATTTTTATAAACATATAATTGGTTATATTTTCCCCAACCATATATTTTCCAATGTTTTTTACTTGAAACTATGACACTTTACTTTCTATTATATGATCTAAAATCTTTAATGAAATAGTACTATAGTAAAATCCTTATATACACTATAATTATTATAATGTGTACATCATTAATACAATACTCAAATGACACAATTCATTAATAACATGTTAAGAACACTAATCATTCCTCTTTATCTATAGTAGTATCATAAATTGATTATTATCCAATATCATCATTTGTGGTATACTCTGATGATTGGGACATTGATTCGCACAGTTTCCCAACTCCTCGTGGATAAAGCATTGTACATTTGAAACCTTTTTATTACCCTTGAAATCACTAACTTGGTGTCCTATTTAGATATACATATAAGAAACTCACATTCCTTTCAAGTACTTCCCAGAGTTATTATTTCCACAGTTATCACATATGGGAAAATCCTTCTTTCCCTTATTCCCTTTATAGATCTTTTTCTCTACCATCCTCTTTTTCTCTAACTTCACTTAAAATACGTACTAATGAAAAAATTCTTTACTTATCTTATTAACACACAATAATATTTATTCATATGATGAGATACGTGGGATACTATTTCCCTTCTAAATATTGGATTAATACCATGAAAGATATGATCCTTATTACTCTTTAGATCATGTGTATTGCTAGAGTTCTCATTCCTTCTACTAGGCACCATTTCTAAATGATGAAATACACTAGGTTAGATCATATCATAATGTATAATCCAAAAATTAGAAGAATTCTCAACATTAATTTAATATTTTCACACTTCTAGTCTCATAATAATAAAAATGGTTTCTTTGCTGACATATTTACCCATAAATCCTTTATAATGGTTTGTAAAGAAAATGAGAATTATCCTATGCATATCCTCTGGGAGTTTAGTAACCAAGATTGCAGCAAGGCCCATTTTCGTACAATAGATCCAATTTGAGTCTCTCTCAAAGTGGGGTTTTTAGGTTTTACCCCTAGATACATCTTTTACAGAGCCACCTCTACCTGCTTGTATCCAAACAGAGATGTATTACAGGGAAAATTCACAAAATCTCTAAATTACCAAAATTATAGAAAGTTCTTCCATTCTAATCCTCATATTCTATCTTAGGATAATTTTTCAAAAGCAGAGTTTATATAAATTTATTTCCAGGGATGTTACTAAACTTCCTCTGATACCAATTGTAATTCTCTGACCCCAGTTACCCAGAGCCGGTGCATTATTTTAATACATTGGAATGATCATAAGAGATCAAGTCCTGAAAGACCGATTGGTTTAGCAGTCTTGGAAAATAGATTACATACATGAACGTTATATTACACTTTCTAACACACAACACAACATAAAAAATCCTTTTAGAATTCCATTATTCCCTTATCTTAACCCTTCATATCAATCATAATACACTTCTTGGAATCTCCAGAAAATAAAACACAAGAAAGGGGTGAGCTCAGATGCCCAGTAAGGGTAAATAATTTAGCAGAAGATGTAAACTTTTAAGGAAAGATGTGTAATAAAAAAATCCTTTTAAACATAAACTTGAACATAATATGGAAAAAAATAAATCAAATATTACCATATAAACATGCACATGGATATTATACTAGTTTAATAATCACATGTAATAACTAATTTCATAATGAGGGAATGCATAATGCCTGACATCATAACCACATAGTCAAGGCCTCATTCCAAGACTATAAATAATAATTTTGTTAAGGCCTCGTTCCAAGATACTAGTTTCTCTCATGAGACCTCCTGATGTATCAAAAAGCTATAGCAGGCTCAACCCATCACTTACTAAGTCCAATTCATTCTTCATATGAAAATTTCAAAACATAACATAAAAATTCATATTAAAACTAGCATATGAAATGTCAATACATTAACCATAAACAATGAATGGTATAAAAAAGCACATCCATAATCAAACAAAGCATAACTCATTCAATACAATATAGAATATTGTATTATAATAAATCAACCTCAATCAAGAATAATATCCAGTAAAGGATGTTGACATAGTTGAAAATGATCAGTAAAACTCTTGGATAGAAAAATATTTTTTTTAAATCATTTATAATTCAAAAATTTATAAAGGAATACATTTAAATTATATTTTAGAATCAAAGTTTCCCATACAAAATTGAACATTTTGAAAGGAATTAACATTTTAAAACATTCATGTCTATATAAATAAATCCTTAAAACCATTTTGAAAACATGGACATTAATGGGAAAGGTTTAGAAGAATAAATATTTAAAATATTTAAAAATGATGTTTTAGTTAAATAGACCCTTAAAAATAATTTTGAAAACTCTTTTATTAAATATGAACATGGATGATAAATATTTCCCTATAAATACTTAATCATAAACACTCTCGGATAACAATGAGATTGAGTAATTAACCATTGCTTTGTACTTTCCTTTGTTCAAGGGTATTTTTAACTTCTTGTATAGTGACCATAGTATGTTATTAAATAATAAGAGAACCATATTCATGTTTATGATATCATACTAGATTAATTTATGTCTTTATACTACCCATTTATTAATAATTTCCATGTTAAAATAATATTTTGGGTAATAATCGCTTTCTTTATCATACGTGCTTTAACTTGTTATTTTTTATCGTATAACATATATCATGATTTAATTTATTCCAGAATATAAAACATTATTTATGTATCATATATATTCAGAATATTAATATGTATAATAGATAGATATATGAAATGGAAAAAAACCATTTATGGAGATGGTAGTTTGTACGTACGCATAAACGATGTTTCTGTTTTCATATTGTTTTGAACGGAATTAATTGAATGGGATATATGTAAATACACACAGATATATATATATATATATAATATAATTATTATTTCATATGTTACATACTTATTAATAATATATATTTATAATCATCATTGAATGGTGAACGTGGAAACGAATCACATCGCGTCGTGGAGACGGTAAGCCGTACGTACGCACGAGCGATGATGTCATTCTATTGATGGTGAAATAAAATGTAATTTGATGATATATTATATATAAGGAATAATTAACATGTTATATTTATTATTTACATCAATTATACTCATTATTATACTCATCCAAATAATGAACTATTGAATAACAAACTACACCACGATGTGGAGACGGTAATCCGTACGTACTCACGTAGGGTGACTTTGTCATTCATAGGATGGATAGAATAATAAATATGGTTGTAAAATATTTATAATAACATCATATTTTTTAAAAGGTACTGGATTTATTATTTTCGTACTGAAACAACAAATAAAGAGGAAGTGGAAGAAGAATAGAACATTCAAAGAGATGATGAAATAATTACCTCTTGTTTGGGTGCTTCCATTTGATTTGATCAAAAGAGCTCTTTAGGATGGATTTATGATCAAAGTAAGGTATATAGGATTAAATGAGGGTATTTGGTAGGATATTTTAAAATATTTTGGATGATCCAAATGGCTTTGGAGGTTTTATTTGGAGATAAGGGGAAATACCCTTTTATAAGAGAGGTTAGGGGCACATTAGGAAAAGCTTGAAATGTTATCTTATTATAAAATAATTTTCGGTTTATAATAGATCCAAATTGATTTATTTAAAGCATATGGTGGGGATTATTCTAAATTATTTCAACCAATAGGTTTTAGACATGATTAGGTCACTATTTTAACCTTATCTTTTATATTTAACTCTTAGTTAAATAGTATAACTTTTACCATGTCTTCTTGTAATATTATAATACATGGTTAATAAATTTATTATAAAATTAAAAGAGAACCTAAATTGGTTAATTAATGAAACATATATCATTATATAAGTCCTTTGATTGAACCTTATATTTTTAGGAATATTATATCATTTAATAATATAGTATTTGTTTTAAATACTCATTTCTGTCAATTTTGACACTATTTAGTATTTGGTTTTTGTGAAAGTAATAAAAACTTGTTTACTTCAAAAATAATACATCAAATCAACCATAACATGTTATATTCACATAGAAAATTCGTTTTTGGCATCAAAAGTCTCAATTTAAATTTATTTTAATATTTATAATATCGATTTTTTAATCATTTGTTAATGAGGTAATTAATGCATCATTATTGTGTCAAAAATAAATTTAATTATTTAATGTATAAAAATTATAAATAAAATACCATGATGTATGAAATATTTTCATATTTATTATGAATATTTATAGTAGAATTTATCTTATGTTCAACCCTACATTAAAAATGGTTTACTTATTAAACTTTGTATTTAACACTTTTAACTCTTATTTAAATAAAATATAATAAATGTCATAATCTTACCCAAATGGATAAAATGGATCTTAATCTTGTCTTAAGGTTTATTTTGGTCGAAATAAACTTATAAAATAGAATTATTACAAATTTTGGGGTAATTGTAATTTTATTTTTACCTCTAATTACCTTAATTACTTTTAACCGTGCTAAATAAAATTCAAAAGTTATTATGCACCAAAAATTATTTTCATCCTATGGAACAAAATTTTACTTACTGATGTCAAAAATGTCTCTCATATTTTTTAAATTAAATTTATAGAACCAGTATAATAACATTTTTTTCAAATTTTCAAATATGCCTAGAAGGTTGGTTAATGTGCTTAAAAGGTGGGTAAAAAGACGTTAAAATGGTTCAATAAAATTTTACA
This sequence comes from Viscum album, assembly GCA_963277665.1. Classification (NCBI taxonomy): domain Eukaryota; kingdom Viridiplantae; phylum Streptophyta; class Magnoliopsida; order Santalales; family Viscaceae; genus Viscum; species Viscum album. The sequence continues at coordinate 9,606,710 of CAUJRU010000001.1, forward strand.
TATCTAATATAATTATAAAATGAATTCAATGAATTAAATTGTACTGTTATATGTATTATTTATCTATTTTACGATAAAAGTTTATTAAAAATAATTATTTAATTGAAAAATTTGGTTTTTATGTACTTTGTAGTATTTTTCACAATTCATCAAAAATTGATTGTTTTCAGAAAAATACCAAAACATCACCCTAATATAATTTTTATATTCAGAATTTAAAAATGATGTCTATTTTACCAAATTTAAAATATAGAAGTTGCATTAATTAATTTAAAATTAATTCCCTTTGTCAAAACCAGAAAGTGGGTTTTTGAGAAGTAAAAACTATCAAAAGATTGATATGTGTTTTTGTCCAAATTAAATATAAAATTACTTCCAATGAGAAAAATTGGATTAAATGAAAAAAAAATATAATCTAATTTTTCTTCAAAACTATTCAAATGTATAATTTAACAATATAAATTTTTTTTATTAAAAAAGTTATTTTAAATTTAGTATATTTAACTATTCATCAAAATATGAAAATTATTAGTAAAAAAACAAAAATTTATCGAAACTAAATTTTTATGTCCTGATTCTAAAGAAGAATTTTATTTTGTCAATTTTAATATATAAAAGTGTTAAATATTGGATTTAAAAATGGTTCTCCATCAATAGGCGTTAAAATTGTATTTTTTTTAAAACACTTATTTTATCGGAAAAATTGGATTTGTTCTTATATTATATCTAAAAAACACATAATATGGATGCTAAAATTATATTGAGTATATAAAATTCAATATGCAGTTAATAATATTCATAACCTCTTTTTAAACGTCTAGTTTGGTATGTTTTGGTGCACTCGAACTTGGTGTTGTGTGTGGCGCAAGCTATTGAATTACTTTAAAGAGACAATGTATTATGAAATCCTAGGGTGTTACACTTTTGAAATTATTTATTAAATATTTGTTTCCCATGCTTGATGTTTTAAAATATTTTTTTAATGGAATATATTAGTCTTATTCTAAACATTAAGAATTTTTATTTTACTGAAAAGGTGAAAGGAATATCTATTTTAACAGCTATGGATTGAAAAATAATTTATCAAAAATAAAAATTATATTCTTTGAATATTCCATTATATGATTTCAAGGTAATTTTAAAAATAATAGTAATTTCAAAATGTTTTATTTTAAAAAATCAAATATGGATGGATATTTCCATCCTAAATTGTTTTTTAATAATTTTTAAAATATCCTTCTATGTTTTCAAGGTTATTTTCAAAGAAATAGATTTCCACAATATTTTATGAATATTTATTTTTAAAATTTTAATTTCAAATAAAATTTAGTTTCCTCACAGAATGATTTAAATAATCTATCAAAATAATTTCTCATATAAGATGACATTTTTTGAGGCCACATATGCATTATTAGGGATATGGTTTAAGGATTCCATTATTTTTCTTTCCATTTATGGTTAATGATTATGATAAAAATATGATTACAAAACCCATTTATCTTTCACCAGTTATATAATGTAAAATGCTTGTGAAATGCGCTTCATTTTATGATTTATTATATGTTGAAATGATTAAATTATTATGAAACCTGTCTATATTCCTTACGTTATAATATGATGAAATGTTTATGAAACTCATTCCATTTCATGTGTTATGATATGATGAATTTTGTATGATATTGTGGAATAAATATGTTATATTTTTATTATGTGATAGTTGTTCCCTATATCTCTCTCCAATGAATTAGGTAAATATTTATCACTCATGAGATATATTGGATTGGAATGAGAAGTGAAGTCAGATCAGTAAGGGATTTTTTCTTCTATGATGGTATTGGGTGTGAACAATGAATAATATGATGAATTGGTGAGAGAACCCATTCCAATTTCATATAATTCCCAAAAATCATTTACTATTATGTAATTAGGTATCTATTTTTATATGTATTACAAAATTCTAGGTCTTATTCCAATATTATTCTCTCATAGATCATGTTGTTTTATTTCATTATGGTTAACTTCTTATTAAATGCAAATATTTCAGCCACGGCCCAGGATTATGATATTTTATATATAAGGTATTGTTTTCAAATGTTATGATCACGTTGTCATTCAATAATATTAATGTTATGCTAATGTATCATCCTTAATTACCCTTAATGAGAAATGGATCTCTTCTTTTCTTCTATTTCATTTTATCGTATTATGAATAAAGGTTTTAATTAGGGTATTCTAATAATATTACTAAAGTTTAATATATTTATGGGAGTTTCTGAAAATATTTTCCCAAAATAGAGTATTGTGTAACTAGTCTCCAAACATAGTAAACAATTACAGTCATCATGTGTGTTTTTGTGTAATATATTATGTATTCTTATAAAAAAGATGTAATATCCTTGTTCAAATAGCCTAGGAATCTATAGATGGTATTATAGTAAAGGTTCAGTTAACCTTTGGAAACTTTTATGAGAAAACCATAGTGATATCCATAAGGATGTGTCTATAGATAATTTTATGGATGAGAAAACGTATAGGAAAATGACCTAGAATTTTTGTAAAAGATATCGCTGGTGGTGTACAAGTAATAACATATATATATGGATATAAAAAAGTGGATGGTTCTTTATAAGAGAGGTAACTCTAGTAAATAACATGGAAGAGGGAACATTGTTATGAACTTAATTCTCACCTGGTGTGTGGCAATAAGACTTACTACAAACATGGATTGACCCTCCTAAGGGATATGATTTGGAAACTCAACAACTCATTATAAACAATCATGATATATTTAATAGATGACCATTATGAATGATCTAGGATAAAACTAATTTTTCAAATATTAAAAATATACATTCATCCCTTAGACATTATATAGTTTATTATTCATGATTATGTTTGTTCCCATTATGATTTTTAATTCTCACACTATTAATTTCCGGTTTTTTTAAATGGAGTGAACAAGAAGGAACTATTATAACATTGAAAATGATGGAAAATTTGGTTTCTATGATTATACAAGTTTAATTATGTCTATATTTAAGGATATTTTGATTATTCATAATCAGCTATCATTATATATGATTATCAATGTGAACATCAGTCATATTCACAAAACATTGAATAAGAATAATATAGTCTTTAATGAATATTCATGTGGTAATGAACATAGAGGAATGTATATTTGGATTCCTAAATGTCAGGAATATGGGTAGAAGAACCTAAAAGAATATCTCAAATGGATCTAAAGATGTTACCTATATGGAATATAATGTCATGGAGGGAAATTATTTTAAGGAGATCAATGTATTATAAGGGGGAATACAAGAATTATCCAGATCAATTCCCTGACCACTAAATTGACTATTAGACCAATGATGGGAAAATTCCATAAAAATAATTATATTATAAGGATTTAAGTATTTAAGTATTGGGATTTAAGGATAATGTTTTAGAATAATTTTTCAAATGGTTTTTGGGTTATGAGGATCCTGAAACATATAAATAATTTGTTATTTATTGGAATAATATATGTCTACATCTAATATTGAAATAAGAGTTATGGATTACATCATGAGATTTTAAGTATCAGGTTGATTATATTTTTCAATTCTAATACACACCTCTTTTTTTATGTGATGGAGTATATAAATATTAATGATATTTTGGGTGATAGTTATGGTAATAAAACCCTTTAGTATTTTATATTCATTTGGGACATTTTCTTTGAGATGGGTGAAAATATACTTTGAGTGTATATGATTAAAGGTACTAGTAACATTTAGGGTTTATCTTAGGGTTGGTGTTGTGTTAATTATGGGTTGTTGTCAATCACATAATGAATTAAATACACAACATTTATATGAGAGAGATTTCTTTATAGATCTAATAACTATAATATACATTACTAAAGTGGTAAGATTTCAGGGAAGAGAACATTCAATATTATCTGATCAAGATCTATTATTTAACCTGACCATTTTTTGAAGGCATCAGAATGATCATGATATGATGGCCAGTTTTAGCAATGTGTATCATCATCAGACATACGTCTAGTCTTAGAGAATAATTCCATTCCTAGAGGGTATTATAAGATCATGTTTATGGTATCAAATTTTATTTGGATAAATTCATTATTTATATAGGTTTTCTTACAATAATATCTTTCACCTGAGCATTCATATGGATACTTATGATTCCCTTCATTGGAAGAAGTGTACAACTCCAACGTACTGGAATATAGTTTGAGAAAGAATGTTATTAGAAAATTAGTTAGCAAATAAATTGTAAGAGATGTTTATGGACATTAAAATACACATATGTGTTGAAAAAAATCAAAATTTTATGGTGATAATCTTTAACATGATAATTAATTTTAATTTGGTGACGAATATTTTCAATGAATTTAGATCAAAATACAATGCCATAGGTAGATCAGTCCCTTTAAAATACATGGTCATATATGGAATATAGATTTTCATTTTTCAAATCCTTGTATCCTATCTTAGGTTCATGATGTGTTCCATGTTTCTATATTGACAATGTACATACCAAATCCCTCACATGTAATGAAATAATAGACTGTACCTCTGAAACAAGATCTTTCTTATAAGGAACAACTGTTGGAGATTTTGGATTGTACATGGTATCTTCTACAAAACAAGACCAGTCCCCAAGCCATGGTTTTTTCTAAAATAAATAGATTTATAATGTTATTTGGGAGCATGCGGACATAATGAGGTTTAATTATCCTCAATAATTGGTACGAATGTGATTAATTTCAAGAGTGAAATTCATTTTATGGTGGTAGAATTTAAATTCTAGATATTTTTTGATTTTTTTCAAATAAATATAATTGTTTCAATATTTTTTATTATAAGTGACCCCGATATTAGCTTTGGTTACCAAAATCAATGATTTTAGCTATCATTTCCCACATCACTGATTTAATCTTGTGTTACATAAAACACTGAGATTAAATGTAATAAGGAATTATAATAAAATCTTATTATTTAAAATTATAGATATATCCTAGACGTTGGAATGGTGGGTATGAATTCAATTAACTAAATTATGAAAATATAGTGTTTAAAAATTGATATAAAATTAATTCTTTATTGACCAATTAATTATAAATGAATATAAAAACTATTTGAAAAAGAAAGAATTAATTTTTTTTAAAAACAAAATTATGTTAAAAGATTTGTTTTACATCAAAAATTTAAAAAATTAACTTCCATTGATTTATATTAATTAAAATTATATGTTATATATAAAATGAAATGACTAAAAATAATATTATTTTATTTCTATATAAGAGATATGAATAAAATTAATTTTATACTTACAAACTGTATATTTCGAAAAATAATTTCTGTATCATTTTGTGAAAATAGTTTTCAAATTATTTTTTAATAAATTTTAAAAAAAATATTTGATAAAAAATATAATAATAATATTGAAATTATCATAGGGCGAATTTTTCATAATTTTATGAAAATATTAATTTTTTGATGAGTAGTGAAAAATCAAAAGTTTTAGTTAAAATATACCCTTTCATTTAAATTATTTATAATTTTTAATAATATTTTAAATTGGTTGTAAATTAAAATTATTTCTATTTTTTATCAATTAATCAATTTTTTTCATTTATATAATTTTCATTTTAAATTTTGATAAAAGAACCACGTAATCTTTTGAAAATGTTCTCATTGAGAACTTGCTTTCTCACCGTGTCTATGGGATTAATTTTAAATTAAATTATTTTATTTTGTTAAATGAATATATGAAAAGAGATTACATATTTTTAATCAATGAAAATTTTATTTTAAAATATGGTCAACATATTATTTTATAAAAAATAATAGTGAAAAAATTAAAAATTACTTAGCTTGGCCAATGTAAAAATGTGTTTACATAGAGGTTAAAGTACAAAAGATATGTGTTAAATGATCTAAAAACATATAATAAATATATTATAAATCCTTAAACTGAAACTATAATGTCTAAGTCTCAATAACACTCAATTTATGTGCCTTTTTCATGATTCAAACATGGGTGCACATTTTTCTTTTACAAAAATTACATATATTCCACTCACTTCAATTATAAATGGAAACCCCTTTCCTCTATTCTTCACAACATAAAACCCATTTTGGTCATCCACTACCGTCATAAATAACTTCATAACAAACCTAATATATTCCTATAATCAATATTGTTTGTATAATTCCATCCATTGAAGGGTATTGGTGAAAACCCAATGAGGTTACCTAAATAAAATGTAATGTTCTTCAATGAGCATTTTTATTTTATTTATTCCTCAAAAAACTTCAATTATATTTAAAAAATGATCATAAAATATCCCAACTACATTAATTATAGATATATTTTTTTATAAAAATTTCATTCCTTTCTACCATCCCCACTTCCATCAAATTAGTTCTGAAATCATCATTCATGTGTGCGGCGGACTATGCCTCATGAGCTGATGCCATTCGTTTTTCCATTATTTCCTCACATGATTGAGTATGGAGAAAGATATAAACTATATTTCTGATATTTATAACATAACTATACCACTTAAGTCATTATATTTTATATACCTTTCTTACTTTCCATTAGTTAGGGTATAAAAAATAGTTCCTCCTATGTACAACAAACAACATTCTCACGAAGCGATATGATTCATTTTTCAATCTCAATTTACATAAAAGATAATAATTATTATATATATTCTTATATGTGAGATAAATTAAATAATTATTTTATTATTGACATATTAATAATTTATAAAATATAAGATGTCATTTTATTTCGTACATTTTCACTCACTAAAAGTTGATAATGTTGTTCGTGTATGTGTGGACTACCACCATTAAGAAGTGATCTGACTCCATCTTTTCATCACCACACCACCTGGATAATATTTATAACTATATTTAAAATAAATAATATGTTATTTATGATATAATTATCATTATATAAAGATAACATATGACTTACTTCATTTCCATAATTATCATTTAAAATGGAAATTTTATTCGTCTGTATGTACAACATACCATCTTCATGATCCTAGAGTACATAATTTGTCAAACCCATTTTTCATTATTTTTATTTAATGTATAATTTATGTATAAATATGAAAATTATTTCATGATTATTATTCTCGACAAAATAGAATGATGATTAAGTTAGTAGTACTGAAAATAATAACTCAATACTTATATGAAAAGAAAATCATTTATTACACTAATAACAATTTTAATAAGGAATAGTTAATAAACAAGAAATAAATAGTCATCAGAAAATAATATATGATATTATTTATATAACTATTGTTCTATAATAGATTGATAGTAAACATATATTAATTATAAATGAGTATATATGTGTATGAAGTAAGTTGATACATAAGGTAATAAATTTCTAGTATCTCTTTTATATCTAGGAATCATATTAAATTCATCACTCATTTCTTTTTTGTGGTGTATATGTTTCCCCTTTTACAATATCTATAACAAAATAAACATTTATAAATAAAATTCACATTGTGATTAAATTATATTCCATATTTTGAATTATGGATATATAAAACGCATTCACTCCTTTGGTTATATTATATCATATCATATTTAAAAGTCCATTAAGTATTATAACCATTGAAAATATAGTCGTTTTATAGTGATAATATGATTTTTAAAAGTATTGGTTTTAGATAAATACAATTGACATAGTTGAAGATGTGATGTTCTTGAGTAGTATGATCATACCATATGAAGCCCATTTATTAATGATTCCTATAGAGATAGATTCATAAGAATTTTCCCTTGATGAAACCAAAGATGAGATCTAATAACTAATGCCGGAGTGAATCCATTTATAATAGAAGTTAAAGCACATTGAGAACATGGTCCAACCTAAATAAATTGAACCAAAACATAGAAATACTAACATCATTACAATTACCTTAGGATTATTTTCTAATTTAAAGAAGTGACATATACCAAAACCCTAATAATATGAATATGTATATTTTTGGTTCAATAAAAAATTGATTATATCTAATTTTTTTCTTTGTTACTTCATAAATGCTTTTGATTTTGATACAACAAAAAATAGTAATATTTTATAATATTTTAATTCAATTAATACAATCTATTTTGATAAATTCATGAATTTTAAAAATAAATGATATTTTAAAAAATAAAATAATAAAATAATGTTTATTTCTATGATGTAAAATGTAATTTTTTCAAGGGTTTAAAAAATTTTAATGTAAAAAAAATATTTACCCATAAATATTTATTCCTGGATTAAAGTGAAAATTAAAAAATGTGGACTATTTTTTTATTAAAATAAATTTTATTTTTACAATTATCCCATCTAAATTATCAATCAATGAATTTTTCCTTTTATTCCAAGATAGATGATTTTTGGGTTAAAAATTAAATATGCTATAAATATATTATGTGTATTATAACCTCATAATAAATAAAAAGTTATGTAATAAATGCTATAAAAGGTATATAATAACAAATATATGTTTCCCATTTAAAATAATAACATTTTTAGGTTATTTTACTAATTTTATTTTTCAATTATTAATCTTACAAAAACTATATTATATCGTAAGGTTTTGAAATCATTTATTTTTTAACATGGTTAACTTCCACATAAATAAGGGTAATATTTTAATGATTTTGTACCCTTTATTTATAAAATATCAGAAACCAATCCCTTTTTGTGGAAACCATTTTCAAAGAACTTGGGTAGTTTTTTGGTTTTCAATACATTATTTTATAGTGTCCCAAAACCTATGTTTGAGAAATAATGAAAAACTCCTCTCTCTTTTCTAATTTAAACCCAAAAAATATACCCATACACTTCACTAAAAGACCATTTAACCCATACATACTCTACCCTACCCTATGTAGAATAATCCCAAGGATCCCCCATGATCTCATGATGATACTCCAAAGCTCTTGGAATCACCCTCTCAAGGTAAGGGACCTCCATATATTCCTTTCAATTCATGCTCTTTCTTTGTATTTTCCATTTTGAATCACAATTGGTTATATTTTAATGATATTATAAAGATACCTATACAATAAAATTTAGGTCATAATAATTATATATCATTTGTCCCCTTTAAATATTATAATTTACCTAATCTTTTGGAATACTGAAATTTAAGAAGGGATCCTGTCATTTTCTAAAATATTCAAGAATATTCCCTATTCAATGACTATAGATTTACAATTACTAAAAATATGATAATTTTTTCTATATTAATCTTACAACCTTTTGGATAACCAAATTATTATAGACCATATTAACAATCATTAAATTATTTTTTAAATATTTATTTATTTTAAGCACTCTCCAAAAATTTCACTACATTTTTGCATGCCAAAAAATTGCATCATGAATATCAACCCCTATTTCTACTCAAGGGTATTCACCTAGATGTATCTATACATTATATTTTGGGGATTTATATTTTTTGGAAAACACCCTTCTTGATCATGACGTTAAATTTTTTGAAGTAAAAACATATGTCGTATGTTCTATTTAGAAAACATATGCATTTACATGATATGAATGTTAGGAGAGTATCTAGAATTATATAGAACTAAATTGAATTAGGAAATGTTTTAGTCTCATGAGATAACATGTGAGAAATTTTTTAATTAACATAATCCATCATAAGACATTTCCATCTACTTATGACATATTTTCAATTATCATTGACCAATCTTTATGATTTCATGTTTAAAGTTGATTCCACATTCAAAATATTTCTTTCTATTATCATGATATATTATTCCTCTTTGTGAATTTTTAGGATTATCACCACTTTTGTTCATACTGAAATTCCTATTGTCTAACATGTAATTATTTCTTCATGTTATGCCATGTTTATTACCTTGCTTTGATTTATATCCCACCAATTTATTTTGTATATCCCCAGGTCAACCCATAATGTTGTATAAAGGATATAATATTGTGATCATGTTAAGGAACAAGTTAGTAATGTTTAAGTACCAAATATTTTTATTCTGTAATGTAAGTTAGCTAATACTCAGACACCATAAACAAATCTATAATATAGGTTGTAATATGTGTGTCCATATGTAATAAATTATGAATTAATGTGTAATAAAGACATGGGTTCTCATAATTTATATCTTGGGTCCCATTATTTTCATGATATTTATTGTTTCATTTGATGTTATACATTATTGGTGCTTACAATTAAAATTATTACTAAAGCGATAAGGGATCATCATCTCACTTTTATTTTTATATGAGACACATTCCATATTAACCATGTTTTTTTATTTGGGGTATATATTTACTATGAGTGTATTTTATGATTATTATGTTTAAATTATTGTGTTTTTCATATCCATTTAAGGATCTATCTTTTATGTGGTTTATGGATAAAATTTTTACAAAGTGCTAAGAGTTATTTTTCTCAATTTTATTCCCTTGAGTTATATGTTATCTTATACACCTATATTATTTTATTAGGATTATATAAAACCCCTATTACATTTAATATAATAAATTTATTTAATCTCAGGATATTTTAGGTTTTTATTGTAATTACATAGTCAGGATAATATTTCAAATTTACCAATGTTGTAAAGACTCTATGTTATATTCTCATCTTATATCGAGAATGTTTAAGATTATGTCTCTGATGATGAAATATTATGATATATTTATCAATAAAACCAGGAATTTTCTTATCATATGGTCATTTAATGAGATTATATGTTTTCCCTTTATTTCACTCAATTTATTTACTAAATGTTTCAAAATAATGATCTTAATAAATATGGTCTTTGTTTCTTTCTTCGGTCAAAAATTCATTTTCCTTAAAAAACTATTTTTTCTAAAAATGTGTTCAAAAATATTTTTAACTCATTTAAATTTATTTTTTGATGAAATTATTACACATGATTTCCTATTTGTGAATTTTTTTAATATTCCTACCTTTTTCAAAAATTCCCATTCGGATTTTATCAAAAATGAAAATTTAATCTTTTTTAATGTATATAAAATGAAAAAAATCAACCATCTTTACCAGTAATATAATTGATTCATACTTTATATACTATTAATGTTATTTTTAAATTAATGTATTTTTGAAATTTTTTATGTTATAAATTAATGGTTTTCAATGATTAAAGGTTATTTTCATCATAATTGTTTTTATTAGATTTTTAAATCGCCAATTATATGTTTTTATGGTTAATTTAATTGATAATGATTTCTATATTATTTATGATTTTTTATTTTCAAAAATTGAGTTTAATGAAATATTATTTTCATCAAGGAATGTTTTAAATGATATTTAAAAATCATTTTCCATCTAACATGACATCAATCGATGCTACTTATTCATTACTCGGGAAATTATACAAGGATAACATTATTATTCATTTTTTAGATTGTTTGTTTTTATAATGAGAAGAGGTTTTTGAATCCTATTTATATTCTATGAGTTTTACCATGACCAAATTCTTATGAAATAATCTTCTTTTCATGGGTTCTACTATGATTGAATTATGAAATAATTATGAAATAATTGTGAAACATATCTATTTTCCACATATTATGATATAATTAAATGTTTCTGAAACCCATTTCATTTAATTGGTAATAACATGATGAATGTTATATGATCTGATGGAAAACATATGTATGATTTTCATAAGGTGATGGGTGGGACCTATATCTACCACCAACACAATGGGTAAGGATTTGAATCTCTTAAGATATATATGATTGTAAAATGGAGTCAACATTCTTTAGTAAGAGAAGTTTTCCATTATGATGGTATTGGGAGTGAACATTGACTAATATGATGGTTTGGGTGGTGAACAAATTCCATTGTGATATCCTTGGAAGTGTGCCTTGAAAAATATGGGAATTATTTTCTATACATATGTGCATTCCATAGTTCCATGTCTTCTGTGAATGTTATGCACTCATGGATCATTTAATTTTATTTCTTTTTTATTCAAGTCTTATTAATTTTCAATAAATATTCCATTACTCAATATTATGATCGTTAATATGTGTCGTATGTTTTTTAAATGTTTTTATCATGTTTTCATACCCTTTTATTTATTTCATGATAACATATATTCTTATTTACTCTTACTCAGAATCCAATATAACCATTTCTTATGTTCCTTCCCCCGGGTTCTGAGGAAAAGATTTATATAAGATATTTTTGTGAAGAGTAACAAGGTGGAATATTTCTATGGGATAGGTTTATGATATTTTAAAAAATTATAATATTTTGTACATATTACTGAAAGACAATAAAAATTTACAGTCCTTAGGTTTTTTTTAATGAATTTAATTTTCGTCAAAAAATATATATTATACATGTATGAAATTTTTTATGTCTTTATATAAGCCACCATTTTAACCACCTTAAATTAATTTATAATTTTTAAAATTATGTATAAAACTCATCATTTACATAGGTGAGAAATTTTCCATTTGGGTGGCAGCTGGGAAATTAAATACATGGATTTAAACTGTATACAATTATTTTACACAATTATATTTTTTCATTCATGTATAGATTTAAATTACAAGGATTTGTTTTATAAATATGGTTTAATGAATTAATTACAAGGATTTTAAATATAAAACACATCAAACTTCACATAAATTTTCAATTTCTTGTTACGTAATTCTTTAATGAATATTATAAAATATTTGTTATGCCCTTATTTCATGGATTTCAAATGAAGTAACCACATTAAAAATCAGTTATTACTAACATAATTCATTGATTTAAAAAATAAATCTCACCTTTAAAGAGTAGGTTCCACTCCCTCTTTTAAATATTTAAATTTTACAAAGTATCTCTTTTTCCATGATAAATTATTTTACATAGAGAATGATATGATTTTCAAGATTAAAAATTGCATGGTATTCAATTTTTTCATGCTTCTAAATTGAAATAAAAAAATTAATGAATTGGTTTTTCCCTTATTTCATGGATTTAAACTAAAGACCCAACTTCTATGTGTGAGGTTTATTCCTTTATTTCATGAATTGTAACATTAAATATCTCTTTCATAGGGTGGATATCATTCTAAAACTATATGGATTTAAAATATATAAAAACCCTTCAAATTAGTCATTTTCTAATTATTATTAATAAATACACAAATGATACCCAATCGGCATTGAATCCAAAAAATTTCCTAGTTCCTCCTTGTCCCAAAAATAGAGAAAATTTTATCATCTTTCAGTGAAACATCAATATATAAAGAAACATTTATCAAAATCATGTTTAACATAAACTATAACTAAACTTTTAATGCCATCCCACATGACATTATACAATATAGAAACCATTAACTCTTTTATATATGTAATTAAACAATTGAAAAATTATTATTACATTATCATATATCTTTAATACATGGGTCAACCATAATCACATTTTCTTAGAACTTTAATCATTGTATCAACCACTATTATCTTAATATATATTGTCATAATAAATATTAACATTAATTTACTTCTTGAATGGATTAAAACTACAGAAATCCACAAATCTTCTCTAAAAAATATAGTGTCTTCTTCTATGAATTCAAGATATAAAGAACCTCATTAAAATCATATATTAACAAAAAATTATAAGGATCACTATATATGGATTTTAAATATAGAGTTACTTACTATATGACATAACACTATAAAAAACCTCATCACTTTCTAGTACAACATTAAATTATTAGTAATCCTCTGTATAGATCAAAACTATATAGTGTCTTCCAACACATATTTAAACCATAGGGAATACTGAAAATTTATTATATAACATAAAACTATAGTGCATTTAACACATTAATTTATAAGGAAATTAACTTTTTACACAGATTAAAACTATATAGTACTTTATTTCCTTCTTGTACAATATAAAACTACAACTCACACATTATATGGATCTAATATATATTGGAACATTTTATATGAAAATATATGATAGTGTACCTTATCACCCTCATGTATGGATTTAAACTATGTATTATATCATTTCATTCCAATAAAAATTTAAAGGATAGAGAAACCATTGTATGTCTTTAAACTATAGATTTTATTCTAATATATATATTAACAATATATTAACTTACCAAATTCATATATAACATTAAAAATTGATTAACCTTCATAAAAATATATATTATATAGTTCATTCCTAAAAATATTTCAATTATATGGTACCTTATAGCCTTCTTATTTGACTTATAACTATAAATAACCTACTTAAAGCCTCTAAACGATATAGTGTCATCTTATATAGATTTAATCTATAATATACCAAATCTAGTTCTAATAAGTATCTAGACTATAGAGTTCCCTTCATAAAGATTTAAACTATCGTGTTCATTAATATATACCTTTAACTATCGGGTATCTAATTTCTTTGAAAATCCATATATTTTCTAAACATTATGTGATGGATTATTCCATAAATATTCCCATAATACAATCAAAAAAGATGAAGATTCATAATTTATTGGGGAAATTAGATACATATCACTGTAAATTGAATTAGGGACACAATAATATTATTTAAAAACTCAAAAAAAATCACGTAAATCCTATTGATCTTTTACAAATACACATGATAACCTGCATATGTACATGAAAAATGGGTGAGCTATAAAGCCAAGTAATGGAATAATCAAAGAATAACAAGAAATAATAATACATGTGATTCAAGATGAACATAATTGAGAAATTAAATGGTGAGAATGAAACATAGGAACCTTTAAGCATGATATAAGATGATAAAATCATGGAATCATAGGAAAGTGGCAGTAACAAAAAATATAACATAATTAGAATAATTCAAGGATAATTGACTAGAAATCATAAAATGTTGTTCTAAGTGTGACCAATTGTTCCCAACACATGGTATATCATGGTGTGAAAAACATTTCCTCATGCATTGGATGGATGTATAATTCTGATTTGACCCATCACTTAATTATTATGTACATGAATTTTGGTGCCACACAGGTCAAAAAGCATAAGATCACCATTCATCACATTTTACCACATGATTAAGGTGTGTGTGTCAAATACATAGAATTTACCCTATCAATTAATGATTGGAACAACAATGTGAATACCCATGAATAGAAATGGTGATTGTATTCAAAACAAAAAAAAATTATAGCATGGAAAATTAATAGATTATTTCATTAGCATAATGGGTTTAAATAATGGTATATATAAGGTTTCAATTTGAATGATAATAGATATCTCATTACATTGGAATCAAAAATATTATAATGTAATGTGTAACAAAAAATGAAAAAATTGATAATTGGATATAAAATGGCATAGTACAAAAGAATGTACATGAATAAAGTTGAAGAGTAGAGAATCCCTTACCTAGAGATGGTTCTTCTAGACGCATGGGGGAGATTTTTAAGTGCATGGAAACACCTTGGAAGGGATTTCTTTAGGGAAAGGGTTGGTTGATTTTTTGAAGATGAATGGGAGGTTGGGTAGCTATTTATAGAAAGGTAGAGGATAATTCTTTATGAATTTATGAATATAGTTTTTGTACTCTAGGTGATATACTAATCAAAACTCCAAACCAACCCACAATTTTTTCCCATGGATATTCACAAATAGTATTGGATTTAAAAAATTTATTAGGATAATAAGATAAATTATTTAAATGATACAATACTTGATATTGAATTTTTTTATGTTCATAATGAATTTATTTTAAAACACTAAAATATAATATAGGTTTTTAGGATTAAATATAAAATTTTAATATTAATTAAATAACTAATAAATATTAATTTAAATGGGAAATATATATTTTATCCTGGATTCCCATTATTGTATTTATTACATTAATTTTAGGTTACTGTTTTTTCATAATACATATCGTATAGTTAGACAATATTTATTTTTTATCCAAATAATTGACTATATCAAAAAATTAGTAAAATTTACCATTGTATAATTTCAACACGATGATTTCAAAATATAATTATATGAGAAAAATAATTTTCAAAATATGATAATTTATAACTTTAAATAAAAAACATTATTTTCTAGAAAATACTAGTTTTAATGATAGTAACTACTTTTTTCCCCTTATAAAAATTACATTATTCTTAAATAAATTTTATTATCATTTGTATAAAAAATATCATTTTATAATTATAATATTATATGAAGATATCATTTATTTAAAATCTAGAAAATTTATTTAAAATTTTCTTTTAATTCAAACTATATATTTCTTGAAAATCTATTTTTTGTTTCTTCAAATAAAAATATATATTTTATTAAAATAATTAATTAATAATATAAATCTATGATTAAATTATGAAAATGGAAAATATGAAATAATTATTTTATTTAAAAAAATATTTATAAATTAGTACACTTTTAGTCTAGAGATATAACCTCATATTACACTAGTATATTTCCTTAGGGAATGGTGTCTGATGTTTTTACATTCATTGGGGGGGTCAAAAAACATGGTTTTGGTCGTGATCTCAATAATATAGACTATATCAAATAAATGGGTTTTCTTGAGTTCTAGTTGTTGAATCTCAACTTGGGGTTTGTCAAGGGAAAATCCCAGTGATTCCATCTCCCTTATAAGGTCTCTAAATATGATTGATAGTGTACAATCCTAATGATCAAGTATATTTCTTATTCTATTTATGATAATTATACTTTATCATAGCACATAATATATATTAATCATAATGTCTATTATACAATGGAAATATTACTAACATTTATGATGCTTAACGAACTTTTATTCCCATCAAAAAATTATGGGTATATTTTATACCCATTTAAAATAAAATAATTTAAAAATGGATGTTTTTATTACTTCATTACGTGATGAGGTAGTTGTTCATTCAATATTGAATTTCATTTATAACTATTCATTCCATTACATTCTACCCCTTCAAAAATTTATCCCTCATAATTTCATTTCATATACTATAACAGATGAGTGTACTTTTGTTTCATTACATCTTATGATTCCAATATTACCACCTAAAACTAGTTATTCCACCACAGCACTTTATCTAAGCAAGTTGTCTTGCATTATAGAACATTGTCTCTATGATCTATGATAATCCCCAATGTATCATCATATAAAATATCATTCTATAAGGGAACCACCTCTAGATTTAGTACTTATGTGGGGTATTATATATACTTTCTTATGGGAGATTAATGGATCACATCATTTACTTTAGGTAGGTTAGTTGAGAGTTCTAGTTATAGGAGATAACTCATTGATTATCGGGGATCTAAAAGGGGCCTTTGTTTCTAGGAATAAGATTTAATTTCTTCCCAAACCTCATGAATTTCTTCCTTGGTGATATAACAAGTAACAACTTATCTATGACCACAAATTACATGTCATATTAGTGATTTTATTTATATATTTTCAGCCAACTTTTTTATTATTTATTATTATGAGGAATAGTTTAAACCTTTTAAAACATATCTTGGTTAAGATATAGTACCATCATATTCCCCCCTCTAACATCATTTCTATATATTGTAGTTTGATACCTCTTCCCATATAGTGCCTTATAAGGATCCATTTGAATACTAAATTGGAAAGTATTATTATATGAGAACTCCAATAGCGGAATGTGTTGATCCCAACATACTTCTAAATACATTGAACAATACTCTAGAATATTATATGGAGTTTGGATGGTTATATTAGACTGATCATCCTTCTAAGGGTGATAATAAATACTAAAACTCGGGTATGTATCTAACTCATACTAAAGTATTCTCCAAAAAGATGAGGTAAACATTGGATATCGATTATATATAGTTGATACTAATACTCTGTGTAGTCTTACCACTTCACTTGTGTATATTTTGTAGAGTTAGTGAAGAATTAAATATTCATTTTTAAGAATGCAATGGGACAACATAGTAATGCGATCGACTAAATCCCCATTGGAGTTGTATCCTATAGATATTTTATGTAGTCCTATGATGAACTCCATGGTTACAATATCTCATTTCCATAATAGTATTGGAAATTTTTGCATTATTACCTTAGGCTTATCTTTTTTAGCCATTACTTTTTGGAATACTAATAATCAAGATACAAATTCTACAGTTTACCTCTTCATGTTATCCAACTAGTAATTTTTCTTCAAATATATATTCACCTTATCGATTATTAGATGAATAGTTAATGATGATTTATGTAAAAAATATATATAAATTAAATATTCAATTATGGTTTTATATGATGCAAACCCAGGTTCCAAACCTTATATTTCCATTATTGACATTTTTAAATGGATTGGGAAGTGGTTTTTAGAGAGATGAGACTATATATCTCTAAAATTATCAAGAGTTTAGAGTTCCTTCTCCCTTCCATAAAATCTCTCCCCTCGTGGTGGATTCCTTTATCATGCCTAGGAGGATCGAATATCATCGATTCGTGCCTTTTTGTTCAAATAATCCCATCAAAGACCAAGATATCACCACCGATAATCAAAGAGTTGAAATCCCAGATGAAAATGGTTCACAATCAAACACCCATCGGTAGAACCCAAGGGATCTCTTTTTTGGATGCTCTGAAGGGCACTGCACTGGGAACTAATGATACATCGAAGGAACCTCTCTTCTAAAAGCATGATGATGGCATCTACTTGGTGTAATTAGACTCGACTTCTCTTCTACAGCACACTCAAATGTGAAAATATTTGGTTATGGGCTGCATATCCTACCTCAAAGGTGATCGTCCCTGGAATCTTACTAATTTACATTCGTGTATTTCTCACTTTTGTAATTTCTCAAATTGGAAAATGATACTGATATTCGAAGGGTATTGTCATATTTTTGTAAGCATACAAGAGAATCTTCATAGTTTTTGGAGGACTGGAAATTTGAATATGAGACCGGGTTTTCTCAGATTATCTGAGTGGGACTTTGCTTTCAACCCGCATAAATATAGGAACACAATGGAATAGGTTTGGATTAGACTTTACGGTCTGAATTGGTTCTTTTGGCATCCAAAAAATTTAAATTACATTGTCTCCTGTATAGGAACCCCTCTCAAAATAGATCATATAAAGTTAAATACTAACTTAAAGATTTTTTGAGGGTGATGGTTGAAATGATCCTTGATTAAAAATTGCCTAATTTTATTACCTTCAATGAAAATAATTACAAAACTGAAATCAGAATATAATATGAATGAAATCCCCCCTTATGTGATCTCTATAAGATCATTGGTTATAACATTTCTAATTGCAGGGTGGTTTGGAAACAAGTTAACCCACCAATTGTAAATGAATGGAAATAATTTAAGAAAAACAAGAATGATAAATCTACAATGAAATAATTACCAGAAAAAAAAAAGGGAAACTGACATCTGGGTAAAAAAAAATTTGACACTCTTAGGTGAATCATCGGGTGTCACTTGGGATGATATTGCTGAAGAGGAAGAGAATTTCAATTTGGAAAAAAAATTATAGAAGAATTGGAAACTATGGTTCTTGATACCATCAGACTCACTAAACAAGAACTAGTGAGAGAAGACATTGATACTTGTGAGAAAGTATCATTCTCTAAATTCAATAAGGATGTTACTAACCTGGGTAGGGGGGATAAACTCTCTCCACCTGTTTAATTAAAATGTAATTCTGCTAGTGATTTCACACCACCTAGTCATGGAACAAGTTCTTAGGGGTCAACTCCTATGCAAGAAGATAAGGATCAAACCTTCTCAATTTTGGGAAATGTACTAATCAAGGAAACCCCCTCCATGAAGTCCTCTACTACACTAGGGGTTGAAAATAAAAATATTAACAAGAAAAAGGAATCTGATTCTAATAATCATCTTCTTGTTTTCCCTCAAATTAGTAATTTCACAGGTAGTAATGTTAACACGAGATCTATTCTCTTGAACCAAACTGCTGTTTATGTGAAAAAACAGCTTATTACTATTACAGAAATCAATTCTAGTGGTAATATCTCAAATGTTATGAACCCCATTACTCCTTTAGAAGAATCCCCTATATCTATGCAGGGTCTTATGCAGGATATTTGTCCCCCTATTGTCTCGGTTATGAAAGATACAATCTTCCTCGTGGTGGAGTCACACTTGGAATTGGACTCGTTTATCACTTCAGATGAAGATACACATACTTCTAGCTACCAATAGTAGGTCCAGTAATCCAAGGGCATGATACCAGCTACAGAGTCCTCAGGTAATGAGTAGATGATTAAACACAATACTAGGCAGAGTAGTGCCTCTCCCTGTTTGAACACAGAACGGCGGTCAGTTGACCTTTCTGAAAACCAAGTAGGTATTCCTGATCTGAGCGCCATAACAGGTACCTACAAAACTTCTATTCAGAATATTACTTTTTATAATAAATCTTTAGATTATGTTAACAATAAGGATATTAGTAATACTATGTTGTCATCAACTAATAATAACATGCAAGATATTTCCATCCAAACTATATTTGTAGGTGATACCACTGACTTCTTGGATCCCACTAAAGGCAAGAAAGGGTCAAATACAAGCCCTAATATGTCAAAAAATGTTATAAGATAAACTAGGCATAATGGCTCAAATAGTAATAAAAATGGAGTTCTAACTCCAAATGTAGGTATAAATGAAGATTTTGTATTGGGATGATCAAGGTATTTCAAACCTTGACACCATTATTATTTTAAAATGAATGGTTAACATTCAGAAGCCTTTAATGTTTTCCATTTCTGAACCTAAAATAAACATTTCCACTGATTTAGTTCATTTTTTCGTTTTGGATACACCTTCATCGGTGCATGTCAAAACAACAACAATATTGATACTCTTTTGACTTTTTCTCATTCCTCTCTACCTAATGTTAATGTTTTCCATATTGATAATCAAAGTTTGACATGCGACTTAATGATAGATAACACCCATATATTTTTCTCCTTTATCTATGACAAAATAAATATCAAGATAGGAGGCCTCTCTAGAAGGACCTCTCCTACTTGAGCTCTAAAATTCATTCCCCAAAGATTGTTTCGGGTGATTATAATGATATTCTTTCTGCTAGTGAAAACATTTCCCCTCTTCATTCAAGTCTATATTTGGGGAATTTTAAGTCAGTTATTGAAATAACCAATCTAACTAAAATTTCTCCCTGAGGTTCCAAATACACCTGGTACAGGAATCATTACAATAGAGTGGTTGCGAGAAAACTGGATAGAGCCTTTACTAATGACCACACTTTAGATATATGGGATAACATTTCCAGCACCACCCAACCAAAAATTCATTCTGACCATCATCCTATATTGGTCACTGTTTCATACAAAATTCTGAAATCCTCTCTTCCCTTCATATTCAACAATGCTTGGTTCTCAGATCAAGAATGTAGTAATCTCATCCACCATTTTTGGACCTCTACATCTCACTCCGATGATAACTTTTCTTGTCCTCTTAAATTAAAATATCTCAAACACAAGCTTAAAATTTGGTACATTATTAAATACAAAAAAAATCGATAATTACATCCTTTCTCTTGAGAATGAGCTACATCAAATTCAAAACAATAACACTCACTCAGACATTGCTTCCAATCAAAATCAAGAATCAAACATTACTTTGAACCTTAATTTTCATCTCACTTTCAAAGACAACTTTCATAAACAAAATTTTAAAATCAAATGGTTAATTGATTGTGATCGTAAAACCATGTTCTATAATTCCTTGCAAGAAGTTCAGCATGCTTGTAGACTCCTTGCTTCCCTCAAAGATGGATATAACATTTTCATGAAGAATAAGACATTGTTAATCAGTTTGTCTCCTACTTTGAGTCTTTATTTAATGGTCCTAGCATGAACAAGGACATCATTATTGACATCATTCCGATAATTCTCACTGATGTTGATAATAATTTTCTCCTTGGTGTTCCACTTGGTCATGAAATTAGAGACACTATTTTTGGATTGAATCCTGACAGTGCCTCGGGTCCTAATTGTTTTAATAATGTCTTATATCAAAAATATTGGGATATTATTCAAGCTAATGTCTAAAAACTCGTTAAATCTTTATTTTCTAATGGATTTTTACCACATGGTCTAAATGCCCAATTCCTTACATTGATTCCCAAAGTTGATAATGCCTCCAAAATTCACCTCTTTCAACTTATAGATCTTACCAACACTCTATAAAATTATCACCAAGCTGATTGAGAATAGACTCAACACTATTACCAATAAAATTATCTCCTTGAATAAATTTGGTTTTATCAAGGGGTGATCCATAAAAAACTGCATTTGTCTTGCCTCTGAAGGCACTAACATGTTAAATAATAAAAATAGAGGCGGTAACATTTCCATTCAATTGGAAATTAGTAATGATTTTGACACATTGTATTAGAATTTCATCTTCAAAGTTCTACATGGATTTGGCTTCAACAACGTCTTCATCTCTATAAATAAAACCCTCTTCAAATCATCTCACATTTCCATCTTTATCAATGGATACCCCAGATGTTACTTTAATTGCTCCAAAGGATTCAGAAGAGGAGGTCCCTTATCTGAAATTATTGTTTCCATTGTAGAAGAATATTTAAGTCGTATTCTCACTTGATTGGTTGACCAAAACAAGATCAAAACTATTCATGCTTACAGAAATTTGAATTCCCCCACTAACCTCTTTTATGAAGATGACATCATTCTATCTTTAAAGGGTGATATAAGAAACATCAGAACTCTTAAAACTACTCTCACTCACTATGAGGAGGCCTCTGCTCAAGTCATTGGATGGCATAAATCCTTCATATACTTTGGGAAAACTTTCCAAATGGTAGAAAAAATTGTATTATCAATAGGATTAACATCAAAGAAGGTATTATTCCCTTCAAATACCTTGGGGTTCCCATTTTCTAGGGCATACCCAAAGCTTTATACTTATCAAACATTGTTGATCAAATTCTTAATCAGATTTCCACTTGGAAAGGAGAATCTCTTTCTATAGCAGGGAGAGTATGCCTTGTCAAGTTTTTCAATGTCTCCAAAATGGTCTACTCGATGATGGTCTATAATTGGTCAGCTGGTCTCAAAAAAGATAAATGTTCACATTAAAAAAAATTGGACAGGGAGGACCGTGGACATGAAACTTGTTACTATTATTTGGGCTAAATTCTATAAACCATTAGACATGGGTGGTCTTGGAATTAAAAACATTAAACTCTTTAATGAGGCAATTCAAGCCAGATGAACTTGAAACCTAATTCACAATGACTCCCCCTCGATTGCTTTCATCAAAAATTGGTTCATTGAAATATTAAAAAGGGGTAACCAAAATTTCATGACATCTTCCATTCAGCCCTCTAGTAAAAACATGTATGACAATATTATTTCCATCTCTAGATGGATGGTCTCTAGAAACTCTTACATGAGATTCTGGTTGGACAAATGTACAGGCGCTCCTCTTATCTCTTTGACTCTACATGACTATATCCCTGATAACATAAAATACACTATTTTTAATGTTCTTAATTCTCATATTGATACACTTCCTGACAATATTATTCAAATTATTGATACTTATAACTTTTCTACCACATATGATCTTTTGATTTGGGGACCTTCTCATAATGGGATGCTAAATTCAAAAAACAAACTTCTTAAATAACCCCAAAAATGATCTTAAAAGGATTAAATGTTTTGAAAAACCCTGGATTAAACCTTCAAGACTCAATCTTATTTGGCGTCTCGCCTAAAATAGGGTTCCTACTGACTCTTGTCTACAAATTTCTGGAATTTATATTTTTTCAAAATGTCATTTTTTCAATCAACATAGAGAAGATACTAATCACTTATTTCTATCTTGTGATACCGCCACTGCCCTTTGGAACTATTTTTTTGACACTTTTGATTGCAGATGTCCGATTCACAACTCTATCAATGCTCAGCTAAATCGTTGTGTTGCTATGGATAACTCCCAACAAATCATAAACTTGTTCCTTATTGGGGTTGCAAAGATGCTTCGTGTGATTTGGTATGACAGAAATACAATTTTTCAAAATAATTTCTCACACAACATTAATGTAGCTAAAATGAGAATTCCAATCACTATTCGAGAAGCTGCGTTGATTCAGAAGGCGAATTGAAACAACTCTGTGGCAGATTTTATGATCCAGAGATGTCTTCGGGTTGATGCAATTTTCATACAACCGAAACACACTTTTGAGATTTTCTGGAGACCTAAACTACCAGGTTGGACTAAAATCTTTGGGGATAGATCCTCTAAAATAAATCTAGGACCCATAGGGTGTGGTACCTTCTTCAGAAATCATATTGGTTACATAGTTGGGTGCTTTTTTAGAGTTTATGGTACTACAACCTCTCTGGAAGTTGAAATATTGAGTGTGATTCATTCCATATAATTCACCTTGCGAGAAGGCTAGAATAACTTGTGGATTGAAAGTGATTTTACTATTATAGTTCAAGACATTTGGAAAGGGGGATTCATCTTGCTTGGTCTCTTACTACTCACTGAATGAATTTCCTTCACTCTCTCCATGACATCAACTACATTGCAACACATACCTATCGAGAAGAGAATATGGTTTCTAATGGTCTCACCAATAAAAGAGTTTTTCAGGACATAACCTGGATGGAGGAGCTCCCGGAAAACTCGCTTCCTTTTCATGTTATACATTGTAATATGATTCCGTCTTTTAGACTCATGTACACTCTTTTTTGCGAATAAAATTGCTTTAGTCTTTTGACCAAAGTGCTACCTTTCTAAAAAAATTGTTGAACTCTATAATATTTTTTACATTTCATTATAGATCCTCATCATCTTTTTGGGCCTCCAAGATATTCTAAATAATATATATTTGTATAGTTATATGATAATGTTAGGATGAAGTTCCATTTATTATTCATATATCTAAAGTATGAATTTCTATGCAAAATAGGTCCATTTTATTCCTCATCATATATAGGGTTAAGGGATTCATTCTCCTCAGAGCTTGTTAAAAATTGTTCATCTTCTAGATATGCTAATGGATTGAAAAATGATCATCCTTGATCGGATTTAACCACCATTGTTGTAGTATACAGATATCATTTTGTGTGAATATATATTGTGAATTTTATGAATAATATATATGTCACAATTGACCATATAGCTATATTTTTTTCTAAAACATCTATTAAAATAACATTGCAACCAATTCCAAATCATATGTTGTTTAGTTATTCTTATGGATAATTAATTGAAATATGACATAGGACATCACTTTATCATCCCACATTAATGAATGACCAAATAGATTTTTGGACACATTATGTAGATCATAAATCCTTCCACACTTGTGTGTAATGTAAGAATATGAGTAGTTA
The DNA here is from genome assembly GCA_963277665.1 of Viscum album. NCBI lineage: Eukaryota > Viridiplantae > Streptophyta > Magnoliopsida > Santalales > Viscaceae > Viscum > Viscum album. Next base: position 9,632,156 of record CAUJRU010000001.1, read on the forward strand.
TTAACCTTATCTTTGACTCTTAAAATATATCCTTTTATTTATTTATCGTAATAATTTAACTCTATTTCCAGTTATCTTGGTTAGAGGACTTGAAAATAATGAGAATTTTCATTTAAATTGATGATATTCATAGATATTACAAAAAATCTAATGATCTATATTACATATGTAGTTCTAGGTTATAGAAACCCATACATGTCACAGATAAATATTATGTATTCTTTGATGAACATTGAATACCTAAATTAATGATCCAGGCCAGAATAATATAGGATTTTTAACATTAGAAACTTTAATACATGAAAAAATTCTTCATAAGTGATATTCATCACCTCTCACAATTTTATTCATAATGATCACCTTATTATACATATCATAAATAAAATTATTCTTCATAACCTAATGAATTTAAATATAATAAAGGGTGAGATCTGTTACTTAGTAAGGGTAGCTAAGAGATACATCAAAAAAATATTAGCACATGGTTATCAAAACATGAGTATAAAATTTTAAAACAATTCCCCTCATATGATAGATCAAAATCTCATTTCATGGAGTAAGCCTTGGAAGTTAAAAAGATAATAATTATAATGGAATCAAATAACATATTCCATGAGAGCATAACATTGGAATAATACATGAGTATTTGACACAAAAAAAGCATGGAAAATTATTTTAATAGTCATGGATCACTGCCCTGACTATCATTGTGTATTGGTTTCAATATAAATTCCATCATATTAGTGTTAAATATTCCTTCCCATGAGTATCATAATGGACATAGTCCCTTTATGAACTGGTTTTAGCTCCCATTATATTCTTTGCCTTTCATGAGATATCCTTATTTTTCAATTATAGTAGAGAAATATATAATTTGGTCCCACATGTCCAAAAAATAAAATCATATATAGGTGTTCTAAAATAGAAAAAAAGATTTATAATATCATAACTCATATTAAAGAAACCAGTTTCAAAACTTTTTAGTACGTAACTATAGCATAACTGGTGGAAAATAAAAAGGTTTCCTAAATAACACATCACCATAGTCATAAAACATCCAGAGAAAGAAGAAGGATGGTGTCATTGGATCATATCCCCAGTAAAGTATATGTAATATAAATGGTTGTTATAATAAATTATGATTCCATTAAAAGATCATTTTGAATATTTCAGGAGGGTAATATAATTTTAATTTTTGATTAACATATTTAAAATAGAATAGTTATATTATGGAAATCATTTTTTTGAAAAGAAACATAAAAAACATTAAGTTAATCATCAATTCATTTATTTTTCATGATTGTGGGAGATTATATTCATGCCATATACAATAAAAAACATTCCTTTCATATTTTTTGTTAAATATAAAATGCATCTAATATGAAAAATTAAAAGAATATTACATTAAAATGTTTCTAAAAATTAAATTATGGGTAAATATGAATTTTGAATTTCATTTTGTAATATTTTAGACATTCATGAAAACTTTTTTAGATAACATATACATGTAAGAAAAATGAATTTCATCCAAAGAAAGAAATAATTTTAGTTTTCCTTAAACACATTATTTTGATATCATGTGTTATTAAAGATAGAAAAATGAACTAAAACATTTATGCATGAGAAATAAATAGGGTATAATAAAATTAATGGAATTATATAGAGTAATATGAAGAAATTTTATCATCTGAATGTTGATCATAAATAACCCCATTTAATAATGAGATTTTAACATAAATCGCATAGCTCATGTTTGAATTCATTGAGTGTTATTTAACATCATTAAAAATAAATATAAATTGAATATAAATCTATACCATAATCATTAATTTATGTAAAATATCATATATAATCGACTTATATCATTTCAATACCAATTTATTAATAAATCATTATTAAAATCATCTTTTCTGAGTATTATTTGTCTATTTTATCATGAGATTATCAGTCAATTGGTTTTGGTCCTTATAGATTGATCATGTTTCCATCATCTAGAGAATGTGAAACAAGATATATATATATATATTTCATATACATTAATTTTAATCCATATAATATTCATCTATAAAAATAAATTATATAGTTAATTGAAATGGTAGGTTGTACGTATACATTAACGTTGTTTTAGCTTTTTAATGGAATGAATTAAAAAAGAAAATAAATATTTTTGATTTAATAAATAATTATTATATAATATATATTGATTAAATATATCCATATTTCTATCCATAAATATAAAAATTAAGAAACAATCACTTCCCAATGTAGAGGTGACAGTCCACACACACACACATAGAGAACATTCCCCTTTCATTTGATGAAATTGTAACACCCAGTGATTTTAAAATAATTTAATTATATTCTATAGAATATAGGTTATAAAAAAATAATTTTATCTTATGATACACTCGTAAATAATCTTCCTCAATTGTTTCTGTTAAGGGAAAGACAATGTCTTATTGAACAATAATACACTATTAATAATATTTTTTAACACGAAAGTTATTACCAAGATGTTGGAATGGATGGTATGGAAAGGATTTAAAAAATTATGTAAATATATTTTATACATGTATATATAATAAATTAATCGGTAACCAATTAATTAAAAATTAAAATAAATCCCATTTGAAAATAAAAGGAACACTTTTTTCTGAAAAATTTTAAAAATGGGGAAAAGTTAGTTTTATGCCAAAAAACATATTTATGGATTATATAAATGAAATTTATATATAATATATTAAATAAAATTTATCACATTATTCCTATGTTTAATTTAGAAAATAGAGGAAAATAAATCCAATTTTACGCATAAAATAGTATATAAAACAAACAGTTTTGTTTCATTTTTATGGTGCACTAATTTTAAAACTTATTTTTAAAACTGTAATAATTTTTTGAAAAAACAATCTTCATTTTATAAATTTTAATATAAAAATTTAATATGTTTTAAATTTTGTTATTTTTTAGAAAAAATTAATTTTTCACTAAATAATGAAATTACAGTTTTTTGTAGAAAAATTCATCCTTTTTTATAAATTATGTAATTTTAGAGATAAAAAATGTTTTGAATAATATTTTATGTAGCCTATTATATTTTTATATTTATTCCACGTAATTAATTTTTAATCAACACTATATTGGTTTTTAGTGTGACTATGTTTTTGCGTTCAAAAATGAGTTTTTCTAAAAAAAATGTTCAAAAATGCATAACGTTTCACCTTTTTATTAATTATAATAATCCATAATGGGTAATTTTTAAATGAAATATATATACTACATATAGTTAAATATTATTTTATTTTCATAAAAGTATTATTACTATCCCTATACTTAATATAAATTCAACTTTTTTTTCTTAGAAATGATATTCTTACAAACTCGATGTCTCATCACCACATCAGGATTAATATTAAATTAAAATTTTATAATTTGTGAATTGAATTTGTTAAAATGGATTCCATGTTTTCAAACATAATAATTTATAATATAAAATAATTTCAACCTAATTTTTTCACCAAAGTTATTAATGAAATAATTTCGAACTAATTACTATAATTAAGGTAAAAATGAATTTACTTTATGTTTAAACATTAATCATATGGTTTCAAATGACATAGAAACTTGTCAAAACCCATTTTTATTCACATATATATACCTTACCACTTCTGGTATATAGTTATGTGAATTATTGGTACGTTTTGATATGTAAATATGTGGGTTTTCCTAACTTTCATTTGAAAAAAACCAATATGCACTCTCCCTCTCTTATAAAAGGCTACCACCTATCGTCTTATATTTAAACATTCAAAAAAACATTTATCAACCAAGACCAACCTTTATATATTATATAATTAAATCCACTAATATTATATGTTATACCATGGGATGAAACCCAACCAATTAAATCCTTTATTGCAAACCAAAAGGAGTTACTTGAAAAGGATGTAAAGTTCACCAACATGCGGTTTTATTACTTATGTATACACATCCTTAAATTATTTTTTTACCATATTATATAATAAAATTAGTATAATAAATAAAAATTCATGTTGTGATGTTAAAGGTTTGACCTAAAAATACACAAACTTCCATCAAATGGATTACAAAATCATCATTCATGTGTACGTTGGATTACCGCCTCATGAAATGACGTTGTTGCCTTTTCTGTTACAACCTCTCATTGTTGGGCATATTGATGGAAAAAATAAGCACATAAAATATTTAGTATTTTTATAACATAACCATACAATTGGGTTCATTATGTCATATACCCCATTTATACATTCCATACCATAATGCATACAATAATATTTTTCGTGTGTACAGTGGACTACCTCCTCACGAAGTGATGTGACAAGTTTTTCAGTAACATGTTATATGGAATTTTATAAGGGTAAATATAATTAATATATATGATATAAATTAAATAAGTATCTTTTTTGAAAGATAATATATCATTTAATTCTTATTGTTTCACAAACTGAAAATATGATAACATCATTCGTGGATGTGCGGACTACCTCCCCCTCAAAGTGATACAATTATTCTTCTTTTTCCACTATCAAATAAAAATAATGATTTACATAAGAATATATAATTAAATAAATTTTTATTTATAAAAAATTAATATTATTTAAAAAAAAATATAACATACATTATTTCCATAATGATCATTGAAAAAAGAGAAATGTTACTAATGTGTATGTACAACCAACCGTCTCCATGATCACAACTTTAGTATATTTTTCATAAATATATTACATTATTGGATAATAAATAATTAATATATATAATAAATATTTCATGATTATTAATCTATATAATTTCAAATAATGTCCTTTTTTACTATATTCAACCTACTAAAGTCATTTTGACACATAAACCAAGAATGGTCAAAACAACTAATATAACAATCATTGATTAAGTAATTGTATATAATTTTTTTATAAGTGATATAATATTAATAATATACATGGAAAAGGTTATAATTAAATTAAATAATTAATATATGATTATTATTATAAAAGATAAAGAACAAGTGGAACGAATAAAACTCAATCTAAGTGTTATTTTTCTCATAACACTTTTATTTATGTGATATATTATCCATATTCACCACTAATTTTGATTTCTAGTGTATATAGTTCCTTTTAATTTATTGTTTTATTTATAAACAAAAATATAAATGTATATACATATCCATTTTATTATCTCTTTTTTCATTGGGTTAAAGGTTTCAATGTTACTAAAGTGGTAAAAGTATTTTCCCACAATTTCCCTTCTTTGAGACTTTTGTCATGTCATGCACCTATTTACTTTTATGGGGTGTATTTAAATCCCAATTGAAATTTAATATCAAGGATTTTTATATTCCCATTGTATTTGATGTTTTAGTTAATGAAATCCTTTCAAGGGACTTACTATTCAATTATACAAAAGTGGTGAGAGTTTGATATTACAACCTCATCAATTATTATGATTGTCTACAGTTCAGTCTATAATATTCAAATCATATGATATAACTCTAAATAATTGAAATTAATTTTATTGTACACTATTTATTTCATGGGAATACATGGTTTCCCTAAATTTTTATCTCATTGTGTTTTCATAATATCAAAATAATGTTTTCATAAAAAACCATCATTTCGATCGAAAAATATTTTTCTTCAAAAACCATATCTTCTTAAAATGTTTTGAAAAAATTTTTTGAAAATTTTTATAGAATAAAAAAGGATATTTTCTTCATGTTTTTTTATATTAATTCTATTATATTATATTATCATAACTTAAGGTTATTTTCATTGAAAAAAATTTCAAAATGTTTTATGTTTTAAAAAACAATTTTAAAAATAAAAAGGTTATTTTCCTCAAAAATGTAGTCGATGATATTTTAATTTCATTTACATTGATCAAAATTAAATACCCTTGTTTTTATCCATTCTCAAATGGGTATAATTTTTAATTATAAAATACTCGTTCTTTGTTTGGATGGATTATTATTTTTTCATATATATTTTTATAGAACTCATTTGTTTTCCATAAGATAACCATGATTTAAAGATATTACTATCAGACCTATTTATTTTCTATGTTTTAATCATTTTTAGAAGAGATTTATATGAAACAATTTCCTTTTAAATGGGTCAACCATGTTTCAAATAGATTTTTTCAAACAAGTATCTTTTCCATGATTTAAGCATGTTTCAAATAGACTATTATGGAACCAGTTTCCTTTAAACAGTTTAATCATGTTCTAAAATTAATAAAGTTTGTTTTAATATATTATGGTGAAATTAATTCTATATGTTCTATATTCATTATTTTGTTCTTTCGAAATTTTATATAATGGGTTAACCAAAGATAACTACGTGAGCCTTTTATTGCATATATGTTGGGTGCTCCCATATAGTGTCCAATGCATTGGGTAATGATTATATTTTCCAAATAATTTTATTGGATGGAATCTAAATGGTTATTCCATTTGGTAAGGGTTTAGTAAGGGTTTTTCAAGGGTTCTATAATGTTTCTATGAGATTATAATCCCGGATACTGATATATTTTATCATTTCTTTCTTGGGTTTTATAATTTTTGATTTGATCATGAATGATATCACATGGCTCTTGATTATTGATTCTATTGACTATTTCATTTTCTATATTTTCATATTTTATGATAAATATATTGAAGGGTATGATTTATTTTATGATTCACTCATTCACAATGAGTATTTAATTATACGCTTTTGAACGATTAATCTCATTGATAACAGTCAATTATTAATGATTAGTAATACCCTTATTGATAATTTTATCCCACCCTTATTATGTTTTATTTTCTTTATGTTATAATTATTGTGGTTGGAAGATTTATATAAATAATGGATTTAACAAGGATAATGTAGATGACCTAATTTTAAATAGAAAATTGTTGGTTAAATGGGAGAAATGTACATTTGATAAGATGGGTATTTTTTTATAGAAGTTTTGTTAAGTACCTAGATCTCTAAACATAAAAGTTATATGATAAAATAATTGATCCATGTATTATATAAAATTTTGTACTGTTTGGATGGAAAAAATATGGGTCAAAAATATCGGCATCATAGCTGGAAATGTATTGTTCATGATTTCAATAAAGGATCTTAGAGTGTGGGTCCTGGTATGTTATATTTGGTATCAAAGGAATGGTTTGTGTATATTTTTAGATTTGGATGTTTTCATGTGATTTTATATTAAGAGTTATGGATACCATCATAGTTCTACAAGATTTTATGTGATCTTAATTTCAATGGATCACACACCAATTTTAGGTTTTAATCAATGATATCTTATTGTCATTAATGATATTTTAGGAGATATTTTTTAGGTATAAGTATTTGTAATTATATAGTTTTACATGATGTATGAATTTAAATTTTGGGGAAATGAGAATTAAGGTGTTGATAATCTTTAGGATTTATATGATATGGGATATTGATAAAAATTTTCTACCATATATATAACCATAGGATTGAAAAGTGATTTAGGGACTATGTGATAAATGTTTCTTCAAAATAAGATTTCTATATTATTAAGTTTTAAATATGAAAGGTATGAGATAACTTTTTAAATTAAAACAATATTTAATTTTTAGGTTATTTGGGATATATAATTATGTAATAATTTAGTGTGAAATTTTTATATTACTATTTAATTTTCTAGACTAGGGTATCATATGAGATTTTTTTTGAATTTGGGAATTACCTTACCATGTTCTAACAATTTTGGGATTTAGTTAATTTTTAAAGACAGGTGGAATATATTCACTATCGCTTAAATTATTATGTGGTCTTAAAATGTTGTTTTTAGTCAATAAGAAATTATAAATTAATCTTTAATACTCATTATTTGGATAGAAAGATGATATTATGGTTGAAATTGGAAAACGGAAATAATTATACTCATCAAGTATGTATATTTACATACTCTCTTAGTCAAAATGGTAAGATAATTCCACAAATTTGGGAAACGTTTCATGGAAAAAATATTTTCCATATACCTTTAATTATTTTGAACCAATGTTCTTTTCAATAATTACATATTTATGGTTCTATGGACCTTAACTCTCCATTTATTGTTTACATGATTGTGATTAATAACCTTAATCACTCACTACAATTATTTACATTTTTTCATACATTCCAACCTATTTTGTCATATTTGGAGACCTAGTTATGTCTTATTCCATTTGAACATTGTACATACCATCATATATAATTAATAAGTTGATTTTTTAACCATTTTAATGATGTGGCATAGAAAATAAGTTTCTTCAACTGTCTATCCTCTAATTGTTGAGATAATGTTCAAATTGTGAAGATGTAATTTATTAAATGGGGAGGATATAACATCCAAATTTGAAGTAAGTGCGTTATATTTTTTTTATAATAAAGTATATATAACTATATGTATATCTTATGATATGTGCAACACTAATTTTCATCAATATTTCATGTTTCACACAAGACATAGTTTTATCGAACAATAATATACCATTAATATTATTATGTAACTTGATAATTATCAATTATCAGTTGGAATGGATGGTATAGAAATCATTAAATTAATTATAACAATTTATTTTAAAATTTTAATATAATTACTTATTTGGTGACCAGTTTATTAGAAACGAAAATAATACCCTTTTAAAAATAAAAGGAAATCTTTTTTCGGAAAAACATTAAAAACGAGAACAAGTGTGTTTTATAAAAATAAATTAAAAATATCACCCTTGTGGTATTATATTAATGAAATTATTTATAATATATTAAATATAATTTTTATCATTCATCCTATGTGTTTCTTGAAAATAGGGAAAAAATAAATCCATTTTTATACGTAAAATATATATCTTTCCAAAAACAGGTTTTATCATATTTTATTACTAACTTATTTTCAAAATGAATCTATTCATTTTTTAAAAACCAAATTAAAAATAAACATAATTTTTAATAGGAAATTTAAAATTTAATTTCAATGGAATTTTTTATTTTTTAGAAAATATTTATTTTTCATTAAATAGTGAAAAATATAGATTTTTCTAAAAAAATTATCTCTCCTAATAAATTATATAATTTAAGTGGCCCAACTTTTTTTGAATGTGATTTTAAATATTTTACTAATTATTTATTTATATTTATACAAATAAATTTGTTTTTTATCAAATTTATATTCATTTTTAGTATAAGTTTTTTTTTGGATAAAATGGTGTTTTCCTAAGAACAAATTTAAAATATTATAATTTTTCTAGTTATAAATTAATTAAAATAAACCCTAATTTATATTTTTTTAATTTAAATTTAAAAAATATATATTATTAAAAATTAATTTATATTTAGGAAATCATAATTAATATTCATATAGTTTATAGGGATTTATCTTTTCTTAATAAAGTACTCTTCTTAAAAACCTGTTGTTTCATCGTGACGGTGAGAATAATATAAAAATAAAAATTTCCACTTTTGTTAGTTAAATTTGTAAAAATAGAGTCCATATTTTAAATATGAGTAACTTATAAACTCTAATAAGTTCAACTTAATTATTTTTCCAAATATATTAGTAAATGAAATTAAAATTATTGAAAGAAAATAAGGTTAAAAGGAGCTTACTTAGTTATTAAACTTTAAGAGTAAGGGGGAAATGAAATATAAACTTGTCCAACACCTATTATTTGGACATATTTCCACTATATACTTTATATTCCAAACATTGGTTCATTATTGGGGTATTTTGGTAGGTAACAATGTTAGTTCATCTAACATTATTTTGAATATACTATGTGTGTTTTCTCCCACACTTATAAACAGACAGCATGTATCATTCTCTCTTCACACCTTCAAAAGAAACTAGACTAGAAAATCACTGAAAAATAACCTACTTTTTTACCCCCCCACATCCTAAAATCTTTACATTGAATATAATCCCAACCATGGAAAGCATTTGGTGAAAATATAATTGAGTTACATGAAGAAGAGGGAATATTCATCGACATGCATTTTTTTATTTCATTCTCCACACCATTAAATTATGATTATATAAATCTTATATAATAAAATAAATATTATAAATATACATAGATATTTTTATGTTATGGCTTAAAACTAAACACACACACATCCATCAAATGAGTTACAAAATCATCATGCATGTGTACGACAGAGTACAGCCTCATGAAATGATGTCGTTTGTTTTTTCATTACAACCTCTCATATTTTATAATAATGATGTAAATGCATATTATATATTATATTTATGATATTTTAAAATAAAAAACCTCATAATTAATTATACTTTATAAACCTTTTTAACATTCCATACTGTAGGGGATACGATAACATTACTTGTGTGTATGACGGACTGCCGCCTCACGAAGCGATGTGAAGCGTTTTACACATACATGTTACAAGGAAGGTAATAAAGGTAACTATAATGAATATATATATGATATAAATTATATAATTATGATATTCGTAAAATAAATATCCTTATATAAATATTATATATTATATACATCTTACCATTTCACACACCGAAAATGTGATATTATCGTTCGTGGTTGTATGGACTATCACCACCTCGATGTGATATGATTATTATATTTTTCTCACCACCAAATCAAAATAATTTTATATATTTGTATATAAAATTAAATAATATGGTATTTTTTTACAATTATCATCATTTAATGATAATATATTACATATCTTCTTTCCATAATGATTATTGAAAAAATGGAAACATCACTCATTCATGTGAATTCCCTATTGTCTCCATGACCGTAACAATAGTTCAGCTTTCATAACCATATTAAATGATTGGATTTAAAAGAATAATTATTTTATAAATATTATAATTATTTCATTATTATGATTCTAATAAGGTTCAAATAATAACCATTTTGACTATAGTCATCCTACCAATGTCATTTTGAAACATAATCTGAATATGGTCAAAATATATGATTTAGACATATATCATTATTTAATTTTATATAAAATATTTAAAATTGAAAAAAAAAATTAACTTGTAAAAGGATCTCAGTAATGTAATTAATTAACATAATTTTGTTATTTGGGATGATAATGTACAAGTGTTGTCAATCAAACTCATGGTAAGAGTTTTTTTGTCATCTCACTTTTACATCTATGATATATAAGCCATATTAACCACTTATATGGTTTTGTGGTGTATATACAACACATGAATGTTGTTTTTTATTCATATACCTAAATTTATGTGGATTTAAATATCCATTTTAGGATCTCACATTCTTGTGGTTCACATGTTCAAAGGTACCAGAGCATTAATGGATTTTTCACAAAATTTCCCTTATTTGTGACTTATGTCGTGTTTTGCAAACAAATTCATTTAGGAGGATTATGTACATACCCTATGATAAGTAATATCCTGAATTTAATAATTCTCATGTTATTTTAAAATTCATTTAGTGTAATCCTTTTGTGGGACTTATGATTCAATGTTACCAAAGTTGGTAGATTTCGATATTTTAATCACATCGATTATTAGGAATTTTTATGATTAAGTGTCACTTATTGATATATTATGATCTAACTCTAAATAATTTTCATTAATTTTATCCTCATATTTTAATTTCATAAAAATACTTATTTTTTTGTTCATTTTCTACTCTTTATGTAATTAATATTTCAAAATAATATTTTTATGAAAATTTGTATTATTGATCGAATTCACATCCTTCAAAAACCATGTTTTTCAAAAATGTTTTAAAAAGTGTTTTAAAAAGTGTTTCTAAAATTTGAAATTGTATTTTCCTTAATAAATGTTTCAAATTATTTTTAAAATATTCCATTATAATATTTCATGGTTACTTTCAAATAAATTTATTTTCAAACTATATTATGTTTTAAAAAATTGATTTTTCAAATGAAAGGTGTTTTTAAAAAAAATTAATGATCATCAAATGGTATTTCTATTCATCAACATCAATGACCCTTGTTTTTATTTATCCTAAAATTGGTATATTTTGTAATGATACCATACTCAATAATTATATGTATGGATTATGACTTTTTAGAAGATATTTTTATTGAACCTGTTTCATTTCCATAGGTTATCCATATTTCAAAGATATTGTTATCGAACCCATTTACATTCAATGGGTTAATTATGTTTTAAATAGATTAATATGAAACCTATATTATTTCCATCGGTAAATAATGTATCAAAGATATTTTTATACAACCCATTTTTTTCTCATGTGTTAAACATGTTTCATGTAGATAGTTATGGATCTCCTTTCATGTCCCCATGAAAATCATGTTCGAAAAGATTAATGTTTTCTTATTGAGTTATAATGAAATTAATTCTATATGTCACTTATTAATTATTCATTTCATGGACATTATATAATATTTTTGTCTTTATATAGATTATATGATTGGTGCAACTAGATAACTCTCCAATGTATTGGGTAATGATTTTTTTCTCTCAAGAATTATATTGGATGTCATCTGCATGATTATTACAATTTTTAAAGGCTCTATAAGGGTTTTATGAGATGATTTTCCAAGATACCAATATGATTTATCTATTATTTCTTTGAGATTTTGATGTTTTATTTGATCTATATTGATATCAAATGGATCATGACTATTTATTTTCATGACTCCTTAATTTTACATAAATTCATAATTTATGATATATTTATTTATGGCAATGAGTTAGTTTATTTTTCTCTCATTCTCTAATATTATTTCATCATAACCTTATGAACTCTTGTTCGCATTGATGACATTAAATTGATAAGGCTTATGTTTACCCTTATTGGGGATTTTAGTTCACACTTCCTATGTTTATTTTTACTTAGATTATAAAGAATGAGTTTGGTCAATTTATATCTATAAAGTATTTCACATATATAATGTTGATGACCTAATTTGAAATAATAAAATTTAGTCTAAATATGAGAAATGTTCATTTGACAACTTGGTTATTGTTCATATATGAGTTGTCATAATTATCTAAAACAAGTAAACTGAAAGGTCCTTCATAATTTAAGTGATCCATATTTCTTATGGGATGTTTCATTTTTTGGATGCAAAATTTTTATTAATAAATAACAGCATCATAGTCGAGAATGAAATGTATATGTTTGAGCGTAGGATCAAGGAGTGCGGGTCAAGGGATGTTGTAGGAATAGTTTTTGTTATTTGTGGTTCCATAATCATAATATTATTTTACAATATTTATTATACTGAAATTACTATTTTATTATTAATAAAAATACTTATAAGAGGTAGAGTAATAATGATATTCAAATAGGTTCAGTACGATAATTACCCCTTCTTCATTTTTCCTCATTCAGATCATTTCTGAAGGACACTTGGAATTGTATTTAAGGAAGAACAGAACCCATAAATCATAGATAAGGAACATTTTAAAATATTTCATTAGGTTTTGGTCAAACTAGAGGAATAAATTTGGTTTAATGAAGATAGAGGAGGGGAGTCCTTTTATAATTGGGGGAGAGGAAAAACTTGCAATTTATAAAAAGATTAGAATATAATAAATTATTTCTATACCAAAATAAATCCAAAAGTCTATATATTAGAATTTGAGATTTTATGAGGTCAAAATATGTCTATCCAATAGTACTTAGTCTTGTTTTATTGTAAAATTTACCCTTATCTCTTATTTTATACCTAGGTTCACCTGTTTTAACTTTAGCCGCAATGAAAAATTGTTACTGTTTTTACTTTTAATTATGCCAAAAAAAGGATTGTGGACTAATTATCAAAGTTTTAAATGTTTATTTAAAATATGGAATCCATTTTATTGAATTAAATTTAATAATTTGGAATAAATTACATATAAAATAAACTTCAAAAACATGAAAATTTGCGTTTTCACGATAAAAATATTTATATATATATAACATGTTTTTATACCAAAATTAACATAAAATTTAATCAAAGGACCAAAATTACATTGTTAATAATATTAATGAACTAATTTTACTGTTAAATCCTTTTTAATATAAAATATAACTTTGTAAAATATTTAATAAAAATAGACAAAAAAATTGGATTTTCTCAATAATCATCAAAAAATTACAATTTTTTGAAAAATTAAAAAAAATACACTCTAAAATAATTTATAATTTTAAATATAAAAAATTATGTTAATTTTTTCCGATAAATATTTTAAATGACTAAAAATTAATTACATTATTTTTTCAAAAAAAAATTTAAAAACAATTTTTGATGTAAAAATATTTTTTTAATCAAATAAATAAATTTCTAAACATATATTTTTCTTAATATAAAAACATTATCTAAATTTATAAAATTTGGTTTATACTATTAATAAAAGAATTTAATGTCTAGGTTATAATGGTATTCTATATTACAAATCATTTAGACTCAGGATGTGTGTGTTGTAAGTGATCAAGGTAATAGATTTTATTTTCAAAAAAATATATATCATAAAATATTAGTGTGTTACATTATACCTCCCATAAAATGAATTTCACCCCTGAAATTAAATCAATCTAACAAAAATGGGTACATCTATGTCTTATCACATCCTTGATTTCCCATACAGATTTTATGAATTTTGGATTCCTCTAGAAAACATTATCCAGGTGATTAGTATTTTTTCATAGAAAATTATATATATAATACAAGATTTCCCTTTCTTGTTATTCATTGGAAAATTCATGATATAATGGTATAAAAACTGATTTTAGTACATGTGTATAATTAGATATCTAATTCCTTAGCAGATATACTTGGATAAAATATTTGTACTGATAGAGGTTCAGTGGATGTGACAAATGATAAGCCACCATCCCTAGTTGACCAATAATATTGAATGAGAAAATATACCTAGGGCTCTGATTTAAATTATATATGATTATCATGTCCATAATCATTGGATTAATTATCATGAATTCCCTCTCAATAAAATTGAATTCTATAAATCACTGATGATATTCACCGTAAACATTTGGTCAAAAAATTTCTACCTTAATATGCTTATGAATGGCTATGACATTCACTGTCATTTTCTCGTCTAGAATTGGTCCAAAATATTCCTCTTTAAAACTTAATAAGAACATGCTAGATTCATAAAATAATTTTTATATAGGTCTTTATATGTTTCCATCTAAATACTTAAGTGAAAACTACTATTGTATGAAAACTAGATCAGTGCAAGGTTTTGATTCTGAAAACCTTTCATATCCATATAACAATACATCAAAATATAATATAGGGTTTGAATTATTATCTTAGAGTGGCCATCTATCATTGGATGATATGTTGTACTAAAATACAACTCTGAATCGAGAACATGCTAAATACTTTGGCTGAACATCAGGGAAAAACATAGATCCAAATCAAATACAACCTAATGTGGTACTCCAGGGAACCTTACGACTTTCTTAATGAATATTATGATAATAGGAGAATGATAGAAATATTCTCAAACAAAAAATATATATGTTGACTTCATAAGATCATCCACTACATGAAAAATAGAAATATGGCCTTTATAATTTCTTGGGAGGCCAAATAAAAAATTTGTGATTATGTTTTCTCGCTTCCATTATTTTATGGGTAATGGTTGTAATATCTCCTTATACTTATATCTCTCAACCGTATATTTTTTATAGACCAATCATTGAGATAACTAATCTTCAATATATATCTTAATGTCTTCCAACCAAAATTATTCTTTTAGATATCTATAAATACTCATACATCCACAATGAATATATAATGATGAGAAATGTGATTCATCCAATAGAATATTCTTCAATTATGGTATTAAAGAGACATAAAAAAATTTCTAAAATATTATATCTCAATCACAATTATGTTTGAAATCATGAACATTTATCACCCTTTTTTTAGTACTACAAATTACTTTTACACCTATTTAATTTTTAAGTCACTAGATTGTTTGAAAAAAATTTGGGAATTGTCGTTTTTTTCTTCATCATTCATGATTTTAAATTCCATCTTTCCAAATATAGAAATTCTTGTTATTTTGATATTTTCATCATAGATAAGACAAAATGATCCTTTAGAAAGAAATCATTGGTCACCTTATTTACTATCCTTGGGTGGTAATGTATCAGGTAATCCTAATCTTTAATCAAATCGATCTGTCTTCTCTAAAATTATTCATGACTTTATGAGTTAATTTTTACTTAAATATATTATGATATATAAATATATCACACCATTACCCACAAATATAATTCATCCATATAAGTAAAAAATTACAACAGTTAACTCTAAAACATGATATGGGTAATTTTTCCCATGAACCATAAATTGATTGGAGAATAACGATAAGGTTGTGTCCTAAAAACTCCATGTAAAAAAGGGAAAAGGATTCTATGATATTGGAAATGTAAAAAATCCAATTAGGAATTTTTTTTGAAAAGTGCAAAAGAAATCAATTCCATGAAGGAGGGATCAGATGCACATTGCAAACCACACTATGTGGACCTCCATTGTTCATGGAATCCCACCACTCCTTATTGCATCCCACAATTGAAAATATCATTTTCAGTTTTAGGTTGTGATTTACACCCCCTGCAAATGAAAATTTTATTAATGGGTATGTTCATTGGATTCCACCCCCTCATTTGAAAAATGTCATTTGTGGGTGGTGGTGGTGTCCCCCTCATACGAAGTCTCCAACACTAGTGATCGTCCATCTTGGAAGGTTGTTACTTCCATTCCTCTATGAATCACCCGGATGTTAAATGAGAGAAAAAATAGAATAAAAATCATATAAATGTGTGAGAGTTGTTAATTTCCACCCAGAATATTTACCACATAATTCTAAAGATGAAAGGGAATTCAATCAACCATAAAAACAACCAAAACACTTTGCAGTCATAATTCCTCAAATCATAATGGATGGCCTCTTTGTGGGGGGTCACATAGGAAGATTCTTTATAGGATTAACCCAGACTTATGTAGACAAATTCTACATGGATGGAACCCAAAACTACATAGGAAAATGCTACAGGGAGGGAACCACATCCCATTTAGAAACACAATATTCTAAATGAGGAATCCTCAAATTCCCTAATTTTTTCCCCTCATTAACTTCTTATGATTCATTCTCTAGCCCCACATTATCCCCACCATAAAATTCCCTAATGGAAATCATTAAAAACCCTTTTTTATTAGTGATATAAGCACTATGTGGTCCCCCTTGTGAGGACTCATGCTAAATCCACTCTCAAAACTGCCTGATTTGTATGATTATACCCCTAGACACACCAGCATTTCCTCGTTGGATTATATACCCTTGGTAAATGAGTTCCTATTGGTAAACTACTTGACAAAAGAGATCCTTAGAATATTTTTAATAAAAATTACTATGGTAAATATGGTCCCAAGCTTGTTGGAATTCATTTGGACCACACAATTTTAGTGATTGATGGGAACTACCTACCTTTACCATCAATGTTGGATGTGTTGGGTCCATATATCATTCTCTCTGAAATTGGGATATGGGAATCCCTCATGCAGAAATCCCCTAGCCTTTCATGTTGGAGGATTCACTAAACCTTAACTTTTTCTACCGAGCCGTTTCCATATAGGTATTCAAATTTAGAAATCCTAAATACCAAAACAACATGATACATGCACGTTCAAGGCCTTTTCCTTTATCCTTTTGGTCCCAATCTATAGAAACATGTTATGAGATAGGAACCAATGATCTCTCTCCCATATCCTTTGGTTTCCAACCTTATCCATACGCATAAAAGTGAGATTTTGTGGTTTAAAGATCTGTCACATCCTCTTGTTTTCCACTCATAGAAAGACCCATGTGGGATTAGTGGTTAGTAGCTATTGTGAAATCCACATGATCCCAAACACCTTGGGAATCCTCATTATTTTATTCTCTAACTAAACCTCCAAATCCCCCCATGTTGATACATTCCTCATGGTTCCTAAAACATGGTCCTATCATTCAATATAAGCCCTAGTCATACCATCTCAATGGGCCTTATTTCCCTAGAGACCAATCCCCAAAATGGACTCTTATTCAGTATAATCCCCAAAAGTATGTTAATATCTTATCAAATGTCAATATTCTCTATTAAAAAAACCATAAAAGGTCCATATTACCAATGAAATAACATGTGGGCCTATACTGTAGGTGTAAGACCCAACATTTTTGAACTATGGGTGCCTTAATCCCCAACTAACTGAGATGCATAGGAAGCCTCCCTATAGTCAAAACCCAACATCCAAATACACTATAATGTTATCTGGGATACATCCATTGTTGGTAATTTCCAACCTGGAGGGCCATAATCCTTCGGTTTCCCATTCATCACCACCATTATTGAACCATATTCTATATAAGATCGTACCCAAACCTAAGAGAAAACAACTCTACTAGTCACCTCAGGCTACTTCAGTAGAGGTCCCACAACATCCTTAGTTCGGAACCACTAACCTATATATCCTTTCCACATAATAATAAACTACACATTTTTCACTACATCACATGACTATAAAAGGTGATATCTCTAGCTATGTGGCATAGATCTACATGGATTCTTGTTCCTTTCATAGGAATATATAGGAAGTCTATCTTAAGGGTCTGATGTTAATAAAAAAACAAATATTGTATCCCTGGATGAAGGTAAATTCCTGAGTTCCCCACTGCATAGATTAGAACCAGTGTTAAAATGAGGAATAATATGACAATATCTAATCATCTCATAAGAAGGTACCATTGATCAAGAACCTTGGATACATACAGATATCTCTATCAATGGGGATCCTCATATACATACACATGATTCTGAATCCATGCATTCTAATAATTGACTGTTAATTCAGTTTTGACCAATGTTATACTCTGTAAAAAACAATGGATTTATGAACATGTATAAAATCAAATCAATAAAAGGGTACTAGAATGAGAAATATCACCCCCTAAAGGGTGAGATGATCTTAACTTCCCACCCTCTCAACAAATGTGATTCATGGATTGTTCTTTGTACATTTCCCAACGACAACCTACCTTGTGAAATAAGTTTAATGAAACAAATCAAATGGGGGAACCTTTCAGTGTCCACAGATACATTAAATAGCTATTGGAATCCACTTGGAAATGTCAAAAACCAATGTGAATAATTTTTGAACCATACCCAACCCCCACCATCAATTGTGGGGTGCATAATTTTCATTAAAAATAATAATGGTGAAACCGACATTGTTGGTCCCTTAAAACTTTTCATGTAATGATAAAAGTTACATTGTTTTTAATTCTAAAAAATCATGATTACTTATGATTCTAGTTACATTTTGTTTAATCACGTTCTCTCTTGTTTTATAATGATTCATAGAGTTAAATTATGTTTCATTCTGATAACATATAACCATGATTTATTCTGTTACTCTGTTACTGCATAAGATAGGATAACATATTTTTTTGGCTAAGTATATGTCATCGATACTTGTACTACCAATTGTTGAGTCAATGATACATGACTCACTGATACATTATTCACCAATATAATTCTATGATATCGACGACATAATCTACCAAAAGAGAGACTGACCTATAGAATGACTCAGTGTTTTACTACGTTTGACCAACTGATGCATGACCTACCGATAGAGAGATTGACCAACATTCATAATTTTTCTTTGTATAAGCTTCTGACAGCTGAGTTACAAATGAATCACCTATCTATAACTTGACAGACTTATCTTGAGTTACCGATGAATTTTTTATCCACAGATAGAATGATCTACCAATAGGATGACATACGGATATCATGAGTCACTGACATCACAAGATACCAATAGTATGAGATGCTGACAGATTGAGACATTGATGATCTGTCTCTCAAATTCTACCTTATTAATAACATTAAAAAAAATATTCAATGCTACAAATTTTATAAACAATTTTTTTGTAGAAAACATTAATGACATTGTTAGAGAAAAATAAGAGGTATGAGATACTGACACATGATCAAGAACATACTCTTTGTCGGCTGATAGGGATAAGGTGAATACCAGATCAATAATATCTACACATATATATGAGAAGTGAAGTATAGAGCTTGCAAACCTTAGAGAAAAATACTAGATATACCTATTGTGCATACACGAAGACATTACTAAGAACCAAAACACCATGAACATTTGAAGCAAAAACTATAGAAGAGAAGAACACATTGAGGAAGAATCTACCTTCCTAGAAACAGAATACATAATAAAAAAGGACACTCAATTTTTATATCTGTTTATTGAAGTCTACTCCAGCTTCACATATACCATCATCAATGAGTCTATAGTCTTCATTGCACGTCACATAAGGAAATATGATGATGTATGAAGAAGAACTAAAGGTTATAAAATAAGAAGATTATCAACCAAAGAGGAAGTTAGTGGATTTCAAAACCACTACCACCAAAAAAATAGAAAGTGTCAGTTCGTGATGAGAGTTACAAAAATAAAGAATCTACAAGGTACAATGATGTGGAAATGGCACAGTTTTCCATGATATTTATGAATTTTTACAGAAGAAATAATTTCTTTAGAAAACCTAGCTACAAATGAAATTATGACAGCAAAGGAAACATGAAAAATGAATGGAACTGAAATGAAAATGCTAATGAAATAGTCTTCTATGAGTGAAAGAGTAGATCACATGTAAAATATGACTTTCCTAAGTTAAAGTTCAAATGTAAATATGAGGAAAAGATAAAAAGTATAATAAAGCAAAGAAGGACACTTATATTTCTTCCTAGAATATCTCTAGTGATTCTGAATTTTCCCAAGATGAGAAGGCCAAAAAAGACAACATGTGCTTCATGAAAAACACATTCATGGTAACTCTAGAATATCTTGCACAGAATTACCAATATTCCAGAGATGAATCTAATTATAAAAATATAAAAAATGAAGATATTTTTTAATACTGTAAAATGATTGAGGACACATGAAATGAACTAAAGGATATGAATATATTTCATAAGAAATAACATGATGTCACTATTTCTGTTAAATCTCAACATACTATTGAAGAGTATAATTATCAACTGCTCAATGAGAAAAATGAAATTAATGTGTCTATTGAGAAAATAAAGAATGATTTAGAGATGCTCACAAACAGTAAATATACCTTAGTTCTAAAAATATTAAAATAGAAAGATTCAAAAAATAATACTGTTATTGGTTATAAACTGGAAAAATATATTTTGTTAAAAATAATTTTGTTTCAAAATCTGGAAAATTGGGTTTTGTGCTATGATCTAAAAAAATTGTTGTAGTTTACAATAGTGGAACATCTTTTACAGCTTCTTGTTTTTATAAAACAAATACAGTTTATTTTTCTAATATATTACATTTTACTTATATTAATACTATATATTAAATGTGGGTTCCCAAATCTTTAATTACTAATGTTACTGGACCCAAGCAAGTCTAGGTGCCAAAATATATTCTTGTTTGAGTTTTTTTTGTAGGAAAGAAGTTTTTAGAGTTCCTCTAATAGCTTGTGATACATGTATTGTGGGTGTTCAAGAAATATGATAGGGGAATACATGTGCTTCAAATAACCTTATTAACATTGTGGGTGGGTATGTCACCTTTGGTGACAATGAAAAAAGGAAAAATTATTGGCCTTGGCCAAATCGGTAACACTGATTCAATTTTAATTTATAAATTACTTTTTTTTATGGTATTAAATATAATCTACTTAGCATCTCACAGTTATGTGATGATGGATTTCATTTTAAATTTGAAAATTATGCTTTCAATGTTTTGAATTATAATAATGATTTAGTATTCACCGATTTTAGAAATGGAAATGTTTATGATTTGAATTTAAATTCATTACTATCTCAAAATTATTCATACTTGAGTGCCTTTTACAAATAGTATTGGATCTGGAATTGGAGATTAGGCCACTATAATATTCAATCCCTTAGAAATCTATCTTGGATAGCACTAGTCAAGGATCTACCTAACCATGAGTTTCAAAATGAAAAAATTAGTAATCATTGTCAAAAGGGAAAACAACATAAAATATCATTCAAACCAAAAAATGAAGTTTTAACTTCTCGACCTCTTGAGTTGGTTCACATGGATTTGTTTTGACCTTCTAGAGTTTCTATTCTAAATGAAAATCACTATGTCTATGTTCCAGTAGATATTTTTTCAAGATATACTTTGACTTTATTTTTAGCTCAAAAAATTGATGCATGTTCTTGTTTCACAAAGTATACTAGGTCAGTATAAAAATTAAATTGAGTTAGGATCAAAACCAAAATATTTGATCTTCTCTGTGAGTTTTAAAATTAAGAATTTAAATATGTTTTTCACAAAATTCCTATGGTCATAACTTCTCTTCTCATAGGAGACCCCAATATAGTGGAGCTGTAGAATTAAGAAATAGAACTTTACAAGGAATAACCCGAACAATTCTTAATGAATATTATTTAACCATTTATTTTTAGCCAGAAGCTATTAATAGAGATTATTACATAATCAATAGTGTTTTAATTAGACCTATCCATAATAAAACCCATTATGAGTTATGTAACAATATGAAGAATTAGGTTAATTACTTTAATGTTTTTGGTTGCAAAGTCTTTATCCATAATACAAAAGATAATATTTACAAATTTTCCTCCAAAAGTAATGAAGGAATTTTCATAGGATATTCAACCTCTAGCAAAGCCTATAGGGTCTTTAATAAGAAAATCTTGTGTGTGGAAGAATATATACATGACAAATTTGATGAAACAGATCCACATGAACCTATGACCTGCCTAGAAACTATTGTGGATGATTTTTTATATCTTGTCTTGAATTCTAATCCTTCCTCCCCTATTGTAATTAAAGTAACAAAATCTTCCAATTTTGGAAAATTTCTTGATTTTGTTCATCGTGAACCCGAACCTATAGAGGAACCTAAAATAACTAGACCTTATTTTTTAGAGTTATTAAAACCCATAAGAACAATACATTAGATGATGTATTTGGAGACTTAGATAAGGGAACTTAGACCAGAGCTTCTTTAATGAACCAGGTTGAACATCAAGCTTTTTTCTCATAGCTTGAACCTAAGAAAATCAGTGATGCAATCAATGGTGAATTTTTTGTGATGGTTATACAAGAATAATTGAATCAGTTTGAAAGAAACAATGTATGGAAACATTTTGATAGACCGAAGGACTCCTTGAAAATGGAAATCTATGGATCAAACCAATTAAAGTGGTATGAATGGAATTCTTATTTACATAAATTCTAGCCGACTTGATATTATGTTCAGTGTGTGTATGTCTGCCTGTTTTCAAGAAAATCAGAAATAGTCGCATCTACATGATGTTAAAAAAAATTTAAAATAACTCAAATATACCACCAACTTAGAACTATTCGATCCTATAGGAAAATCATTTGTTTTAGTTAGTTATTATGATGTTGATTTTGGTTGTTTCAAGTTAGATAGAAAAATAACCTCTAGAACATGTCACTTTTTGGGAAATTATTCAGTTTCATGGATTTGTTAAAAAAATTTGTTGTGTTACCTACTATTGAAGTAGAATACATAGTTGCTGGTAGTTTTTATGCTCAAATTGTGTGGATCAAACATGCATTCCAAGATTATGGATATCAATTTAGGAATGTCCATAAAAACTGTGAAAATATGGATGATATTAACATTTATAATAATATAGTTTTTAATATAGAACAAAAAATATTTGTGCGATGCATCACTTTTTGAGCAATCATTATCAAAAAGGTTATATAAATCTTGAATTCAATTGCACAGAACATCATCTTGCGTATATTTTCACTAAGCCTTTAAAATAAAAGAGGATAACTTATATCGGACATGAGATAGGGATGATCAATTTTTTGGGACCTATTGTTCATGAATCACTGATAGGACCTACAGTTGAGGAATTACTGATAGGACCTACCAATGATTACTCACCGATATGACTAACCGACAATGACTCACTGATAAATCTCATTGATGTGTCGCACTGACCGATACATAATTATTTCTCTGTCTATAACTTGAAAATTCACTATTTTAATTATTTTATATTATCTTAACCTGTATATCATATTTTATGTTTTCTAATCCCTAAATTATATAATAAGTGTCGATCTAGTACTTCTTCTTTTTACCCCCACACACTTACTCTCAGACTCTTACACTCAAACCCCTTTTTCCCGAGATGCTACCTTTCTCTCTTAAACAAAAACATTTCAACCTCCATAAATGGATTATGTTAAGAGCCTCCTATAAGGATATAAGGATGAGTTGCATCCATCCAATAAGAAAAAAAATTGATGCTTTCCAACCTAAACTAGAACGTATTCATCCGAAACTAGAAAACTATATCGTGACACTTGAGAAGGAATTACACTCTAAATGACTGTTATCAAGTAAGTCACTCCTGCTGAACATGTTGTGAGATCAACATTGTTTGGAGTGGTTCTATAACCATAAAAGACCATTCTATCATGGGACAATGCATTATTTATACCCGTATGCTGATTTTTTTCACGAAGGATCATAAAATTTTTTGATATAGTTGATAATATAATGAAATAAAATCTCTTTTTCAACCATGCATTGGGCAGAATGCTTGAAGATACCCCATGAGGGTGTGTGTGATGATCATCTGAGGATTATACCTCCAATTATTGACCTTTTCAGTTCTGAGTATTCATTAGTTGAGCTAACTGGATATGGAGATCATTGGAGCCCTATTGCTATAGATCTTGATTGTGAGTGTCGGCTTATATTTGAATTCATCCATCATCAATTATGTCCCATGAAATGGTAATTTTCCTCCCTCAAGTATCAAGACGTTTTTTTATATATGTTGAATAAAGGTCATAAAATTAATTTTTTTAGATATTTTATGGTTAATATCATTGAGATGATCAAACCCTAAGGAATGACAAACTCATTGTTTTATCCAAAATTTGTGTCTACTACGTTGAAATCTAAAGGGTTGGTGAATGAAGGTGAAGAGATAATTTCATCTTGTGATGGTTTTTGTCTATACAATGTTCTCTATAGAAGGATGAGATTTAATTGGAACCCTTGGAAAAAGATGTGGGTTGAGGATAATGATAAGTTTTCTGAATATTTCTATCCTATTGAGCACCCATCAAGGAAACGGAATAGGGATGATCCTGGTCTATAACCAGACGTAGTGGGTGTATATTCAGATGAAGAGGTGGTTGAGGAAGATCAAGGATTTGAATCACGAATAGATTGAAGGAGTGATACTAAAAATGATGAAAGTACAGATTGGATGAATTATGGTTATGTAAGTCCACCTTGACCTCTACCCTATAAATAACCACTTCTAACTGAGGATGATAGTGAGGAGACAGAAGAATCACTAGATTCTAAGTATTAAAGAAGATCTGGTTGTGATGAGGAATCAAATGGTGAAAAATAAGAAACTGAGTAAGAAGATGAAGAATATGATGATGAAAGTGAAAGGGAGGATGGAAGAAGGGCTAGATCTGATAGTGAATTAGATCATCCTAGTGATGATCAAGGTGTTGAGGCCGAACCTATTAATCTTACATTAGATCCTGATGAGCATGAAATCCCTACTGATTCTCGTGTAGTTGAATCGGAATAAGAACTAGTTGAGCAATCACATAAATATGTTAAAACAAATGTAGTTGTGGAGAGGGAACCTTATGTCCATATGCATGGAGAAGTTCATCCTGAATAAGAAGATCCAGTGACTCCAGTATAATCACCTTTTTATTTCACCAATGATAATCTTGATACTTTCATAGAATATTTTTTGGCTAAAATTAGATAATATTCTTCAAATCCACCTACTTTAGTTCAGAGACTAAGTGAAAGAGGTAATGATTTCATCACATGATGAGTTGTGTCTCAGGTTGAGCCTTTGTGGGTCATAGTTCTAGAATTCATTTTCATTGATAATCAGAAAATGAGGAATGAGATGACTACAATGGTTTTGACCATTACATTATCACTATTTATTATAGGATATCCTTTAATAATGTTGTGGAAAATTTTGAAGACGTAACTTCTAGGAGTGATACTACTCAGCCTCAGCCTTATACTCTTGATGTGGACTACATGATATTAGTCATCCGAGATATTGTGCAAGGTGGATCCTCTTCAACTACTCATGTTGTCTATTCCCAAGATGTTGAGATGATTATATTTGTGATTCTAGAGGAACTTAAGACTATGATGGGTGGAATTTATCAGTAGAGCCTTAGCAAGATCAACATGAATATTGACCATGTGCAATATGTTGTGAGATTTCACTCAAAAGAAGCAATTACTACTCAAGAAGAAATAACCAAGAAGGTAGAATTCTATTTTAAGTGAAATTACACCAAGAATTATCCAACCAGTCATTTCAAGTATTCGGTGGAAAATTTCAGGCCACCTACAGTCACTGAATCCTTTAAGGATAAAGTGAAGTAGCTTATGGACTTACCTCATACCCTAGAGAAGTTTATTGAAAATAAGTAAGATTTTGAAAAGGCTATGGAATATGGTGGTGAGATCATCACCTACATCATCAATCTGTTGAATCCCAACTTGCATCATCATGGTACTTCCATTGTTGCTCCAGTATCTACTCCTATAAGATCTATCCTACACCCTTTCCCTTATTTATCTATTCCTTTGGCTATGACCCCTACTCAGGCTCCAAGACAAATTCGACATGTCATCCATCAGGAAGTTATAGGTCTTCCTTCCTCTTCAAGCCTGAGACTTTATCCATCTGTTTTCAAGGAGTTCCTCTTCCATATGTCACTACCCTCAGTGTTCCTTACACCACTACTCCTTCTTCATCTCCTGATCCTACAACTGTTGACTTTGATAAGGGAAAATAAGTGATGGACTCTGATGTTACTAAGAAGTAGTTGGATCTCTATTTGATACGTATCATCCTTTTTGATATTATGTAATCTCATGTAATGTTTGACTAATGGAATATCTTGGATTAATTTTTCATCTCATTATGTGTTCTTTCTATTCATTCATTGTTTATATTTTGATAATCCCAAAAGGGGGAGAATGTGTATGGAATACATCTGAGGGGTAGCTAAAATGGAATAGAAAATTGAAAATAGAACGTTAGATTAAAAAAGAAAGTGATATGTAAGTATATTTTTATTTGTGTAAAAAAATTCATATCTTATGAAAATTTACTCTATTATGATTTTTGTAATATGTTAAGCATGCTTTAATTTGATTATCCAAAATTAACTATATTTGTATATAATTCTCTGATTTTTTATCATCCAAAAGGTGGAGATTGTTGGCCTCCACTAGTTTTAATGCTCACAAATCATGCTTATTTATGATTCCAGTTACATTATGTTTAATCATTTTTTATCATGATTCATAAAGATAAATTATATTTAATTATGATTAAATATAAAATTGATCTATTCACTTAGTGTTTTACTGTATAAGATAGGATAAAATATCTTTTGGCTAAGTATAAGTCACTGATACTTGTCCTACCAATAGTTGAGTCACTGAAACTTGACCCATTGATACATAAGTCACTGATTGAAGTTTAAGATACTAACTGCATAAGATATAGATTGAGTGATTTATAGACAAAATGACTGAGAGTATTGCTAAATTTGACATATCGATTCCTGGCCTACTGATAGTGTGACTGACCGACACTATAAATTTCACTGAGTATAAGCTATCGAAAGTTGAGTTACAGATGCATCACCTACTAATAAACTGACTTACTGACAACATGAGTCACTAACATCATGAGATAATGAAAATTTTAGATTTTGACAGGCAGAGACACCGATGATCTATCTCTTAAATTCAAACTTATTACTAACGATCATTTCTGTGTTATTTAATTCTAAGTATTTTATTAATTATTTTTTTCAGAAAACATTAATTACATTGTGAGAGAATAATATGAGGTATGAGGTACTAGCATATGATCAAGAACATGATCCTTATCAGGTGACAAGGATAAATTTCATACCTGATCTATAATCTTTTCATACATATATATGAGAACTGAGGCAGAGAACTTTTACACCTTTTATAAAAACACAAGAGTTCTCTACTATGCATACACGAAGACATTACTGAGAACCAAAACACCACGGAAAATTGTAATAACAAACTTAGAAGAATAGAAAACATTGAGGAAGCATCTACCTTTCTTAAAATAGAATACAAAAGAAACAAAGTCACTTTGTTTTGTTGTATGTTTCTATAATTCTACTCCAGCTTCACTTATACCATCTTTAAGGAGTCCAGAAGTTTCATAACACATCACACAGATCTTTATAAACACTATTGTCATTATATTTCTCTACCAATGTACATTATTTATATTTCAAGTAGTGTATTTGTCTCTAAAATATAAATACACACTAGATCCAAGGATAAACAAGAAAATTCATAGACATCTTCACCAACCTACCTTTTTACACATTAACTCCCACATACAACAGTTGAATGGGTCCCTGTGTGTCATGTCTGTTAGTTTTTTACTCCAATGAATAATGTGGAAAAGTTATGTTGACATGGACAGTTTTTCTAATGTTGTGTACCCAGGTCTAGTGTGTGTATCATGTTTACTTAAATAAATTTCTTGGTGGCAGGTGATCATCATGTGGAGAGGATGTGGTCTCTACATGAGACTGATCCTCTATTTTTTAGTCCATTTTTCTTTCAAGTTTTGTTTCATCTATTCTTATAATTATTTCTGAAAACTTAATTTCACCCTAATAGTTTATCTCTGAAAGTGTTTGTATTAGAATTTGATTTAGTAGACTATTTTAAAAAGATAAAATAGTAATTCATATTATCTTAATTGAGAACTAATAAAACTATTATAAATATTTCAAATGATCAAATCTTCTTAAATATTACACTTTGGTTAAATGGCCTATATTGTATTTTAAATGGGGTTATTTATAAATAATTTTTTCTGACAAAAATTTTTGTAGGAACATAATTCACCACCCTCTTGAGTGTTCTACTCTGACCGAAACATGTGATAAAAAATCAAATGTGGGTTTTGATGTTCTATTCTGTCTCATGAAAAATAAATCATTTGTGGGATGGGTAATCCTTTCGGGTCACCTGCAAATGAATCCCCTATGTTCACTGCGGATGACCATCCATTCAGTATCTTGTTCCTCCATTTTTATATAAATACCCTTGAGTGCAATTGAAAAAAATGGAAGATGCATGAATGACCTGATAACCAAAGGATAATTGGGAGAGAGCCTTCTATTACTAGTAGGTAAACCCACCACATAACATAAAATATGAAATTAAATTCATATGACCATCCTGAAACCCAAGAATCCTTTGAGGATTGTATACCATCGAGTATAAGATAATGAACCCTTTGCAGACCACCATACTACATTGAAAAAATCTACATGGAGGGTTCCTTGACCTGCATAGAAAATTCTATGTGGGAGGAACACGAGCTCACACAGCTAAACACTATGTGATATTAACAAATCCCCTCATAGAAAAACACTACACATGAAGAACCATGGTCAATGTAGCACAATGTTACATAGATAATATCCTCACCCATAAAGAAGCATGTTATGTGGAGTGAACCCATCCTTTATAAGAACATTCTATGCACAATGAAGAATCCTAGTATTTTCTACTCTCTAGTTCATATCAATCCCTTCAATCATATCATCAGTCCCCACATTGGCCGCTCCATGAACTTGTCTAACGACATCATGATAAGGCCTCTTCCAAAGACACCTAACATATATGATTAGTTCATTGAATACATTAACATGTCCTCTAAGGTCTACAAACTCGTGGTAATAATAGTCCTGGTGGTAACCTAATTAACATGGATGATACTCGAAATATTTTTAAGTGTACATTATTATGGTAACGAGGGTCCTGAATTTGGAGGTGATAATGTGGACCTCCCCATCCAAGGTTGGGATAGAGGGGATCACGCCTTCCTTTACCTTTGAGTCATACTTTCTTATCCTCTATTCTTCCTTAGGATCCAAAAGGAAATCCCTCCTTGTGTAATAACCTAGTATTTCTTGTAGGATGTGGATCATTTTCTCCTCTTTCAATCTTAGGTCGTACCCAGATTGATCACCATTTGTGACTATATCAGTTACCAAATTTAAAGAGGATTTAGGAACACTCAAATCCATCTCCCTCTTCCTTTGGGCTCCAACATCCATATACTAGAGGATAAAGTGAATCGTGTGATCATCAGATCAACAACTTCCTCCAGTCTCTCACACAGAGTATGACTCGCATGGCCTTAGAGGTTAGTCGCAATAATGAAATATGCATCATAAAAAACATCTAATGGTCCTCCTATATGGTGTAATCCCTAATCATCTCCACTAAAATGGGACTTCTCTGTATACGTAAACCCCAACCACCATTCAAATGGTCCTCCTCCATAGGTGTAATAAGTAACCAATTTTGAACTATGTGGTCTAGGACTACCAACTAAATGGGATACATAGGAAGCCTCTATGAGGTATAAAAAACATCCATATTCACCCTAATGTTCTTTGGGAAACATTCCCAGGAGGGTCATATCCAAACCGGGGGACCACATTCATTCATTGACCCTTTCATCAGCATCTTTATTGGGTCACATACCTAGTGCGATCATCCCCCTCCTCCACCGGGGTGACCACATGTTTTCGGAGTCCCTCGGGCTGCCTCAATGCATTCCCCACCCCATCTTTCCTAGATACCCTTTTCATTGGTATAGTTGTTGCGTGAAGTTAAACTGAACTATTAGGTCATAGTCACATGACCTTAAAAGGTGGTGTCTCCTATTAATTGGCACTAAACTACATGGTTTTGGATTATTTTTGAAAGGATACATATGAATCAAATCTTATGGTTCTAATCCCAACATTTAACAACTTCTCTCACCCATGATGATAGAAAACACCAGAGTGTCTCAATACATGGCATAAAGCCAACAACATCCTAATGAACGACCCAATAATATTTGATCCATTTTTAAATGAGTACCATTGATGGAGATCCATTGAAACATACAGATATCCCCATCAATGAAGAAACTCTAATACATACAGATGATTCCCAACACACGCATGATTATAAATAATTGTTAACTCAGGATGACTCATGTTATACTTATGAATGAACAAAGTATTTCTGGGAACATCTAAATATATAAGAGAGTCCCAGAACAGAAAATAGTTCCCCCCAAAAAGGGTGTGTTGAGCCTGACTTACATTCCTCATGACCAATGAAATTTATTAAGTATCATTGGCCGAATTACCCATCAGGGTCTTCCTTTGGAACATATGTCCATGATTCATCACAAATATGGGAACCATTGGGTATTACCAGCTCCACAAAAAAACACCATTGGAAACCAACCCTTCACTAGATGTCATGCGATAAGAATGATGATCCTAGTACAAATTATTGTGCAGCATTAAAAAACCCACAATCAATAATAACATAAGGTGAAACCATGAGTCTTTCATCAAATTTCCCATCATATAGTACAAAAACACATTTCCCACTCTTAAAAAACAAAATGTTAAACCTAAAAGGAATCACTAATCATGTTGATGATGTCACCCACCCATTAGGATCCTCTCAATCTCGAACATAAAGAGGGCCAAATTCAATGACTCAAGGATCATGTGATCATTTATAGATATTATAATTTAATGAGGTATTCTTGTGTGTTTTTTCACATATACTACATGCACATTCAACTAGTACTCACTTAAATTGGATGAATTCTAACTAGTTATTGTGGACATGAACATCAACCACTTTAAAGACTGATTCATTGACCAAAAAAAGGATTTTGTTTCCAACCTAGCATCTTAAAAACTTGGTTTTGAATGCAATGATATGGTAGTTCCACTATTATGGTACTCTCCTAACAATGGAGGTAGCTCAATAGGCTCTTCATCTTATTAAGCCTTTCCAATCATTCACCCAATGATAGTGGGAGAGTAAGAACTGGATAGCCTGAGTAGCCATATCCCACAGTTTCAGGTGCCTATCCTCAGAATACGATAATGAGTTTTTCCCTTTCCAAAGGGAGGTTGATTAAGTGGTCAAAAATGATTTCACCCCAGGTGTACATGGGTCCCACCCAAGGTCCTGTTATAGTAATCATCATTTTACAATGTTTTGCGGCCCAAGATCCTCACCATAAAGAGGATAACACCATACGATCCCCATCTAAATTCATGTGGACCCCGGTTCCAATGGAAGCTTGCAGAGAGTGACAATTAAACAAACAAAAACATTGAATCATCCTTGTTCCTATTGAGGAAACCTTCCATGAAATTACGAAAGGAATCTATGAGAAAACACAACCTCTTTCTAATTAACATTAAGACTTCTAGGAAAATATACTGTTAAACAACAAGAAGATGAACAATCATGTAGATTCTTACCAAGACAATTAGTCAAATATGATAGTTATCAACATGAATATGTAGATCACTGCACCTATATATGAATCCTGACATGAAAATAATATAGAAATTGGAGACCATAGTTAATATATCTCAGCTATAAATCCTGGGTAGACTCATATTCCTACATCGACACTAAAATGAGTATATGTTATCATTTTCTCCAAGGATTCGTCCCAACACATTCTACCAATTTTGGTGGGTCAGACAATAATTCTGGACCATATCCTACAAACCTTTGATGATGTGGGTGTGTCATCAAAAATAGAAAGGATTCAGTCACATGACCCCACCTCACAAAGTGGGGTGGCTGGTCTGCATAATGTGATGTTCACTCACATGAAGACATGAATCCCTTATCCTATAATGGAGTGTTGTCATCAATATTCCTCAACAACTGGAAAATAGGATTGGGTATAAATACTCATTCCAGTAGTGGGATAGAGGTCCATTTTGTTGTCCACTCCAATGATGGAATATATCACTACCAGAATTTTTGAAGCATATCAACATATCTAGTAGTGACATAGGAGCCTCTAAAATAGGAAAAATATATTAATGTTTTCACTTAAAGTAAGTAGGTAAAATCACTCTCAATATACAATCTAAAAATAAATCATTCAATAGGAAACTTGAAAATGAATAGCATACTCATAACTTGACTCTAATGGAATCTTGGGTTCTTGATTCAATAAAACTTCTATCTGTAGTGGTTCAAGATCCTACTGATATGTTACCATGTTAAATAAGTGGTAGTAAGAGTTGAGAAGGACCTCCCCATAACATTTTTACTAGTTTATCTAGGGTCTCTTTCCATTGTATTAAAACAAATGCTTCCTTCTTGGGAATATACCAATCAATCATGATAACTATTCTCCTTATTGTCACCATGGTGGCCCTCCTCATGGATAGAAGATCAAAAAAAATAAATCTATCCCCTTGATATCAAGATCCATGGAGATCCTCTCTACGATATACACTACAAATGTTCTCCCCGTAATCAGATGTCATTCTATGATGGTAGTATTTTCCATGATGGAACTCATTACAAAGTTCCTCACAATAGAGACATGTTGTTTGATCTAGAAGTCCCTCCCCTTACTTTTGTCCAACCAGAAGGTAACATACAAATTAGAACCTCCATGTTATCTCTATAAAGTTCATGATATGTTCCAGGTATATCTCTTGAGAAATTAAATACCTGATCTTTCACATTTACTAAAATCGAAATTTTTACCTCTAGAGAAGGATCTTCTATATGATAAATAATTGAAAGAGATTCTAAATCATAGTGAAACAGTTATATGAAACAACACCACTCATGTGGTTAAGGTTTTATAGTGGAAACACCAATTTGAGGAAGCTATCTGTGAACCTAAGTATGTAATGAGGTAGATTTATCTTAATATTTTTGTATCCATGTGATGAATTTTGAGGGGCGAAATCATTTTAAGGGAGGTAGGATTTAACATCCAGATACTTTTATAAATATCTCTCTTTAAATAATTTTAATTCTTCAAATTCTTGCATTGTGAGAAACCATGAGTTTAAAAGAACTGTGCAAATATTATATTTGTATTCAAACCTAGAAATTAAATTGTAATGAATAAATATAAAAAAATAATTTATGAAAAAAATATATTTCCCCAAATGAATATTAATTTATTGTTATGTTCTTATAAAATGAAAACAAAATTTTTTGTATTGTCATCATCTTCTTAAAAAAATATTTTTTCTTCATTTTATGAATGAATAATAATTTTTAGAAGTTAAATAATATGTATATTAAAAATTAATTTCATTTTCTAATTCACCATTTCAAAATTATCTTAACATTAATTTTATAATTTTTCTGAACACTTTTAATTTTTTAAGGAATAGTGAAAATGTCGATTTTTGTGGAAAACTATATTTTCTATTAAGGTCATTACAAGGTCAAATTATGTTTCAGATTAATTATAAATTTTAATTAGTTAATTTTAATTTAAAATAAAAAAAAATTATTTTATACGTGTATTTATGATAAATACAGTTTATGTTTTATAAGGGCATTTTTTTGGAAAAATGATTTTTATTACGTTTTACTGATTATATTTTAAATTAAATACCAAAAATTATGTATGTTGAATTTTGAGTAATGGATGCCAAATTTTTATTCAGAATTTCTAAATTTATGGAATCTTTCCCTTTTAATTTTTTCCAATATGAATAGTAACCATGATATAATTTTTTAACCGTAGTAAAGGGTAATTTGGGTAATTTTTTTAAACATTAAAATTATATGGACTATAAAATTAATGTAACACTTTACAAAATTTTACTATATAAATATGATTTTACCCTTAACACCTAAGGATATTAATTTTTTTAATGGACCCATTCCCATGAAAATGATTTATATGCTATTTAAATAAAATAATATCACAAAATTCCACTATTTTTGTCTTAAATATACCATATGTGTCCACATGGGAAAAAAGTTATGTTATAAATTAATCTAAATATGTTTATTGAACTTAATAAAAATATTATCATGATATAAATTTATTTGTGACTTTTTGGGCCACATATATGAGATTATGATATTTATGATATTCTATTTAATAAAAAATCAATGATGTCTAATTAATGTTTTAAATAATATGTTATTATTAAAATATGGTTAGAAAAAAAACATTTGAATACAAATATTCTTCTGAAATCAAGAATATTTATCTTTGTCAAGGTATTTTATTTTCAATTTTTAGTAAGGAAATATGTATATTTAATAATTGCACATCAATGATTCTGTAATTACTTTTTTTTTAAACGGAGACATGAATTGGTCACCCAATTCATTCCCCAAAGAAATTTATTAAAGAAAAAGTATTAAGATACATGTTTGAGGTGTAATGAGTTTACACCAACTCAAAAGATAGAGCGATATATGAAGATATATCAAAGAAACTCAAACTAGACATCATGCCTTCAAGAAACTAATAAACTCAAGCTAAATGTAATGAAACTCCAAGAAAGATTAAAGGCCTCAAGATCTGTAGTATCGCATCAAAAGAAGGTCTAGCTCAACTGGATCAGCTATAAAAGAAATCTCTAATGCAACCAAAAGAAGAGAAAACCCATTGTGCGTGGCCCATGAATTCAGAGAAAAGAAATAAAAACACTGTGAAATCCGAATGGAAAAACATAACAGTATTGATCAGGAAAATCAAGGGGTTTGTTTATACTCCTGCATTGACCACTTATTAAAAATTTGATGTTTAATTTCAAGATAATTCTCTGTAGAAATTTCACTATATCTGAGCCTTTGATAAGCTATTACATCTCGTTGCTTCTTCACAACTAGGGAAGAGTCTTCATTCGGGTTTTCATGAGGAAGTACAATAGAATAATCAACCTCTATCTATGGAGGAATATCTTTATCCATCATTCAAGAAGAATCAAAAATGGAAACAGTCTAATCAATCACACTTGTTAATGTTGTAATTTCAGTGTTTTCCTTTCGAGAAGCATCAACTGATCTTGTAACAATTGTTCATTCAAGGTGAGAATAGTCCCTTTGTTTTTTCATTTTATTAGGATTGTGAGTAATGAATCCATCAGCATCCAAAACTTGTTTTTTCCCTTTTTAAGAACTTGATTTTAAGATATCTTCCTCAATTTGAGTGGATTTCTCATCAGCCTCTAGTAAGGATGTTCAGTGAGATGAGTCCAGGACAAATTAAGAATGCTTTGAGACATTATCATTAGATGGTTCACCCTCCTCAATAGGATCAGCCTCATTACCCTCAATAATAAGGTTATTGTCTGCAGGAATTGATGGGTCAAGGATATAAATATGAACATCTGTGGAGTTTAAAACATTGATTCTATCAACATGTTTAACTTCCATAACATTAGACATTGTAGCATCCTTTTCCACCGAAATTGACTTGAAATGTAGGGGGCGGAGCCTGAGTCCCACATTCTTTCATAAGATAACCAATTATGGAACATGTTTTACATTAGGATGGTATGTTTTCAAAGAAAACATATTGTATAATCCAGTTATATCCATTTTGTATCCAAAACTGTTTTGTAAACTCATGGGAGATGTCAACTTCTATACAAATCCTAGAAACTGAAGGTCTTGAAATATTCAGAGTAGTTGAGTCAAGCCTGATTGGATGTTTGAAGAGGTCATCAATGGAGAATAAGGAATGCTGCTTGAAGAGGTAGAGAGGAAAACCTGGGAAATCAATCCGGATAGGAACGATGGGGGGTTCAGAACCAATATCCATATCCAGAGACCAAATTCCATCTTTAATCCATCATATAAAAAACAAAAGCTCTATGTGTGCATATATTCATTTACTGTCTCCACGCTATGGTGTAATATTTTTTTCATCAAAACATTATTTGGATGAGTATAATGATAGAAATAATATATATATATATATATGTTAATTATAAAATTATATATTAAAATTTAATATACCATCCACTTACTTAATATTTGATAATTAAGGAATTATACAATCGCTCATGTGTATGTATGACCTACTGTATCCATGATGAGATGCGACTATTTTTTCCATGTTCACCATTTAATAATGTTTATATGAATGTATTTAATGAATAAATATGATATATATTACCTTAATATTATTTTTTATATTATGGAACTATATCCTATGATGATAAACTATGACTTATATGACAAAACATGCATAGGAAAAATGAAGGAGTTAACACCTAAAAGAAGGGTAACAATGAAATATTATTATAGAATGGATTAAGAGATGATATAAGAGAATAATATATTATATACTAAATATTAATATTGGTCTTTTATAAATTAGTGTCATTAATTAAACCATTATAATTTAGTTTTCATAACGTATAAAGGGAATCAGACCTAATGTAATGGTTAATTTCACAATCTCATTATTATTTGAGATATTTATATGTAAGTATCTGTATGGGAATATTTCTCTCCCATGTCCATGATTTCAAAAAATGGAAAATATTTTGACTTTTATTATTCAACTTCTTAATGTATCTTTTAGTCATTTTAGAATTTTTTTTTTAAATTTTTTGAATGAAATATTTTTGTATTTTTTAAAATGAGGATCTTTGTGAGATTTATATAAAACATAAGAAAGGAATATTTTTTTAACATATATTAAATAAAAGGATTATTCCTCTTTCAGGACACCTTAATGACTTGAATCATCCCTCACAATATTAAAATTTTATTTTCAAATAAAATGTTTTCTTTTAAAATATCATGACATTTCAATTGTTTTCAAAACAGAAAGGTAATTTTCCTCAAGAATTATTTCATGTGATATCAAAAAATTATTTTCATTTTAAGATAACATAATTTTATATTAATTATTCAATAATAAATATATTTTTAAAGAATACTATCCTTATTCTTTTTTTTCTTATATATATATCTTCTCATGATATTTATAAAACCAATTTCATTTCCATGAGTTATTCTGTGATGAAATGTTCTTGAAACCCATTTATTTTCATGGATTTTTAAATTGAAATTGATTTATGTTCTTATAGTTCACATATGTATGGTTTTTATTAAATGATTAGGGTGGAATATATCTTCATCCTATTCATTGTATAATGATTTATATCTCAAGAGATATACATGACTAGAATGGTAAGTTAATCTTGAACAGTAATACATGGCTAGAATGAAGATTTTACTCGATTTAGTAATGGACTTTGTCTGTAAGGATGGTCTCAGTAGTGAGCCTTAACTAATATGAAGATTATTTTCTATTATTATGTGTATGATGAAATTTCAGGAATTATTTTATACTCCCATTAGTTATGTTCATGGGTACTTTTATAATTCACGTCTCATGAACACCTATAATTTATTATATGACTTAATATCATGATCTGTGATATGTAGGATATAATTTTCAAAAGTTATTTTCATATTCATATGTCGTTATTCTAATGTAATATCCCATGATTACCCTTAATGAGTATCTGAGATCACATTTTTTATGTTCATTTTCTCCAGAAAAAGAAGGAATGTATTAATTAATATGTGTCAATAGGGTTCTAGTTATGATGGTATAAGAGGGACACAATATATATGTTTTATGAATCAGTTTTTCATATTTCCATGATTCCAAATACACTAAACCTATATGGTTATATAATGGTTTTATTATGTTATTTAATAAATATTCTTCCATTTAGATGTAATATCTATGTTTGAAAAGTGTGTTCCTTTATACTCAATCCATCCCCAAAAAAAATAGATATGTACCCTCCCTTTTCTCTGGTCAGACAAGCACATGGAGCCTTCCATGAACTATATATGTCCTGTTTTTCATTTTTATGAGATATTTTTTAATGTATCTTCAATTAAAATGTATTTTTTATGATTTATACATCCTAAATATAATTTTTCATGATTATGTGGTTTTCTTCTATGATATGTGTTTCTCACCCTATGCTTTCTGGTTTTGGTAAATGGAGAGAACTAGAAGGAACATAGTTAACATTGAATGTTTAATATGTGGAAATTCTTGGCATTATGAAAATAAATTTCCCAAGTGTAAATCTAATAATGAGAATCGAGAAGTTGGTACGAGTTTTGGTTATACTTCTGAAGATAAATAGACCACAAACGACATGTTATAGGTATTGGATGTTCTTCCATTATTGATTACCTTAAACATACGAAGGATGATTTGATTGACGTTGAGGAACCTTAATACATGATTCATATTTCATTTTCGAAGAAATATATATTAATGAATAAGTTGATAGATCCTGAGTAATGGTTAAAGAATAAATTTGGATGAATTTTGTATTTATGTGTTAGAATTCAAATATTACGTTTTTATGACTCATGAAATATATAAGTATTTTAAGTATATGTTATCATTAATGAATGAAATGGATATGTTTAATGGTGATAATGACATAGAGAACTGATATTTTTATTTATTGAAGGTATCCCTTAATGTGATTATGATGTTGAGAAAATTTTGTTTAGGTTGGATATAGAGATGATTTATTTGGATAAAGTAAACTACATAGAACTGATTACATTGGATCTGATTACTAATTTGTTGAAAAGTGGTTCATGTCATTAGGGATGAAGTTTACAACTTCTTGGATTTAATGAATATATCCATTAATCATTGAAATAAGGAAGCATGCATGACTTAAAAAAGTATTTATGGTACTTCAGGTTATTTCCATGCTTCAAGATAATATACAGTGAGGGTATTCACATGTTTGGAATATGACAACCAAGAGATACATTTTTCTATATAGTGGATCAATTTTAAGTTTAATTAGTGTCATTATTTCTAAATGTTATGGATTTTCATCATTAAAAAGTGTTATATTGTTTACCATTTATCGGATATTTATTTTAAAAATAGATGATGCTTGTGGGATTTATTCATATTTGATAACCTACTCCAATGATATTGTGTTGGAGGTAACTGAAGAGAGATGGGATGACTTATCATGGATATCATTATTTGTCTATGATTCAAGAATCAAAAATTCACCTTCCTTTTTTGAGAAAGTGGTAAAGTAGAAATTGGTAAAGACATGACCAATGGGTGAGAGTTAACTTATGAAAGGGAATGAAATCAAGTAAGTATATATTCTCATCATAATTCTTCAACCTTAAGGAAAGGATCTTGAAACTGAAAAGGTTATCCTAGTATCTTTTTTCTGATGAATCAAATGGTCCCTTAGATAATCACAGATTTATCACTTTTAAATTATTTACTTTATCCTGACCAAGTTATATATTAGTCCCCTCTAGAACATTATAGTTATATTTCTCTTCCAAGTCTATCTTTTAACCTTCCACTTATGTTCTCCTACATGGAAACCTAGCTATGTGTTACTCTGGGTAACCATTATGGTTTCAACATTCTTTTTATAAAGGAAGTATTAATATTCATTTTTACAATGTGGATTATATGGAAGAAAATTTCATATATTATTCCTTTAATAACCCAGATTAATTTTTAGGGAGAAATTCATTTTAAGGGGTTTGGAATGTAACACCCTGAGATTTTGTGAAATATATTTTTATGATTTAATTTAATCTTTGGATATTTTCATTTCACAAAACATTGAAAATAGTTTCTATAAGGAATATGTCTATATTTCATTAAATAAAAAACCATTTTATCATGAACTACACGCAATATAATGTTTAACATTATCTATACAGAACACCAATGTTAGTGCACATTACACACAAGATTGACCTTCATCAATGGCTTTCATAACACGCAAGACTGAGTGTTACCAAACTATAATATATAATTAATAATATTATTATTTTATATAATACGATATAACATAACTGTTATGTTTATGATTATGAATATGATTATGTAACTTATGAAAATACATGGTTAAATTCATTAGTTACAAATGAATTATGAATAAATATAATAACCAATTGGATATAAAGGGATTGTTTTTATAAAAAACTATTTTTATGATCAGAAATATATTTTATACTAATAAAATATATTAATTTTAGTTATTGAGTAATATTTATATAATATATATTATATATCCTATGAAATATTTTCATATTCATCCAATTTATTTTATAAACATAATATAAGAGCAGTCCCAATTTCACCCATAAAAACCTATCTTTTTATTAATTCACTTTCACCCCCACTTAATGGAGAACCTATTTTAAATTTAAATTTTTGAACTTTTATAAATAAAATATGTAAAAATAAACATAAAATTTGAAATTGGAACATAAAAAATAGGTTAGTTTAATTTTTTGGTATTTTTTGGGACGTTTTATATTTTGATGAAAAATGAAAAATATAAAATTTTAATTCAAAACTACTTTTTCATCAAAATTATTTATATGAATAAATTATATTTTCATTTTATTTAAATTTTAATTATATATTTTTTTATAAATTAATAAAAATTTTGTTATTGGAGTTAATTTCATATTTAAATTTAATATAAAAATGTAGAAAACTGTTGGACATTCTTTAATTTAATAACCTGCATTGTCACACCTTCTGTGGGATTAAATTTAAATTAATTTCATCAAATTATATGTTTGGAATATCTAAATATTGATTCCATATTTGTAATAATAATAAATTTTAATATCTAATAAGAACAACTTAGTTTTTTTCCAAAAATATTAGTGACTCTAATTAATACTAATTACAACGATTAAGGAAATACTAAGCACAACAAGGGAATAAAAATTAATCATAAGGGCCCAAATGACTTTTCCAATTTTACAAAACCCATTGTATGGAAATTATTTGTACATAAACAAAAAAACATGATTTTGGTTGGATTTGGATTAATTTTTTTAGGTATAATCATGGGTATAACTAACTTGTTTTAAAAAATACCAGGTGAGTTCTTTTCCTCCCCTGTAAAAGGCCACCAGCTATCACCCTTAATCACACATCTAAAAACAGTTATGTTCATCTAATATCTTCCTAATTAACTTCCAAACATCCCTCCTTTCCTCCTTGAATCCCACCATTTGTAAAAAAACAATCTGAGGAAGTCATATGTTGAACACTAACAGGAGCAACCCAGAGAAGTGGTAATATCCTCCCTCAAGCTCCTTTATCTTATTTTCATTATCAACCCCATATTCTCTACTTATAATGTTCTTAAAAAACCAAAAAATTATCCAAAATATACTGATATGTTTTTATGATAATATTTATACCTATTATTACACAAAATTCTATCTAATGGGTAACAAACGAAATGTTTATGTGAATAGAGATCTACAACCTCACAAAATGATGGTTGATAATTTTTCTTTTAACACCTTTGGTAGTAAATAATTATGATGTAAATTCTGTTAATATATTATATTTATGATATTTATTATGTATCTAAAAAAAATTAATTCTTTTACAATATTTAATTTTATACTTTTAATTTTCTGAAAATATGATAATTTATTTTTTAAGGGAGTGTGGACTACTACCCCATCAAAGCGATAGAATTAATTCACACAATACATGGAATGTATTAGGGATGGGTTTAGTAAAATAATATTTTATACATCATATAATAATTCTACTAGAATAATTATATATATATATATATATATATATATATTTATATGGTATTTACTCTATTTTCATTAATACAGTAATAAAACAGAAACAATGTTCATACGTACGTACGACTTACCATCTCCAAGAATGGTGTATTCCATTTAATACGTATATATTCTATAGATTATTATAATAAAAATAAATTATATTTACATAATGTTATAAATTCATTAAATCATTATATAATTATAATGATAAATGGTATAGAAAATTAAGACACTTGGGAAAATCAAAGATAATATTACCCGAAGGGAAACCTTAACATAGAATTGTTAAAAAGAGGGTAATATAAAGTAATAATCATATAATATGTGGTATTATATATAAAAATATTGTTCAGTGATATATTTATAATAACGTTTTATTTATTTTACAAGATTTTGGTATGAGTACGATGAGAGTCAAGAAACAAGGTAATGAAATTTCATCTCACATTTTATTTATGTGAGATACAAGATCTATTCACCACGCATTCCTTTTGAGTGTTGTCTATACAGAACATGGAAAATTCCAATAATTATTTTACATAAATTAATGGTTATTTACATATCTATTTTATTATCTTTTATTCATGGGGTTTATGTTTCAAAAGATACCAAATCGGTAAAGTAATTGTTTCTCAACTTTCCTTATTTTATACACAAGCCATGTTATGAATCTATATTTATCCCTAAGTTTTTTTGAAATTTCATATCATGAATATCATTATATTAACATAATTTATATTTCTTAAATAGGGTTTATGGTTCAATATTACCATCTCTTAAGAGTATATTGAATCAATCTCATCACTTTTGGAGATTGCTTATGATTATGCTTCCTATGACAAAATATTATGATAAATATCTCCAAAAAACTCATGAAATTTCTTATACTCCCATTATTAAGGATATATTCATGTATTGGTACCATTTTACACTATTTGGTACATAATATGAAAATAAATGTTTTTAAGAAAACCCAACATTACCCTCCCTTCGGTCGAAAATTAGTGTTCATTTAAACCATGTTTTATAAAAACATTTTCAATCATTATTTATATTTTTTATGTATTCTCAATGAAAAGGTATTCAAAATAATTTCAAGTTTATTTTATAATTTTTAATGTAAATAGTTATTCAAAATTATTTCCATCATTAGCTATATGTTTTCAAACAGTTTTCAAAGAAATGGATTTTAATAAGTTTTCAAGAATTCTTTC
This sequence comes from Viscum album, assembly GCA_963277665.1. Classification (NCBI taxonomy): domain Eukaryota; kingdom Viridiplantae; phylum Streptophyta; class Magnoliopsida; order Santalales; family Viscaceae; genus Viscum; species Viscum album. The sequence goes on from CAUJRU010000001.1 coordinate 9,676,042, forward strand.
TATGTTTTAAATGAATTTAAAAAAATGTTTTAAAAATGATTCCAATATTCATTAATATGTTTTCCCATAAAAAAAATTTCAGAATAATTTCAGTCATTATTTCTTTGTTTTCAATGTATTTTAAAATAAAATCATTTTCAAGAGGTTTTAGGTTTTAAAAAGCATTTTTCTAAGAAGAAAGGATATTTTCCCCAAGAAATGTTTTCAAAAGATATATCTAAATTATTTTCCATCTAAGATGGCATTCATTTATGTTACTCATGCCTTTATGGTAAATGATCCAAAGATTCAATTCATATAATTTATCTGAATGGTTTTTGTTGGTAGCATGATTTTTATAAAATCCCTTTTCTATTTCAAGAGTTATATGTTTATGAAACATGTTCCTTTTACATGGATTACATGATTATAAAACCTGTTTCTCTTGGATGGGTTATGCTATGTCAAATTCTTCAGAAACTTTATTCATTTCATTTTTTATTATAGGATGAAATTAATATGAAACCTATATATTTTTCATAGGTTATGATATGATTAAATGTTTATAATAACCATTTAATTTCATGGGTTATGATATGAGCTCTTATCATTGGTCATAATCTTATAAATGATTTTTTATCTTGTGAAAAATATATTTATGATTTTATTATGTGATGTGTGGGGCCTATATATTCCTCTGATGCATTGGGTAATGATAATTTGTATATGATTTCAAAGTGGACACAGGTTGTAGGCTAATCCGAAAAACAAGAAAGTGCATGGATTGTAGAACAATCCTAAAAGTAATAGGGTAAATGGGTTATAGTCCAAGCCTAGAAACATGAAGTTACATGGGTTTTATCCCAAGACAAAGAGTAATATGGTACATGATTTGTTAAACCAATCCCGAAGTAGGTACATGTGTCGTAAAACCTGCCCAAAAACAAGAATATACCTAGTTTGTATCCCAAGAATGAATGTAAGTGGGCACACAGGTGGTAGCCCAAGCCTAAAAGTAAGAGAACACATAGGTTATTAGCCAAATCCTGATGAAAGTACACTGGTTGTAGCCCAATCCAAAAAAAATATGGTACATGGGTTGTGGCCAAAGCTTGAATTTAAGAGGGCACATGGGTGGTATCCTAAGAATAAAATTAATTGTGTGAACAAGTTTTTAGATTACGCCCAAAGTAGACACATGGTTTGTGTCCTGGGCATAACATGTTGTAAAGGTCTTGGTATATAGCCTTGACATATGATTTTATATGTTTATGTGTATGCCACAAATCCCATGTATTATTCCTATGTTATTCTTTAATGGATTATCGTCTTTATTTAATTATGATTAATGTCTTATAAACCTCCATGTTTTATGACATGATTCATGTTTATGAACTTTTATATGAATTTTATGATCTTATAATGTTATGATAACATTCTCATACCATGTATACTAATGTTTATTCATTAATGTATCCATTTATTACCTTTACTAAGAATTTGAGATCACCCATTTTTATGTTTCCTTACATAGGATATGAGGTTATGTATTATGTATGATGTGTTTAAAAATGGTGATAGTCGTGGAGAACCTAGTGGGAGATAACATAGCTTTCTTATATACCATTTATTATGTTTCCATGTTTCCAAAGGCACTAAACTAATACACATTGTGGGTGTTTATTTGTATTATGTTTTTGTATTCTAAAAAAGTGTGGTGTTTTTTATGTACGTTATGACTCGGTCATTATACATACCATGGAGGTTGCCTCTCTGGGCCACCTTCTAACCACAGTGTAGTGCTGCTGATGGTTTATTGGGGAACTATATATGGCTAACACCTTGTAATATGAGCATCATTCTATAATATGTTTTTGGATGTTATTGAGAACCTCTCTATAAAATGGTGTATGGGAAAGTGGAGGATTTCTATATTTTTGGGAGATATAACTGGGGAGAGGTTAACCAAAACATATTCTAGGAGTAGATTCCTCATGATCCATCTCTACACTACCATGAGGAGGACTATCATGATAATGATCTCCTTATGATTTGGTTGAAGAGCTGACATAAACTTGGTGTTTTCGGAATTTTTATTGATCAAAACCAAGGAAACATGGAATTGAGTAGGTAATGGTTATGATAATTTCTCTACATCGTGGATGGAATATTCTATCCTACCTTTTGGGGTTGATTACAGATATAAGATTTCTCCATGACGGCTATCTGAATCTTATTAATAACCGTCCAGTGATATGGGAATATGAGCCCGCTACTAACATGCTACCGGAGTATGTCAATGAACTTCTCTGAGAGATATATGAGTATGTCTTGAGGTGTGTGCTACTCTCACATGGTAGAATACATCTAGAATGGGGGTATGTGCCCAATCCCGGGCCATTGTAATATGATATTGGTCTTTTTTTATAGGAATATGATCATGTCTCAAGGAATGTGCCACTATCAATTTGTGGGACCCAATTGGAATGATTATATGACACTTTTCTGAATCTACATTACCTAATGGAATATGTCTATGACCCTATGGATTGTCAAAAGGGATATAAGTCTCCTCCAATATGATATTGGGATAATTTGAGTAGCTTTTTTGAACATAATATTAACCTATATTAAGGAATGTTCCACTCTAACTTAGTGATACCCGGTTGTAATTGGGATATGAGACTGGTCCTAATGCTCTTCCATTTCCAAAATATATTAATAATCATACTATATGGGATCCAGAATATGTGATTCATCTGAAGAAACCACTTTTTCATAACGATTATAGTGTTGAGTTACCCATGATGTTGGGATAGGAATTTATGATTATCCAAGCATCATAACCATAATATAATATTTGATCTTTTATTATTATATAATAAAGAAACTCAAACTTCGATAATGTATTCATAGGAATATATGTGTGTATTCTCTCAGATTCCTGAGTAGGTTAGTTGATGTATTTGATTGACATGGGGATAAATTATCACTCTTGTTATCCTTCTGCCATAGGAATATGCTGATGGACTTCATACACTAGGGGAAGGGACATGAGCCTACTCAATGATTTCTTCCCAGATATGATAACAGACATGGTTTGAACTTCTAAGTGTATGAACCTAACCGATCTATTACGCATCTTTACGCATTTTACAAGTTTTCCATGATGCTCAAATGTAAATGTTTGGGGAGGTTAACAATCATAGAACACACATAGATAGTGACTAAGGGGTACTATATATTATTTTATATAACTGGGATCGAGATGGTACTATATCAGTGGTTCTTCTAGGAACTACATTATCCACCCGATACTGGCGATGTCTCCTAGAGATTGAAATTACACATAATTTATTGTATTTTTACCATGAATTGCTTCATTCAGTTTATCATCATATGTTAGGGACATTAATATAATTTTATGGGATTGGATATAGGGTCCAGGAATCCCTAATTATCTTAATTAGATAAGAATCATGCCATACATAATTCTATAAAATCTGTATAATTTAATGTTGTTTGGAAAGGACATCATTGACACTATTTATCCTCATTTGGTATAGACTTTATTATAGGTTCATGGGATAGGATATAAGATACATCCATCCTAATGTATCTCATTAGGATGACAATCATGCCTTACATTGTTCTAGAACACCCTTATAGTTTATTTTTTTTCAAAAAGGACATCATCTGTGCAGTTTAAAGGCATGAAGTTAGGGCATGAATATAGGTGGTTGTTCTAGTATATAGGATATAATAATCCCTTATGAATATCATTATGAAGAGAATCAATCAATATATTGTTAAAGGAAAAACATGTAGTTTAATGTCATGCGAAAAGGACATCTACTGTGAAATTTATCATCTTGCGGTAAGGATGTTAGACAAGAAGTTTAATGTCATGTGGTATGGAAGATGTCCATTCAGTTTAATGCAATGTAGAAAGGATGATGTCCATGCATTTTAATGACTAGAAGTAAGGAAAATGGTTATGCATTTTTACATCTTGTGGTAATGACATGATATGTGCAATTTAATATCTTACAGTGAGGATGAGAAATAATTATCTATCAATGGAGTAGCTCATATGACGAAGATTATATGATGCCTATGCCTATTTCCTGAGTTTCATTATTATTCAACTCTATCATGCTTTCCCTTTTCTATATCTCCATCCAATCTTGAAAGAAAAATAGATCTCTATCTTGTGCCTGATATGTTGTTGGTAGGGGAAATAGTTGTCATGGCTTGCTAACCCTACATCATTCGGATTCATTATTGTTTTGATTTCCAATAACCTATTTTCCATTGCACATTAAAAATACATGGAGAAATTTTTTGGGGGGAAAGGATAGGTGTTGTTCAATATCATATTGAAATTCATTCACATATCCTGTGGAGGTATGTGGCTCGTACTCTACATCACAACTTATGTGTCCAGTTTAGATAACTCATATGACTGGGGTAGGGACTCAGGTGTCAGAGGTTTTAGTATCCCCATGTACATCTATACTAGAAGACAATATATAAAGGATAATCAACCTTTTATTAGGTGACCAATATGTTTATGGTATGGGAAATGATTTTCATTGACTACCATCCTTGACTTACCTAGTATTATCATAGTCAAGAGATCTATCACACCATTTTCAATTGAATATTTGAAATACCTACAAATATTTATTATTTATATGGAATATAATTTTCACTTTATGTCTTCAAGATATGTGCATGTATTCTTCTTCTCTCAGATTTTATCTATCAATCTATCGGATCGGTCGCATGTTGGATTTTGGAGCCCATGGTATAGAGTCCAAATATTTATTGGACTGGGGACAAGTGATGAAGCATTAAGGTTATTTTATGTAATAGATGATTCACATTGATTAAAAGATCCTTAATCTCCTAGATTCATTGCAAAAACATCTGAGGGAAATTGGATTCTAGAATATATCAGATGAGGAGGTTGACAATTTTTAAATTCATTGAGACATGTTGGTTGGGTAGAGGTGGATCAATCTATAGATTTCGAATGATGAGGGGATGAAAAATATGAGAATTCCTCTGGCCCCATTTTCTGGGGAACATCACTATATGGAATACATCAATATACATGTACTGTTACATCCTCCTGAGATTGAGATCTCAGGAGTATTCCCAAAATTATTTCTCAGAGAACATTATTCCCTCATTTCATTCAAGTAATTTATTCTTCATTAGAAAATACCCAATCATCCTCAGGGGGTAGGATAGAAAGATCCATAAAAACACCTCGTCCTTTTTTGGTGGTAGGGTGAGTTGATGATGATGAGAGTTATGATTTAGATCCTAGAGACTAAATCCACATCTACCACTTTTCATGTGCTCCATTTTTATTTACCTCTTAAATACCAACATATTTTTAACACCTTATTTTGATGTTTTATTGATATTGTTAGGCCATTATTTTTTTCAAACCAGCTAAATAATATAGGCTAACTTGTTGTGACTCATATGACTACAGGAGGGCATGACTGTACTCTTTATAATTGTTATTTTTAGATGTTATGGGGAGTTTTTAAAACTGATTGATATTATATTTTTTGAAACAAAATTGGGTTGGTGGTTATCCTTGATACAGCATCTTGTTTGGAATATTGGGTCCTAATATACTATTTACAGGGTTTGTTCCCATGATACCATTTTAGGGGCCACTTCCATTGGAACAGTTTGAGGGGTCGGTGCCCATGATGTTTTTTGAATGGTCAATTCCCATGAGTCTGTTTGTGGTTTCAGTGACAATGATTCAATTTTAAGGGTCAGTTATCATGATATCATTTATGGGGATAGTGCTTATGATGTTTTATATGTGGTCAGTGTCCATGATGAAGACGATACCAGGGTAAACATGATAGAAATTCCCCTAGCCCTATGGGATGTGGTTCTCCCTATGATTACACCACTACCAAGGATAACTATGATGATGTTAGAAGCTATTATCCATCAATAATATGAAATTTATTCTAGGCCACCATCATGATACACTAGAGAGACTTATTAAAATTGGTGTTAGTAGGGATATAAGCCTACTCTGGAGTTTCATTTCTTTGATACCTCAGGTAAACTCTCATGCTAGGTTCCCCAATGTGGAAAGTGGGTGTAAGAATAACCTCCTATATAGTTCCATGTGTAATTATGGTCACATGTGGGCGATGATGACCATAATATATAGGAACCCTCGTAGGAATCTACTTAGTTTTTGATTCAACCTAATGGTTGTCCTCATCCACCTCCCTAAGGTAGGGAAGGTCTTAATTGGTGCACTTTAGGTATGGTCTCTTTAAAATATTAAATGTGTTAACAAGAGAAACTTCTTATCCTATGGCCGGTCGTGGGAAATACAGCTGGTCAAAACTCATCCCCCAAAGGATTTGATGGGCCAGTTCAAGAGTCAGGAAGGATCTATTGATGTGGTAGTTTAAGACTAATACATTCACAAACTAATATTAGAAGTGGTGTTTTGGTGACAACATACGTTAGGGGATCGGTTCCAATGAAACTTTTCTAGAGATATCATAATTTATTGGAGCATTCAATGATGTCACTTAAATTGCAAGGAAGGTGAATTTACTAGAGAGGAAATAAGAAAACATATTAGTGCAACATCATATATAATATTACTTGTTCGATCAATCACATTCACAGTTAAAGGATAATGAGGTGGTACATTATTTTTTATGTGAGGTTCAGTGTTGCTAAAATAAATGTGTTAGGTTCACTGTTTTGTTGTGAAATGAGAAAAACATTAACTGTCTTGATGGTAATTGGAGAATATATTCTTTTTGAAATGTGAAATGGATGACATGGTTAAAAGAGTTAACATTGGATTCACTATTTTGTTTTTTTAAGAAATTGAGTCATGGATGGGATTATGCCGAAAATTTAATTGTTGGGGGGTTTAAGGCCATTCTCATTCACCCACATTTTTCTTCTGATTTGTTTAATATTTGAAATAAACTCCCAATGGTTCCCACATCCATAAATTATTATGGACCTACATCCCAGTGATAGGTTTTCCTTTCCAATTTCATGACCAATTATGATTTAGAAATAACATTGGTCAAAAGGATGGGAGGTCGGGCTCATCTCACCCTTTTGGGGGGATTATTTTTCTAATCTAGGACTCTCTTATAGATTTATTATATTTTTGTGAAATCATTCATAGAACTTGATTTGAGAATAGTTAACCTCATGTAAGTGACTTGATTATGAACATGTATCGATGCAAATAATTTCATGCAAATCATGGGTTCTATATCGCTCTCTTAATTATTTCTGATTCTTTGGGTTTTTGCCATATTTAGGAACCATGGAGTTTATTTCCTACTAGGATGGAGGTTGATGTCTCAGAAACATGACTATAACTTTACAAGGTGTGTTATGTTTCTTGTGAAAATAAGAATCAAATCCCACATACATCATTTGGCATAGCTTAAGCTCATGTGTCTAGAGAAGTCCATACAGTTTAACATCATGTCATAAGGACATGAATACAAGGCTCAAAACATGGTGGGGCATCATAAAAATCATATTTGAGAGAGAAATTAGAGCCTATATAGTTCTTATAAATGGAATTTTTGTCATGGGACACATGAAAATATAGGCCCTAGATGTGACTTATGCATATAATAATTCCCAAGATTTTTTCATCGAGACTATGGACCTTTGAGCAGAGATGATATGTGATTAGACTTATATTCTAATGGTGACACCCCCTTGGGGAATTTTCATCACATTATTAGCATAATAATCACCAGTATCTAGGACCATGTGAGTCATGCGTAGTGTGAGAAACTATAGGTATTAGAATATTGAACACATTACATGATAGGATATCTGTGTGGGGATTATAAATTTAAGTCTCCATTAGAGAGGTATGATTACCTATCTCCTAGAGGATATGGTACTATTCTTGGGAAATAGGAAGGCATCCTACATATCATGTTTTATAAAAAGAATCAGTTTCCTTATAGATCAGTTCATCCCAAACCAGATGATGGGTCTAAGGTAATCAATTTCATGATCAAGGATAATACTTAAAATGATACTTGTGTATGATCCCTCTTCTCATCCACTGATGGATGAGGAAGATTTATCATCCCATAGGAATGATTGGGCCCCAATGATTGAAATGTTTGAGACATTAAGGGACATACACTAATGTGGAAAACCTTTTGATCTCATGACATAGAAATTCATCCTAAGTATCCTAGTTATTGTAGGAATCAGAGTTCCCATAGTTTAATTATCCCTTGACCCACTGATTGGATAGTGTGGGTGACCACACTTGGTGAAATTTTTTTTATCCATAAGGTTTTTGGAATGGGAAGGAATTATACAAGTATATATGCCCTATTGGTCAGGTATTACACGCTAAGGCTGTTTTAGGGACATAACTTACACATTGATGTTGCCTTGGATATGGGGGAGATATCATGAGTTTTCATTTATTTGGCCTTACACACTATGTTTTCAATTGATATTTGGGGATATATTATGTTATTTATTTGATCGGGACTTACACACTGAGGCTTTTCTATCAATGAGTTTTACGTATTGGGGCCACCCAATAATTGGGGCTTAGGCACTGAGGCCTCCCTTTGATTTGATATTACATAATGAGGTCATTATTTTATTGTGGATTACATACCGAGGCTTTACTTTGATCGGTTATTACAAAATGCGACCTCCCTTTGATTGAATATTATGCACTAAGGCCTCCCATTGATCAAGGATTACTCAATGAGGCATCTCTTTGATCGAGGATTATTGATTGAGGTCACCCTTTGATTAGGGATTATGCACTAAGTTTCCCTTTGATTGGGGGTTACACACTAAACCACCCATTGATTGAGGGTTACACATTGAACCCTCCATTTGATTGGGGATTAAACCCTGAGGCTACCCATTGATTGGCGATTTCACACTATAGAGACCCACTAATTTGGGATTACACACTGAGTTCACCCTTTAACATTGGATTCCACACTGAGGCTAACCTATGATCAGGGATTATGCACTAATGACAGCCATGGATAATCTCATTCTCTATATTCTAACAGATAAATATAGATTGTGAAGTCCATGAATGTTATTTCCTGGATCATGACACTGATAGGGTTATATGGGTCGATAAAATTATCTTATCAAGGACACTTCCTTTACAATGGGTTTATGCAGTTGAAGGTTTCCGATCATGGTCCACATGGAATGACTATAAGTGGGTTTTATGGATTAGTTTGACATGTCATACGAGAACTATTTGAAATTTCTTGACAACATTTCGGGTTGCTATTGATTGTTTTCCTTTCATGTTGGGGAATTAGTCTGAAAAGGCTGACACATTCAAGGGTTTCTTCATATTTAATAGATGTCTCTTGTGTGTCTTCATAAAATTAGAGTGGGAATGTCTATGGTCCATTGAATGATCAACTAACGCATTTTATATGTCTTGGAATGAGTGGATTGGGCATGCCCATGATACTTTACATAATCAAAGAAGACATATCTGGGGGTATTGTGTATGATTGAAGTAGACATGACAATGAGATGTCACATGATCAACTTGACTTGCCTTAAGAATATCATATGTAAATAATAACACATCATTGGGAAATCACATTATCATAGCAGCATGTCAATAGGCTATCACTTGAATGTATTGGCTTGTCTTAAGATTTTAGTAGGAAAATAGTTACAGGTAAATCAGCTATCCCGAGATCAACTTGAATTATAAAATGATGATCTAATGACCAATGCGGCCTGTCCATGTTTAACTAAGGATTTCATTATACCACAAAACAATCTTCTGATCATGATTCTATAAACCATTCATGCGGTGAGGTCTCACAGTTGTGTTTAGGGTCTTGCGCTTGTTCGAATGTCATCAGAGCACAACCAAATGGTTCATTCCCGAAGTTTGTATGGATAATTATTCACCATGGAAGTGGTATTCATGGCTATAGAAATATATACCCATAAATTATCCAATGGTTAGAGGCTATATAAAGGCTAGGGAATGTCCACATTAAGTAGTCACATGAACTTCAATCCTTAACGTGATTCACATGATCTTAAAGGGGTTGTACATAAGGATCTATTGTCATGCATATGGATTGTGTATCGAGGCCCCCATATGTATGGGAAAGGGTACACACTATATGTAGAGGGTGTATGAAACATGAGGTGCACACCATTATTGTTTTTTTTCATGGTAATGGTGTCCTTGGGAAGGTTGTAACTTAAGGCAGCCACTTACAAGGACGCATGCAGGAATTGTGAAAAATGAGGATCCTCATAGTGAAAGAATGAGGGTGAGAATTGGGGGATACATATCATGGCTGTCAAATCTAGGAGTGGTATCCCTCTTGATCGCAAGTCCAAGTGAATGTATCACTCATTAGAGGGTATTCATTAATAACTTTTTATCATGTGATTCTAATGCCTCCAAATAAAGTCTATTGATGGTATTTTCTACCATGAAAATGATCAGCGGGGGTGTTTTATTCCAAGGAATCCATTAACAAGGCAATATAAAAGAACTACCAATACAAAGTAATCACATGTTCATGATATTGAGAAGGGGTCATTGCTAGACTAGGTGTGTTTATCCGTCATGTATCCAGGATCCCATGGGGAATTTTCAAACTAAATAAAATACTTTCAAAGTTGTTATCAGACATCGCATGTCCGTGGATGGGTAATCACACATCACATGTCCAGTGGTGTACTCCTGTGGATGCCAGTATGGGTCAGCGGTATTTCTAGGGACTTTTCCTACCATGCCATATGAGGTTCCATCACTCATGTGATCATCAGAAATGAATGAAGGTCATCCCGGAGGTCTTGTGAATGAGTTTAGGGGTGCTTTCTCCGACCACAAGCATGGAAGAATGTTCTTTTTGGTGAAGTCAAAACCCCAATGGGGTATCACGCAAACACATGAATACTTTTCATGAATAGGGTGTCACATGACCCTCAGTTCATCATGAAATCACCTGTTCATAATAGGAGTATAAAATGGTCTTTCAAAATCACCTCAAGGGTTCTTTGGTTGTTTGGTGGCTGACATATCCTCCTTTTTTGATGATCTCCCTTTATCACTCACCTGTGTGTATTTTTTGAAGGATAGTAAAGGTATTTATAGCCCGAGGCTAACCAAGGATGATTTCACTTTTCACAGGGAGGAAAACATGTGTTCCAACTAAGGTAGTGTATATTTTTTCTGATCAACATTATGAAAACACGAGGCATCTTTGGGTGATATTAATCCCCCCACGTAGTGGTCTTCCTGCAATCTCATGATCAGTGTCTCATGGTGATTAAATTTATTCAGTTTTTAGCATGATATTAAATAAAAATATGATTTTTTAGGAAAAAACAGGATAAAGATGGATGGGATCGCAGTCATTAAATTATTATGGTGACTCTATTGAATTACTCATATTCGATTGTATGGTCAATGGATGATCATGTGATGGCTTAGTGTGATGGTGGGATCTCTTGAACCATGATAAAGTTATTTTTTATTAGATTTTATGGTAGCTTACGTACAAGATTAAATTGGATATCAATTGAAGAACCAAACATGGTAGTCATCATTATCTATGAGTGATCATGTGACTGACTACAAGATTCCATGTTAAACTAGTGGTTTGATAGGGAATCAGTTTCTCAGGAGGTTCAAGATGGAGGTCTCGCACTGTATGAGATTTATTTTAACTTATGCAGTGTGTGATAAACTAAAATTTGTACTCTTGATGCGTGAGACTGAAGATGATAGATGAAATAGGCAGAATGCATGATCAGACGGTGGTCAATCCTTCACTTGAACAATATATAAGAAATTTTTTCCCTACATAGAAATCCCACATCTCCTTGCTTCGACTTCATAAGATGAGATGGGACCAGCTTTTGGTTGATCTGATATTAGGGTTCAGCACCCATACCACATACACACACCACCACCTAGGATTCGGTCCAATGGGCTTCTAGTTCGGACTATGAAAACCTACAGGACCAGGCAACCCAGGCCCTAAACATGGGACAACCCACTTACTATGGGAACTATGTATCATGCGGTTCAATAACATGACCTGCTACTCTAATAGGGCAGGGTTGACCAGGGTCCCATAGGGTCTTATGGTTGACCCTTGTCTTGGATAGTTAGTGGGATGGATTATTTTTTGGAAAAAGGTATAGAATTATACTCTTGACTACACAGAATTAATTTCTATGTATAATGAGTGAAACAAAGGTCCAACCTTCACATAAATGCTTTTCTTCAATATTGTTCCCTTTGAGTATTCTATGCAGCATATCCACATTTTTCATTTCCCTCAAACATGTAAAATCCATCACAAAAAAGTGAAAGATGAAAAATAAAGGGTTCCAATAAATATATATCATGAAATTAAAATATAATTATAATTTTATTCTATATAAAAATTACATTTTTAAGAATACATTTTTTAAGTGGGTTTTTACATGTTATATGTGTTAATGTTAAAATTTAGTTTTATTAGAAATATGTATCTTATTTAATAATATTTATTTAATATTTTATATTAGTGGGTCCAAATTTTTTAATATGGTTCATTTTTTATATGTATTTAATTTAAATTAATGAGGTCCAAATTAGTTACCTTGGTAAAGTCCACAACCAAAAAAGACAAAAATCAATGAATAATGTAATTTGAAACTTATTTAAAACATGTGTTGAAATTATTTTTTAGGGATTACAATCAATATATCATCCCCCATTGTATTATTATGAATTTTGGAGTTATCTTTTCATGTGAAACACATGTTAAATTTGTATTAAGTGGAAAATTTTATAATAGAGTCAAACTCAGAACACATAAAAGGGGCCTCCCACCACCCCTTCAAGTCCACTCCCAAAATTTAGTTTCCCCCTAAAAATATACCAATTATTCATAAATGGAAATCTTATTAATTTTCAATGATAATATGGTCACAATATATTCTATTAATACCTCAATTTACATGGAATCTTTTAAGGGAAAACATAACTTCTCAAGATGATTAATTTTTTCATAACATTTTTTCGTTTATTTATCACGATCCAAAATATAATTTATATAGTCATATATAATTCAATAAATATTTTTTTAATTAATTATTTTATTCAATGGTAATAACTATTATCTACCTTTATAATTTTATATTAAGAAAAAACTCTTCATTGTGTGTTGTACAAACTACTGCCTCCATAAAGAGCCGAATTTTGTTTCCCATAAATTACAACCTTTTATGGTCATATCGGTGAATTTGAAGAATAAATGAGACATATAAAATAAAAAATTTATTATATAGATAAAAAATAAATTCCACATTTTACATCTATCATTCTTCAAAAAAATGAAAATTTTAATATTGTGTTATGCATAATACAATCTCCGTGAAATAATGTTTCTTTTTTCATTTAGTTTAATTATTATTAAATAAATAATATTATAATATGATTAACCACCTTAATAGTATGTAAATAATATCATAATTCTTATATAATAATCATATTATTCCAATATAAATAAATTTTGTAATCATGATCTTCAATTAATTATGATCTTCAATATATGGGTTGATCTAACCACATAGTTGAACAAAAAAATAAAATATTCTCATGGATTACTAAGATAAATTAATTATTTATAATATGTATTATAAATATTAAAATAATTTACTTTAGAAAATGGTAACACTATTATTATACTCTTTAAATAAGATACCATCGTTTTCTTTTTAAAAATCACTAGAAAATTATCATCCCAAATTTTTTATATAATAACCAAAAATAAAAAATCAAGAGAGTGAAATTATTAGATCACAAATAATTATAAAAAATTAATCCCATTAATTATTATTATCAAATAATTATTGAATTTATGATAATAATGAATAACAAAACCATTATTATGAATCTATTTCAAAACTACCAAGATTACTCATAGAAAATATTTAAAATAAATAATAACTAACTAAAATACATGTAGTGAATAATTATATATGATTTTTTAATATATTATAGAATTTATAATGTTATGAAATATTTTATTAATATATATATTATTGTTTCACATGAGATTCAGAATGATTAGTGGATTTCTTGAATTAAGGTTAGGATTTCTAGTACCAATTTTCAATCCCTTGAGGCACAATTCATATTATAATACATGTTTTAATTGAAAAAGGTGCATCTAATTATATTTAATATGATATAAATTATTACCTTATATTTAATTATGTTCATTTTCCTATTGCATATTATTTTCTCTTGTTATTTTAAATCAAAATTCACAACCGATGTAATGGTATCATTGTTTCAAATTTAACATCCCAAGACATCATTCATATAATACACCATCATATCCTTAATATAATGTTATTATTTCCTAATAAATTAATTGTAATATATTCATAAGGTTTTCTAGATACATATCATGTTAAATTTAGAATGGATTTATGTTTAATGATACCAAAGATTAATGAGGATTCTGATTAAAATGTTACTCAAACCATAAAGGTTTACATTGATAAATTTATTTCAAATCTATATTTTTTTTAAAAAAATAATACATTTTGATAATTACTATTTTTTATAAAAAAACCTATTATTTTTAATTTTATATTCATGGGGTTTTACATGTCCCCTCAAAATTTAATTCCTGAACTCATATTTTACCTAATGGGTTTCTTGCAAATGAAATTTCCCCATTCTCTTCATCTTATTTGCGATACTCCCTTTTTCCAATTCCTTATTGATTGGATTATTTTTAAAATTTCCTTTCATATGAATAAATAATTTATTAATCTTATTTGTCACTACATGAACATCATTAAAACGTTTTAATGAAATTTTTGATGTTTTCTATATGGATTTTTTTCATCAATGTGTTAAAATAATTTCTTTTGGATGTTTTATTTTTGAACACTTAATTCTGTATCCATTGAAATTTTATATGAATATTTATACCCATGTTTTAATGGTTTAAAAAATAAATTATTCTAATCCATGTTGAATAAAATATTTTATAAAAAATACTTTCAAATGATGATGGATAAACATTATTTTCAAAGTTATTTTTTAAATACTGAAAAGTATTTTTCATTGAATTAATTTGTATTTGAGATATCTTATACTTTATTAAGGAAATTTTTAAGTCAATACAATCAGAATTATTTCTATTTATATCTTATTTAATAACCCCCTATTTTGGAGTAATAATCTATCCCTAACGTTTTCTTTCCTAATCATATTTAGTGTATAACCACAATTCTTTTCCCATTGCATTTCCTCTGAAAATACCCTAGTCCTGATTCATTTTATTGAATATTGTTTAAATATATTAAATAAATATATTGTTTTGGGAAATTATTGCCTTATATGTATTCTCATTATTTATATGGTGTAAATGCAACATGCTTTAATGTATTGATTTAAAGGTATTTACCTAGAAATTTGGAAAATATATTTGAATATCTATTTATTTTTTATGGGTATATCATGTTGTGAATATTGAGGGAATTATGATTTTTTTCCTTTTATAATTCGATTTTAATTGGATATGAAACACATTTTCTTTCTATGGGTTCTTTATAATGAATGAAACTCATTTTCTTTCCAAGGGTTCATTGAAATGCGAGGAATGAAGCCCATTTTTCTGATGGAACCATTATGGTATGATGAATGACTATTTTAATATTGCACACATAAGTATGGATGAATAACTTGTGTGGTCCTATATCACCCTATAATTCGTTGGGTAAACTTTTATATCTCAGGAGTAAGTATTCACGAGTACATTTTAGTTACTCGTATGTATAGAAACAACTAATGTGGCTCCTAATGAAATTTTCCTTGTACTAATATTTGTTCCATATTAGAAAGATGTAATAGTTTTATGCATATTCTTATGAATTTTTTTCCTATAATGCCTCATGATTTTGTAAACATATTTTTAATTTTTTTGATTCATGTATTTCATTATTCTAAGACATATTCCTTGATTTATTATATATATATTTTTGTGTATGTTTCTTATATACCCATATTATACCCATATGATTATATTATAGTCACATATGTTATTTCATTATTATCATATATGTTTACCCAGACTAATAATTTGAGATCACCCATTCCATATGGTTTAATTTTTCTAGTTTATCATGATGAGTATAACTTATGGGAATTTTAAAATGTGTTTGGAGTTTCTCAATTATAGATTAATGATTACAAATATTATAAAATAAATTGATATTGTATTTATTATTCAAAGAGCCTAAAACTTATATTCTTGGTATTGTGAGATTATTTTTCGATTGAAAATATTAAATTTTTAAAAATGATTCAAAATAAATATATGTTTATCTTGGGTTGGTTCAGTTGGTATCAGTGCATGGTTTGTTTGATTTTTTTATTAATTTAGTTGTTTTTAGGGAGTATGATTAGATAATTTTAGTAAAAAAATAATGATGAATTTATTTTTATGATGAAATCATGATGTTTTGGTAAATTAGGTATTATGTTGTTTTCCTAGAAATTAAATTTATATATGGATATTGGATAGTGGATGTAGTTTTGGAATATATGTACCTAGGTGAAATCACCCAAAAAAGGATTGTTGGGTATTAAATCAATCTTCATTATGGCTCATGATGAGTGTATCTAAGGATACACACCAAAAAGGACACACTTGAGGGATATGAATAAATATATTAAACTATCTTTACATGCCATATTGTAGGATTTATTATGATAAAAATTTATGTTAAGGAATATGAGGGAACCCAATCTAGTTAATCCAAGAATGGACCAAGAGTCATTTATATTAAATAGAAAGATAATACAATAATTTTGATAAGTAAGAAATCTTTATTTTGAATTTATTGTTATCTTAAAATAAATATGTTATGGTGATAATTGTTTAACATAAATGATTAAATACTTTTTATTTAATAATGGATGAATCCTACTACATAAATGTTAAAAATAGATTCTATAGATGATGAATATATTTTTTCAACATGAAATTTAATTGGACATGAGATACTGGGAAAAATAGTTATTTCTCCAAAATAAATATATATAATCATTATTAAAAATGTTAAATTAGTTGAGTTTCCAAAAACACCAAAGAAGAAAATTACAGACCCTCGTCGATTTTCAATTCATAAAAACGATGAATAAATGAATATTTAAGTTAATTCATGTGAAAGTTGTTATAAGAATCAACCATAGAGATATATTAGTGGAATATGGAGGTGTTTTGTCTATTGTAATAGAGGGAATTAGAAAACTAATTTTCATGGAAATTTTTAGAGCTCAGTAGACAAGGTGAAAGGAAAATTTGTTTTTTATAAGGTACCAATATTAGTGTAATTTCTATAATGTTCTGACCATGAGAATTACCCAAACCAATTCCCAAATAAATGGTATAATGTGACTGATATACGTAAAATTTTCCCATTAATGGTGGAACAAGGGAAATCATGTGGAACCAAAATTACTGAAG
Organism: Viscum album; assembly: GCA_963277665.1. NCBI lineage: Eukaryota > Viridiplantae > Streptophyta > Magnoliopsida > Santalales > Viscaceae > Viscum > Viscum album. Next base: position 9,693,603 of record CAUJRU010000001.1, read on the forward strand.
TATGTTAATAAATTTATATAGATTAACAAAAATAGATCACCCACTTAAGAACAACATGTTTTGTATTTATGTCTTATTCAGATGACATATGTGAACCCAGTATGAATTCTAATATCATAAAATGGTCACCAAAATGATTAGATGTTAATTTTTTTGAAAATTAAAATCTTTTAATGTAAGGATTGTGGTATCCCGAGTATATATTTATTGGAAATTACCTTGTAAAAGTATTATTATCTTTCCTTTAAAGGAATTTGATATTGTTTTGAAAAATATGTTAACTATATCCACATATACTCAATTGTAACAATATAAAGAGATCATATTTCATATCTCAAATTATCTTATGATCACTTAACACTACAATGATAATGATAAACCCTCTAGGAAAATTGATTCTCTTATATAGCCCTTAACCCTAGTCATGAGGATTATTTAACTTAAATGGTAATAAGAAACTACATGTTATGATATGTATATTATGATTGAATAAACGACTATCCAATACATACTCTTTTAATAATGATGATACCTCTTTGGAAATAAAATCCTATGTCATGTATATATAATTACACCCACACTATATCATTAGTTAGGAATAATTAAAATTTTGAGGGCTCAATTCATTTTGGTCATAGAATGTAATGATCTAAAATTTTACTATAAATAATTTTTTTCTTAATAGATTGTTCAAAAAACATCAAAAAAATATATTTATATGTTGAAATAAAATATAAATTTTATAATGTTTTCATTTAATTAGTGGGCATAAAATTAATTAATCATATTATGAAATATATGAAGTAAAAAAAGGAACTGAAATTTGGTTTCATAAGTATCCCTTATGTAGCTCATATATCTGATATTGGGAGGGTGGTTTATTTTCTATGGTTTATTTCTAAACCAAGACTATGATGGACTTGATAAATTTTGGTATTAGTGATATCATATACAAGTGATGTTCAAACACATAAAAATTTCCATGAGAACCATGTTAGTTTAGTCACCACCAATGACTTCCACCGAAACATACCTCATGATTAGGTCTTATGTAGAGATCTTAAGGAGATAAAGAACATGAAATTATGATGATATAATATGGTAATTATTGTCTTAAAAAGTTATTTAACACATTTAATTTAAACATTTTATATTTTAAATTTAAAATAAAAGGGTTTTTTATTTACTAATGCATTGATAACACAATCCAGAAAATTAGATTTTTAAAAACTTTACTTCTAAAAAAATGAATTTTATGTTCTGTATTTAAAGAAACAAACTATATTATATGTATTTGATCAGAAGAATATATATAATATATACACACTAATTTTATTGTAAATTCATATGAAATAATAATAATAATGGTCAGTATATTGAAATGTATTTTTATTAGTAAAAATATTTTCACACAATATTATATATTTTTTATATAAAATTTAAAATAGAAAATTTATAATTTTAATTTGAAAAAATGAATTTCGTTTTTTGATGTATAATTTCAATAATAATTTAGGAAAATTTTTTATATTTTCCCAAATAATATATGGTTAGGTGAATAGTGAGAAATATAGTTTTTAGAAAATCTCTATATTTTAAAACATTATAATAAAGAACTATATGTTTATAAAACCATTTAAATTGTAATATTTTAATTTATGAATTGAAAATATTAATTTTCACACTATAATGTTCAATTTCGAAAAACTATGAGAATCACTTTAAGAATATTAGTAATATTTTTTTTATAAAAATAGTTTTTGGTCATTTTTTTAATTAAATATTATTTACCAAAAACATAGTTTTAGATTTATTTTAAAGAAACATTAATTTTATAGGTTTTGGAATTTATATATTTATGTCATTAAATTCGAATATATTGAAAATTTTACCCTACATATAAATTCTAATCTTAAGATTTCACCATTTCTAAAAATGGGTTTTAACTCATAACATGTGATAATATTAAAATTGAGTTTTCTTAAACTTATGGGTTTTATTTAATATAATGGATTTTAAAATATAAGTAATTAGATATAATTAATGTAATAATTTTCATTTTAGTTTATTCTATTAGAATTAAATTAAATAGGAAAAAAATTACCACAGTAAAACAAATAATGGTAAAAGAGAAAATTATAAGAGTAATGGACTTAAAATGAGTTTAAAACATGTGAAAAATAATGGTTTATAGATTAAATTACTTATCTCATCACCCAATTCATTATAATCCATTTTTTAGTATTCTAGAAATTTTAAACATTTTATCTTTTTATATTAAGTTGAAATACTAATGAAAATTCCATTCACAACAATTATAAAAAGAGCCTCTCTCCACCTGTTTAAAACAACTCCCAAAATCATGTTTAGGCATTAAAATCATCCCATTATTATTCCTTCATAAACCTCTTAAATTTTCATTGACCCTATGGATACAATATATTGGATTAAACCCTATTTTTCATGTAGTCTCTTGAGCGAAATCCAATGTTCTCAACTTGAATACTTTATTCCTAACAATATTTCACTTAATTATTATTTTTACATATTTAATTTTATAATGAAAATATAATGATGCAATTATATTTTGTGTACATATTTTAATTATGAAAATTTAATAGTTATTAATAACCTTTCACCTTTTTTATTATAAAAAACTGAAAAATTATTCATTCATTGTATAGACTACCACCTCCATGAAGTGATGAATTTGGATATTCACCGATGCCTCCCTTATATGGTCTTAATGGTAAAGATAATGTATAAAAATTTGATATATAATATAGACATTGTTATTAAGATAAAAATATATAATAAATCTTCTTTTAGTCACATTAATTTAGTTATTGAAGTTGTCGTACTCTCCATACTCTTAAGGTGTCTTCATCCCCTTCTTTATTTTTTTACACTAATCTACTAATAGTGTCATTATCTCCATCCCTTCCATATTTATGCATTATCTTTGAGATTTGTAAGTAGTTTTTTCCTTGTTTTTTCACGGATATCTCACTTTTTTCCCGTTTCCACCTGTCAATGTCCCCTTGTCATATTTGGGATATCTCTTCTCATGTGATGTGTTATATCCAGGTGCTTCTTCCCTAGATATTTTGATGGAAGTGGTTATGTATTTTATCTATGGTTAATTATAGTTCATTTTTGGATCTCCTTTTTCAGGATCTGGTCAACATTGTTGGTTCATCGGTGTTCATCAGCATTCGGTGGTGATTCCTTGGTTGTATGTTTCTTCTTTTGTTATCATGTATCCTGGGAATGAAGATACTAAGTATGGTGATGCTTTGGGGTTGATTAATTTCTAGTGTGAATATTCATCCCTAGTTCGGCATGATACAACAACTTCTGTATTTTAGATGGATGGGGTTCTTGTCGGTTATTAGATATAGAGGAAATCTAGTCTCAAAAGTCCCAAACATCCATGATCAAGAGGGTATTGGTTGCTTATGGTTGTATAAATATGATGGTGTGGTCAGAGATAAAGAAAGTCCTATATTATGGTTTTATTTTTCATGAACTAATTGTTAATGTTTTCTTGGTATGTTTTTTATATTGGGTGTGGATTTCATGGAATGCACTAGCTTTTCCCTCATTGTATTTGGATTTCGGTGTACCATTTTGCTGATGCCTCTAGGTGGGAGGCCTCTAATGAGGGTTAGGTGTGATAAAACAATACATAATACACCTACCTCTACCATTCATGGATATATGGGTACCTTTATTTGACTCATTCTTAGTGTTTTCAATCATTTTTTATGTTGTATTCGTTTGATATTAGTGTTAGTTGTTTGCATGTTTTTTCAGTTGAGTGGACCGAAAGTGTGAAGGGTGTAATGAAATCTATAATATGGCTCTCCTACACACATTTTTGTTAGTTGTAGAGGTAATATTCCATTTTGGGATTCCAAAATGATGCAACTTCATGGAAGAAGGGGGGACAAATCATTTTTATTTAATGCACTTTTTCACTGTCTGCTGAGGGGGTAATGAGAACGTTTCTAGTGATTACATTGATTTTTTCCTCTATTTGGACTTTAAGGATCATTATTACATTTGTGTTTTGTTTCCTTAAGTTATTTCACCATTCATATATTTGGTTCCATCATTTCATAAATTTAATTGTCTTCAACTTTATTTTAATAACATTAAAGCGGGATTGACCGTCATCCTTTTGAAAAAAAAATGTTTGGGTTAGTTTGACCATCAACACAAACAATTCAATGATATAATATCATGAATGAATATTTGAAATTAATTGGTGATAAATTTTATATAAATAATAAAATATGGATTTGGTTTTTGTGTGTGATTAAACTCATTATTTAGGATACCCCAATTAAATTGTTTAGAATCAGTGCAACCCACCTGTCCCAAAGTTCATGTAAAAGAAAAATAACTAAATATTACATAAAATGAAATTAATTCCTTATAAATAATTTAAAAAAATATCATATAGAATCATTTATTATCTAGGAATGATAAAATTTTGGATAATAATGATGAACAATACTGATATTATTAAACTAGTTCAAAATTATCAAGATTGCTCACACATGATATTGAAAATAGATAATAACATACTAATATAAATGTATATAGTAGTTTTAAATGAAATATGAAACGTTCATATATACGAATATGGTTCATAAATATATTATTGAGATAGTTATGTTTGTTACATATGATAATCAAGTGCATTAGTGGAATTCGTGAATTAAGGTATGGGTTTCTTCTTAACATCTTGAAGCCCTTGAGGAATACTTCTTATTATATACCATTAATTATATACTATCGTTCATATACTGATGTTTAATATTTTTTTATCATTATTCCTTTATACATAATTATATCCAATATCCTATTCTATTTTCTTTCAATCATCATTTTTCCTCAATATTTACAGAAGTTGTAAGGGGTTCTATTTCTCAAATTTAACATATTGAGACATGATTCATAATTTTAACCATGGTATGTTTAATATGGTGGTATAATTTCCAAATTAATTTCTTTTATCATATTTATTGGGTTTTAAGAAACATATTATATCTTATTTTAAATTTATTTTGATTCTTTTATACCTATATTTAATAGTATTTTGATTAAAATATTACAAAAAATGTAAGGGTATAATTTCCAATATTATATTCAAATCAATATTGTTTTTGAATGATAATCTATTAGGGTAATTTATATTCATTATTAATAATATCATTATTTTAATTTGATATAAATGTTTTTTATAATTCCCCCTAAAAAATTAAATTTCCATAAACTCATATTTTACTCGAATGTATTATTGTAAGTGAATTTGACATCATCTCTTCTTCTCAATCTAGAAACTCTATTTTTAAATTTCCAAATTCATTGGATGATTTTTCCAATTTCCTTTTATATAAATCAAAAATTTATTATATAAATTTTCTACTACTTCAAATTATTTAAAAATTTAAAATTATTTTTTTAACATTTTTCATTTGGATCATTTGTGCCAATGTTTTTAAAAACACATACTTTTAATGTAATTCTATGTGAATACATCTTTCATTAAATTTTCCCTATTCATAATAAAATTAATCTCAATGTTGCAATGTATTCTAAAAGAAATTATTCTTCTAAAAGTTTTATAACTATTAATTTCAATAATCTTTTGAAAGGATAAAGGATAATTCTTATATAAATGTTTATTTTCCAAAAACTCCTAAAAATGGTTTTTCATCATAGAAATTTTTATTTTCTATATTTTATACTTGATTTAGGACATTAAACAAAAGATAACATCAAAATTACAATACACTACTAAATCTTGATTTAAGAGTATTTAACTACAAAGTATTTGAATATATTTGGATACCTGATTATTTTCCAAGGGTATATCATGTTATTAATATTGATGGATGAATGAATGTTTCCTGATTAGATTCCATTTTTGAAGGATTTGAAGTCCATATTCATTCTATAGGTTCTTTCTGATGAATGAAACAAATTTTCCTTTCATGGGATCTTTAAGATGTTAGGAATGGAACCCATTTTATTCGCATGGGTTCTTTATGATAAATTGAATAATTAATTTCATGTGGATTTAATAAGTATGGATAACTAATATAGGGGTTATATATATCCCTCTAATGTAGTAGTTAAAATATTATATATCATTAGATAAGTCTTCATGAATATATATTTGTTTTCCCATAAACATGGCCATTAATAGTCTAGATCATTAATGTAATATTTAACTATATTAGTATATATTACTTATTTAAAATATTTCATAGTTTTATATTTATTATCATGGAAATTTTATTCGCTCATCAATCATGTTTATTGACTAATGATTCCAAACACTTCTGAATGATGTCATACGTCATGCCAAGCTGTGTTCCATGATTAATGATCTACTAATTATTTTATATAATTTTATTATGTATCATTATTGTTCCTGTATTCTCATATTAGGATAAAATATTATATTTTATTGTTATTGATTATGTTTACCCATACGAGGCATCTGAGAACACCACTTTTATTATATTTCAGTTTCCCTAGTTTATGATGATATTAAAATTATAAAATCTCAAAATGTGTATTTGTGGTGTAGAATTAGTGGGAGATGTTGAATTATTTTTATGTATCATAAAATTATTTTAGAGTGGGTAAAATATACATTGGTTTTAAAAGAAATATATTTTTTAGTAAATTATTATTTCAAATTATCAAAATTAAAAAAAACCTAATAGATAATGGGAAAGTATTTACTGAAATATTTTATTATAGTCATGTTATTGAGACATTAAAATGCATTTTCTATCATATTTGGTATAACTAGATCCATTATTGTGGGTCTAGGGAACTATAAACACCATGTTCAAACAAAACTCCTCAGGGAAAAGGAACTATAATCAAGTTTTCACATTAAAACTGTGAACAAAGATACCTACATCTTGTTAAAAAAATGTTGATCAATGATACATGAATTACATTAAAAAAATATGAAAAATATCCCCACATCACATACACACAATAGAAATGTGAAAAATAAAAACTTGTATCACATCCTCAAAAAAATACCATGGTGAAATATACCTATAGCACGTTTACACAAAAAACCTATGAGAAAAGCTACATCCATCACGTTTACATGAGAAACACGTGAAAAAATATACAAACCTCATGTAATAAATTAAAATCATCCTCTCATGAGATATTACACCATAAAAAATGCATTTTAGGAAAATAAAGGACACCAACAAACAAGATAATAATTTTTCATACATATTTAAATCAGTGGAGTTAGAAAATGTTCATATTTAAAACTTCAAAGATCTCAACCCTTGAAAATATTAGTGTTTTCATGAATATAACCAAATAATATTTTATAAGTTAATGAATCAGAGAAGGTGTATGGATCTATATGAATATATAACTTATAAAACAAAATAATTATTGAATGATGTTGACATAGTAGAAAAATAATTTCTAAATAAAAACAATTAAAATGGTACAACAAATGATTGGATCAAGTATTTGGGAATTTCATACCACAACTTTAATCCACCAAAAGAAAAATATTTTTAGGTGATTTAGAGGATAATTTATAAAAATAACTTCAAAATTAATAAATCCATTTGAAATAAATATGAAAATGGAAACAAAATGATAAAATCATTTTTTAAACTTTTTTAACAATATTATAAAAGAAGAACTTGCAGATCACAATCAAAATTAATTTTCAAAATATTGATTTGAATTTTTCTTAAAAATCATAAATTAAAAAATAATCTCGAATAAAAGGGCATTGAAAATACATAATAGTTATCTTAATGGAATATGGAGGGGATGATTAAATATTTTTTAATAAAAAGATGAATTTTTTTTATAATTTTAAAGGAATTTTCTAAAATAATATATAATATGAAGAATAAAAATACTTCTTTTTGAACATATGAAAAGGTAAATATTATGAATTCATGTGAAAAATAATAATTTTTTTAAATAATAGAATATTGGAAGGAATATAAAATATGGTGAAGGAAAAATAATCAATATTAAAGTGATAATAAATTATTTTTTATAATGTCATTATTTTTTGCGAAACAAATTAATAGTGGAGGAATATTTGAATAAAAACATTCATTTTAAACAAAGAGAAGGATGACGTCCCATATAAAATATTAGGTTGGAATAAACAAATAATTGAATTATGATGTTTAAAATGAATCATTATAACTTGAATAAATGATATTTTAGTTAACAAAACCCTTATATCGTTGTTAGCATCCAAATTGAAAACCCAAGAAACATAGAACCTGAGATGGATTTTTAAATCCCGTATATTTTCTATGAAATTGTGATAATAGAAATACATTTCCAATATATACACTACAAAAAGGAAACAAGTGGTGAATATACATCTTATCCCAATGAAATAAAATTGTGATACAAAAGACATTACCTTTAATCTCTCAATGATGGACAATCTCTAACCTCCTCTATAACAAAAATAACTATCTCAATCACATATTTAAAAAAATTATTAATATCTATAACCAATTACAACTTTATTTAATTTTATTTATTATAAATATATTATTTAGATAAATTTTATTTCAGTCATGATGTGTTATTAGCTTCGACTGATTTTTTGTACTAGTTTCACAATGGTGGTGTTGATTCTTGTTTATATATGAAAAGTTCATCATTTATTGATATTTATAGGAACCTATAAAATGTTTTGATCCATACTGTTCTAAGATTTTTTTCAGATTTATTTTAGCTATGATTTTTTATGAAGAAAGTTATAAAGGAGATTTTTTTCATCAAATAATTATTTTATCTTTATCACAAAATAAAATATCTGAACAATAAGATGGAGAAAAAAAAAAGAGCACAGTAAATGGGGCTTTAATAATTGGATATTGAGAGCATCACCTATGACAATGCTAACTGCTCATGGGGGAAGGGAACCAGTGCATGAGAACTCAAGTAAGGGGCACTCTAGGGAAGCCCTGGAAGCAAGGAAATCTTTCACTCGATTACCTTCAATCCTTGTATAAATCAATTCAATTCTGTTGGTGATGAGGGTATTTCATTTTAAGATCATGTAGATGATATTCCATGGTGTGGAAGAACAACCATTGAGAGATCTCCATAAACTCTTAGAATCCATCTTGACACCAACCAGTGATATTTTCTTTAAGTGACATAATGAAAGGCATTGGTGCATTGCATTAGCTTCCATGTGGAGAGAGTCACCAACCCCATAAAATCTATAGAAAGAAAATATCACTGAACCTTTAGGATTGCATACCACTCCACCCCCCACCCCCCACCCCACCCCTTCATAAGTCGCTGACTACAAGAACCATCAATATATGGTTGAATGTTGTTAAAATAGTTATTATTTTTGTATAATATCATCATTAAATAATCTTAATAAAATTATTTATGATTTTTGTTGGTCAGAGTGGATAATCAAGAGGGGGGTGAATTGAGTACCAATTAAAAATTTCTATTAAAAAATTTATGATTAAAATCCCCCAATTAAAAATAGCCCAGTCAATTAAGGCAATATAAATATAGATGTTTAATTGCTCAACAAGTTTCTCTAAGTTTGATTAGTCATCAGTTGAATCAATGAAATCACTAATTCAACTTTTGAAATAGGTTTACTAAATTAAGAAAATATACACACTAACCAAAACTAACTATCAAAGTGAATGTAAAAAAAAGTTTTTTGTCTTTGCAAAATATAAGCAGCAGATAAAATAAAACAGAGTAAATGAGGATTTGCACAGCAATGCAAACAAGAGGTTCAGTCTCAAGCCGAGACCTAATCCTCTCTACTTGGTGATCACCTATCACCAAACAGTTTATATTAATAAACTTGATACATAGCCTTTATCGGGCCTTACAACAGTTTTCACAAACTGTCCAGGGTTCACACCCTCTACCATTGTTATTTGTGGGATAGACAAACAACAAAGACTGCACACGGTCTCTTCCACGGTTATACGTGGGAAACAAAAATAGGTGAAGTTTGATGGGAGGATATTCAATATCCTCTAGTTTAAGTACAGGAGATATTGTGTTCAATAGACAGACACACTTCTCATAGATGTAAAATAAAGAAACACAATAGGGAAGTTATGATGAGATAGAGTTTTAAAGGCTCTATGTGTTTTCAGTTCAGCTCTTATCTCCTTAGAGTGAAGAATTTGAAGATGGTGTCTTTTTCTGAAACTTGTCTTGAAAACAGAGTGTCGTAACTCCAGGTTCTAGCTTTTAGTGTTTTGCTTCTGATTTTGATCAAGAATTGATGAAGTACAGAATGCAGAATCAAGTTTGAACCAGAATGATCTTTGTGATGTTTGTGGGTTTAGTGTATTAGTGTTGTATGGTTCTTCTTTGATCTAGTAAGTAAGCTTTGTAGCACCTCGTACACCACACTTCTCTTTGTGCGCATATATATCTCTTGTATTTTTCACTCCTTTATTTCGTGGTCTTCTCTTTTTATATTGGAGATCTGAAAATGGTAATAAGTAGATCACGTTCATGCTTTCTAGTACCTCGTACTATCCGTGGTATTGTCTCCTGAAACGTTTACAATCAGCATTAATTAATGTCAGAGTATTTATTCTATCAAATATGATCGTTAGAAAAATATTGAGAAATTGACAAAGTATGGAAGGATAAGCGTCGGTAGACTGGTAACGGTAGAATTTATATCGGTAGGCTTCATCATTAGGTGAACATCGGCAATCTCCAACTGTATCCTTTCATCAGTACGCTTCAGCGGTAACCTTTATCAGTAGGCTTACATCGGTGACCATGTAACGGTAACCTTGTAGCGGTAACCTTGTAACAGTAACCTTGTAGCAGTGACCTCTGTAGTGGTGACCACTATAATGTTGACCTCTGTATCAGTTAACTCTGTATCGGTATCCTTTGTACCAGTGACCTTGTAATGGTAACCTTTGTACCGGTGACCTTTGTACATAGATAAATTCTGCAATGTAAGCTTAACCAATCAAGCAGTGAGATTGAGAGTATATTAATATTACTCTATAGAGATGGGAAACATTAATGAAAAATAATTATCATATAATTAAGACATGGTTCTCACTTAAACAAGATCAAAACATGATTTACGATTATTAAAATAGGTGAGTCTAACAATCTCCCCCTTTTTGATAATCACAATTTATGTCAGTGAATATTTAGATTTAAGGGTTTTGAATCAAGGTTAAACACATCTGCTAATGTCATCAGTGATGTGAGAATACAAATATTTTATGGAAGACATTAAAATTTAGGTCAAAAAAAATATAAACACATATAAGTACTTCTTTCTCTTAGAAAATTCAAGTTTTGAATATAGTCTCCTTGATTATCTTCTCCCTCTTTGATATCTTCTCCCCTGTAAATATATTCTCTCCCTCAGTGATTAACAAAAAGGAATAAATAACAAGAAGGATGAAAAGATAGTGTTTGTATTAATAAAACAAGAGTACACTATACAAAAAGAGATACACCAATCCCTGTCAACTAAGACAGTCCACAATCAATCCACATCAGATATACCCATAGGAGCTTTGCCCTTGGAAACTAAGAATGTGGTTTCTGAAGGTGGAGGGATAGGCCGATGGATGGAAGATAGTAGTGTAGGAGGAGCTGCAATAGAAGCATCAGTAGACCTATAGTGAGTATATCTCTGAGGATTCATTGGGGTCAAACTTCTGATGGCCTGGGCAGGAGTGATCATAGGTGCAGCACTAGCAGATCCTGAGGCACCATAGGAAGCAGGAAAAGTAGGAGGAACAATGATGGGAGGGCAGTCCACATGGAGGAAAGGCAAGAGAAGATACCTGAAGTCCATAATGATATTTCCTCCTCTTTCCATAGCCGAAATGAAATCATCCTTATTCTCCATAAATTTCTCCAAAGCAGGAGTCATCTCTCGAAGCTTACTCACTTGGTCCTTAAATGCCTGAGTAAAAGGTGGAATCCTCAAGTTCTCCAACAGCAACATGAAGTGGCCATCCATCTGATGCTTAGTGTATACCATTTTGTAATATAAGTCAACATGATCCTTGATGGCTTTCTGATCATGAGCAGCTTCCCTTAAATAGTTGCCCACAATGTTATCAATTTATCTGGTAATGGAAATAACCTGAGAGTCTAAGGTACTAATACCAGAGAGCTTTTTCACTTATTCTCTAACAACTATCCTGAAGGCTTCAATATCAACTGGAGGAGAGGTGGAAGAAGATATAGATGCACCCATAAGCGCTATAGAGAAATCCACGGTCTCTTTAAATGATTTGGTCAGCCCACTGATCAGCCTTCTTACATCATCATCTTGGCCTTTCACATGTGTTTCCATAGGTTTCTTAAAGTCCTAAAACACTGTGACCATTTTCTGAACCACAATTTTGACATATGCAAGGTCTCTATCCACCTGAGCCCTTGAAACCATGTAAGCATCTAAGCTGGAAATAGACTGTTTCACTGATTCCATAGATTCTTCCAAAGTTCTTACCTGATTCTTACATTCCATGACCTCATGTAACATAGCTGAGTGAGAGTTAGAGACTATCCTTTCCACTGCATATATTACCAGCCTTGATTGTGATCTATTTTTCTTGTTATCTCAGTGTTTTAGTCATCAATATACTTCTTCATTTATGATCTCAAAGAATCCAATTCATCCTTTTTTACATAGTCTCGAGGTAACAAAACCACTAGCTGCACAATGGTAGTTTCTGAGATAGTAGGAATTGGAGGGCATCTGATATGCTGGTCATCTTCAGAATCTCCATAATCCAGGACTAAAACCACAAAGCTAGGATCTTCTATCCAGTCTTCTATTTCATAAGAAACAACAACTGGTCCTATAGCAATAGGTTCCTCCCCCTCACTTGGATAATTCTCCTGAACAACAACATCTATCTTCATATGACCTCCTTGATCAACCTCACCAACATGAAGGTTCACTACCACTTCCTCCACAGAATCATCAACAACTTATAGGACAAGTCCAGCTTCAACAGAATCAGAAACTTCTTCATCTCTACTTTTTACCCTTTCTGTATGTCCTATTAAAGGAATAAGACTTAGACATTCCTCTTCATTTTCAGCAGTAGTTGTCTCAAGGTCAGCATGACATGATTCAGAGTCCTCATCCTCATCTGAGGTATCTCTAACTTCTCTTAAGACAATTTCATCCCCTTCTTCATCACCAGTTTCTTGATCATTGTCCCTTATGAAAGCCTCTCTTCTAGGCAGTCTCTTTGGTGGGCTAGGCTTCCCAAAGGATACAGTGTTAGCTCAAGGATTTAAGGGAAGGTTAGGATCACTCCTGTCATCTATAGGAAAGTCCTCTCTTGCTTGCACAGTAGTAACTTCCTCTTCTTCTACATCTGAATAAGAAGGCTCTACTTCATTAGTCTTATGACCAGGGTCTATCTTATTTTTAGGCCTAGTAGGATGAGTCACAAGATTAAACTCTTCATACACCTTAGCCTCATCATTCACCCATATCCTTAGCCATGGATTCTAGTTAATCTTCATTGGCTTGCAAATCACTTTGGTGATGCAATGGTTATCTTTCACAACAATAGTTTCTTCCTTATCTCCAGCAACTCCTTTCACTTTCAACATAAGATATGTCAGCTTAGAATGGAATAGGGCATTGGATTTGGGACTAGGCTTGGTCATATCTTCCAACTGAGTCATCATCAACCTACACAGGTTGATCTTATGTCCATGCTTTGAAAAATACAGTATGAATATGTCCTGATACTTAAAAACAGCGAAGTCCCCTTTCCTGGTACTTAAAACATGCTGAATAAACTTGAAAAGAAACTTATCTTCTCATTCCATTTCAGCAGCATTGACATTCCTAGGAATTCTATTCCCTATCAATTCAGCTAATGCTTCTTCATATCGGAAGAACTCACTAGTGGGAGGCACCACTTTTGAGTAAAAATCAAAACTTCCTTCATGTGGAACCTTCAGATAGTCAGCCCACTCAGTAGAGGAGAAGATCACACTTACTCCATTTACTCAGGAAGTCATTTAGTGCTCATCCTCAGACTACTCAAACATCAAATACTCATAAAACTCCTTCACTAACTTTGGGTAATAGGGTCCATTGTTATTTGAAAAAAATTCAACCTAGCTCTGATCTTCCAGTGCCTTAAGTACTAACGACTAGCTAGATAGTAGCCACTCCAAACTTAACTCTATCTCAACTATTATTTCCCTTTTCGATAAATGCAGGTTCATCACCATTGTCACTGTCTGGATACCACTACTTGACTTGAATCTAGGTATCTTTGGATCAGGTGCGCCTCCTTCATTAGCAACCAATGGTCTTTTGACTCTTGTCATCGATCTTGAGTGGTTCAGGGTTACAGTAAAGGTTTAGGTTCTGAGATTTTGGAGAAAAGGGATTGGGAGAGGGTTTGATGTGGATCAAAATGTGATCTGTATTTTAATTTTATCATTTAGGGATCAAAAAAATAAAATAGAAAAAATAAATAAGTATTACGCAGAAAACGTTTCAGATTCCGTCTGAGAGCACAAAAATGCAAAGTCCCATACTCAAGTCGTCTAGCAGTAAGGAGGTTTCTGTAAGGTCTAATAGTGAGGTCCTATTGGTAAGGTCTAATGGTGAGGTTATAACGGTAAGGTTCTAACAGTGAGGTTCTACGGTGAGGTTCTAATGGTGAGGTTCTACAGAAAGGTTTTAACAGTGAGGTTTTAACGGTATAGTCCTAATAGTGAGGTTCTACGGTGAGGTTCTACGGTAAGGTCCTAATAGTGAGGTTCTATGGTGAGGTTTCAATGGTGAGGTTCTACGGTGAGGTTCTATGGTGAGGTTCTACAGTGAGGTTCTAACGGTGAGGTTCTATGGTGAGGTTCTAACAGTTTATCATACCTAACTCATGTTTGATGTAATTTAACTTCTCAGAATTCAAAGGATTTGTGAATATATCTGCCATTTGGAGTTCAATACCAATGAATTGAAGAGTGATATCACATCTTTGATAATGATCTCTCAAGAAGTGATGTCTTACATCAATATGCTTTATCCTAGCATGAGATACTAGATTTTTAGAGTTTTTTATAGCACTTGTGTTGTCACGGTTTATGGAGACATGTTTGAATTGATATCCATAGTCTATTAAAGTGTGTTTCATCCAAAGAATTTGAGCACAACAACTACCAGTAGATATATATTCAGCCTCGGTAGTAGATAATGAAACAGAATTTTTTTTCTTACTACACCCTGATACTACTGACTTGTCTAAAATGTGACAGGTTCCAGAGGTTCTTTTTTTGTATAACTTGCAACCAGCAAAGTCAGCATCTGAATAACTAATTAAATCAAACGGTTGTCCTCTTGGATAAAATAGTCCTAAATTTATAGTATACTTGAGATATTTAAAAATCCTTTTAAAATCATTTAAAAGAGGCTCTTTGGGATTGGACTAAAAACAAGCACACATGCATACACATAACATAATATCAGGTCTGCTAACTGTAAGGTAGAGCAGACTCCCTATCGTACCTCTGTAGTTGGTTTGATCTACTAGTTCACTGGTTTATTCAGCATCCAACTTATAAGTGGAACTCATAGGTGTATCACTACCTTTACTACTATCCAAACCAAAATTTTTTAAAAGATCCTTAGTATATTTACTTTGATTTAAAATAATACCATTTTTGTTTTGAAAAATCTGAAATCCAAGGAAAATTTTAAGTTCTCCCATTAAACTCATTTCAAATTAATCTTGCATAATTTTTGAAAAATCAGTACATAAATAATTTTTAGAAGATCCAAAAATTCTATCATCCACATAAATTTTCACTATTAAAACATCTTTGGAAATACTTTTAATAAACAAAGTAGGATATGTTATTCCTTTTGTAAAACCTTTTGAAATAAGAAAAGAGATGAGTCTATCATACCAAGCTCTTGGAGCTTGTTTTTGACAATATATTGATTTTCAATGTTTAAAAACATGATTTGGAAAATGGGGATTTTTAAAACCAGGGGGTTGTTCGACAAATATATCTTCAACTATATACCCATTTAAAAATGCACTTTTGACATCCATTTGATAAAGTTTGAAATTCACATGATCTGCAAAAGAAAGTAGTATCCTAATAGCTTCTAACCTAGATACATGAGCAAAGGATTCCTCATAGTCTATTCTTTCCTCTTGACTATATCCTTGTGCAACTAACCTAGATTTGATTCTAATTATATTTCCAGAATCATCAACTTTGATCCTAAAAACCCATTTACTGCCTATTGTCAAAGTGTCCTTAGGACTTTCAACTAGTTCCCAGACTTTGTTTCTCTCAAACTGATTCAATTCTTCTTTCATATCCATCACCCAATATTCATCACAGATTGCATCATTGATATTTTTAGGTTCAAGCTGTGAAAGAAAAGCTTTATGTTCAACCTGGTTTATTAGAGAAGTTCTAGTTTGTGTTCCTCGATGTAAATCACCTAATGCAGCATCTAAAGGATGATTCTTGAGAGTTCTAATACTTCAAGAAAGAGTTGAACTAGACTCCTCATGGTTATCTATAGGTTCAGGCTCAACAGGTGCATATTCTGGAAGATTCCCAGAACTGATTACATTCATAGGGGATTCACTATCATTATCATTAAGGTCTAGAATTGACATATCTTCCACAAGATATTCAAGAGAGGTTTTGGGTTCGTGTGGATCAGTCTCAATAAATTTTATATGAACAGATTCTTCCACACATTTGGTTCTCTTATTGAATACTCTATAGGCTTTACGTGTGATTGAGTAACCTAGGAAAATTCCTTCATCACATTTGGAGGAAAACTTGTCAAGATTGTCCTTAGTGTTAAGGATAAATACTTTGCAACCAAAAACTCTTAAGTAATTAACATTAGGATTCCTATTGTTCCAAATCTCATAAGGGGTCTTCTTAAGAACAAGTCTAATAAAAAATCTACTGATGGTATAACAAGCTGTATTTATATCTTAAGTCCAAAAATAAATAGGTAAATTATGCTCATTGAGCATTGTCCTCGAAATATCTTTAAGGGCCCTATTTTATCTTTCTATGACTCCATTCTATTGAGGTGTTCTAGGAGCAGAGAAATTGTAACTATAGCCATTGAGTGATCAATAAGATTCAAAATCCTAATTTTCAAACTCACGACCATGATCACTTCTCAAGGTCTTAATTCTAAGCCCACTAAGGTTTTCTAAAGACTTGGATTATTTAATAAAATAAGAACAAGCTTCTCTTTTGTGAGTCGTAAAGTATACCCAAGTGTACCTAGAAAAATCATCTACAAGAACATAAACATAGTGCTTCCCATTTAAACATGAAACTCTTTATGGTCTAAACAATTCCATGTGAACCAACTCAAGTAGTTGAGAAGTAGAAACTTATTTCTTTGGTTTGAAAGAAACTTTGTGCTGTTTTCCCTTTTGACAAGGATTACACACTTTGTTAAGTGGGAATTCCAGTTTAGGTAAGTCTCTAACTATAACTTTCCAAGTTAGTTTCCTAAGTTAGTTCACATTTCAATGTCCTAATCTTCTATTCCACAACCGGGATTCCTTATAAAATGAATTTAAACAAGAAAAAAAAATTCTTAGCTAAAGAATATAGATCAACAGCATATGAATTTTCATTTCTATAGGTAGTGAATACTAAATCATTTTTGGAATTAAAAACATTACATGCATCATTTTCAAACTTGACATTAAAACCATCATCACACAACTGAGAGATACTAAGTAATTTGTACTTTAATCCATAAACAAAAGGTACTTTGGAAATTACTACAGTATCAGTGTTACCAATTTGGTATAAGCTGATGATTTTTCCCTTTGCATTGTCACCAAAAGTTACATGTCCACCATCAACTTGGATTAGGCTCTTGAAGCATGAATAATATCCTATCATATGTCTTGGACATCCACTGTCCAAGTACCATAGAGTTTTATAGGAACTCTTTAGGCAACATCCCTGTAAAACAGATTAGGCATGGGGTAACTTAGGTACCCAGATTTTCTTGGGTCCTAAGAGGTTAGCAAGTAAAACTTTGGGAACCCATACTTGTATCACAGATTTCCTATAATCAGCAGATATATTTTGAGACAAAAACACTTTGTTTGGTCCTTTAGAGAATTTTTTTCAAGAAATGGCCCATAACTTGAACTAGCTGTGAATTGACCAGATTTTGGAATAAATTTAGTTCTAATGATCCTTCTCTGTCCTAGTTCATATCATAGACCAGTTGTATATTTTTGGAAAATCAGTTTTCCTAGAAACTGAGTCAAGGTATCTCGACCAAAAGTAAACTTCTCAAGATCTCTCTTTAATTTCTCATTTGATAGTTTGAGTTCAGTGTTTTCTTTTAACAGCTAAGCACATTTTTCCTTTTCAATATCCAAATCATATTTTTAATTAGCATTTATAGCATGTGGTATTTTCAATAATTTATATTTATCCTTGAGATCATTAAAGGTATCCTCAAGCATTCCATAGTATTCAAATAATTCATCCTTATTCATATTTTCATCATTTTTTGATTCACTTTCATTCTCAGAATAATAAACATTATGTATAGGAGAATTAAGTGTTACCTCGGATGTTTCTGTCATGAAACATAGGTCTGCATATTTGTTCTTATCAACATTTGAAGTGTCAGATCCACTTGAGCTATCTTCTAAATCTCTCCATGAGGCTTTCATATCCTTTTTATATCCTTTTCCCTTGTCTTAATATTTATTCTTAAATTTCATCTTGGGGAAATCTGCCTTCACATGAACTTTTCGTTTGCACAAATAGCAGATTATTTCATTTGAGTTGTCATTCCATTTTCTGTCTTTCTTCCATTTTCCTTTACTATCATACTTTCCCTTGTATTTTGACTTCCTAAATAATTTCTTCTTTCGGTAGAACTTTTTGAACCTTTTAGAAAGATGAGACATCTCCTCATCACTATCTGAATCTGATTCTTCCCTAGTGGAATTGCCTATAGGAACTTGAACTTTTTCTTTGCCTTTACTCTTTGAGGTAGTAGTCTTAAATGCTACTGACTTCTTCCTTGGTTCCTCGTCTACTTATTGATTCACCTTAAGCTCTTCTTCATAAATCATAAGCTTTCTAATTAGTTCTTTTACTGGTAGTTTACCTATGTCAGAAGATTCTTGGATAGAAACATAAGTTCCTATCCATATGTCTTGTAGGCATCGAAGTAGTCTCAATATTGGTCCTTTCTGTCCACTGGTTTTCCAAGAAAACTCATAGTATTCACTATTTCATTGAACATGAGATACATTTCAGAAATAATTTCATCAGGCTTCTTTTTAAAATTATCATATTTAATAGTATATGTATTTAATCTCATTTCCTTAACATTAGTTGTTCCCTCATTAGAAATAGCTAAAGTATCCCAAATTTCATATGCATTTTTACAAGCAGATATTCTATTGAATTCCTCATCACCTAGAGAATAGTACAAAGAATTAATTTCTTTATAGTTATTATTATATACGGGTGTCCAGACCTGACCTGACCCAACGGGTTCGACCCGACCCGACCGGGTGGGGTCGGGTTGGGTTGGGTTGGAGGGGAAAAAACCCGGGTCGGGTTCATATCGGGTCACTTTTGTATGGGTCGGGTCGGGTCTCGGGTTGGGGTCATTTAGACCTAACCCAACACGTGACCCAACCAAAAAAAAATACATCTCTCTCTCAGCCGCGGGCAGGCAGGGGCCCCCGACATTTCCTTCCTTCCTCTCCCTCTCGCGCTCTCGCCCTCCTCTCCTCTCCTCCCGAAGAAACCCTACCTCGTTCTTCCTCTTCCCCCAGGATCGACGACAACACAACAGTCCTCCCTCCCTCGTCGCTCGCTCGCTCTCTCACCTCGCCAGGCCTCAACCACTACCGGCCTGCTCTTCCTCTCTCTCCCTCCAAGTGACCGACCCCAACCTTCCCTCGCGGCAACCACTTCCAGTAGCCTGCTCCTCAACCACTAACAGTAAGCAGTTTTTACTAGTACTCTAACCCCTTATTAGTGGTGGAAGGGGTTTGAATTTAATTTGGTTGTTGATTTTTTAGTATTTATCTTGATTTTAAAGGTGGATTAAAATAGGATTGACAAAGTTAGATTTTGGGTGTGCTTTGCGGCGGTGCCTCCTCCTACTGCCTATTGTTGCGTGCATGTGCGTGCGGTCTGGATTGGATTTTGGGTGTGCTTTGCGGCGGTGCCTCCTCCTACTTCCTGTTGCTTCATTGTAGTGATGATACATTTCTCATTTATAGTGATTTATCCTTAATCACCCATGTAAAAATGAAATTGAATTTATTTTTTGAAATGAAAGATTTAGGATTTTCTAATAAGATTCTAGGTATGGAAATCATTAGGGATAAAAATAATGGTTTACATCATCATTTTTCTCAATGTTCTTATATCCTTGAAGTTCTTAAGATAATTTTTTTAATGATGTAAATCCTGTTAGTGTTCCTTTTTCCCATCATTTTAAATTTCTATTATCATAATCACCACCCACTATTTCTAGAATTAAATACCTGAGTAGAATCCCATATGCTAATGTAGTGTGTAGTATTATGTATGCTATGATATGTACCCAGTCATATGTTACTTTTTTTATTTGGACCTTGAGCAGGTTTATAGAAAATATAGATAAGCCACATTGGTATTCCCTTAAGTGGTTATTGAGGTACATCAATTTTATACACCCTCTTTCAATTTAATATGGTAGAAATGTTAAATATAGAGATTTAGTTACTAATGTTGTGGAATTTGATTATACTAGAAATGTTGACACAAGTAAATCACAAACTTGTTATGTTTTTACTGCATGTGGATGATGTTTATCCTAGAAGCGCAATATGAAATCAGTGATGTCCCTCTCAACCACTAAGGCTGAATAAATTACAATAACAATGGGTATTAAAGAATCCATATGACTTAGGGGTTTTATTTCAAAACTCAATTTAATTAATTCTATTATTAATTTAAATTGTGATTCTCAATCTACTATAGATCTTTGTAAACACCTAGTATGTCATTGTATGTCTAGACCCCCCCCCCCCCCCCGTGCAGTCAGCCCCCCACTAGACCCAGCCAGCCCCCCCTATGCAGCAAGCCAGCCCCCCACCAGACCCAGCCAGCCCCCCCCCCTGTGCAGTCAGCCCCCCCCCCCCATGCACCCAGCCCCCCAGACCCACCCCCCCCCCAGACCCCTGTCCAGCCCCCCAGACCCGACCCCTCCCTCCCCCCTATGTGCAGCTAGCTAGACCCCCCCCCCCCCCCCCCCCCGTGCAGCTAGACCCCCCCCCCCCCCCCCTATGCAGCCAGCCCCCCACCAGACCCAGCCATCCCCCCCCCCTGTGCAGCCAACCAGCCCCCAGACCCAGCCCCCCCCCCCCCATGCACCCAGCCCCCCAGACCCAGCCCCTCCCCCCCCCCCAGACCCAGCCCCTCCCCCCCCAGACCCCTGTCCATCCCCCCACCCAGGCCCAACCCCCCCCCCCCCCCCACCAGACCCTGGTCCAGCCCCCAGCCCCCCCCCCTGTGCAGCCAGCCCCCCCCCCCCCACCAGACCCCGGTCTATCTAGTGGGTCTGTCTGTCACCAATGAGGCTTTTTGAAAGTAATTTGGGTGATGATTTGTGTCACCATTAACTTATTGATAGAAGGTTAAATGTATGAACTCCAAGAGAAACATGTTCCATTAGCTCCTTGTGTGTTTCTACATGGATTATACATTATGTTGTGATCATTGATTATTTTTAGCATATGAGTTGTCACATTTTTTTATGTGCTTATATTGGATCTTTTTGAGTAAGAATCATGGTGGTGGTGAGACTTGCTTTTTATGATTATTATCAATTGTTTAGAACTTTATGGATTTTCATTTCATTAATTATTCCCTTTTGACAGCAGCTAGCGATCATGGAAGGTGATAAAATAAGTGGTTCTAATCCTCTAGATGATGTAAGAACCCAAAGTCAGATGGGGTCTACTCCAACTACACATTCAATAGAAAAAGGAGGGGGAGTAGTAACATACCAGTTGAAGAAAGTGAGGGTAATAGGTCTCTTGAAAAGGTAAAAATTCCTAAAGATACTACTAGTTCTAGAATTTCCCATGCTTGGGATCATTTTCATAAGAAAAATGGAAGATCTATTTGTAATTATTGTGGAAAAGGTTATGCTTGCACATCTGGCCAACATGGAACTAGTAATCTGAATAGACATTTGATAGGTGCAACAAAAA